>VZRR01002778.1:396525-735770 GCA_013398015.1 Oreocharis arfaki | reverse complement strand
AAAAAAAAAAAAAAAAAGGATTTTTATACTGATATAAGAAATAATAAAGGCCATATATGAAATAAAGAGGAAGATAGATTAAGAAATAACGCAAATACATATTGCAGTTTAACAGGTGCTCACCCTAGTGATGGTAACATAAAACCACCTGTTTTTTCCAGGCCTTCATGTTTTTACTATATTAACCTCTAGTGTGATGCCTTTAAGTAGGTCAGCCTCAATACACTCACATTCATTTTCAGTTCTGGATTCACTCAGCCAGAATAGTGTCTGTGATAAAAATCTTATATCTATTTCAGCCAATGTGAATGCCTGCCATGGGCAACTCACCTTTTGGCAGTTACCAGCTGAAGTAGAGGTTTTAACAATATAGTTACCAGCTGATAGAGAACTGCGTTCCATAATTGCACTGGGCAAGTACAATACAGCCAGAACAGGTGTTAGCCTAATTTTCCTCATCTGTACGTGCTAGCAAGTCTGGTTACCTTTGCACACCCATTCGAGGGGGTCGTTCAGCGAAGTCAGTGCAGATGGTGTGTCACTGCGTGCACTTGCCAAAGATTTTGCAACTAGAAGCCACTGCCTCCAGTCAGTGTGAAAACTTAGTATAGATTACAATTAGAGTTTAACTTAAAATCATTTGTAGGCATAACCTCAGCACATGAGAAAAAAACAATTAATAAAACACATCTCAATCCAGAAGTAAAGTGAAGAAAATGAAAACACATAGAGTCCAAGGGCTGTCTCCTTGAATTTTACACACTAAGGTCTTACACATATACGTTGTTATATTTTTTATCCCATTCCCAGTCAATAAATATTGTTTTGTACCACAACAAATACATTACTTTTCAGCGATTTTTTTTGCCCGGTATTACTAAAAATAAATTAATATCAGTACTCTTCTAGTTCAGAAAATATTAAAAAAATATTACTTCATATTTCTTAACATGAGAAGTATGATTTGTACTAAAAACAAAGAACAACACAGTAAAATTCATAAAAACAGGGGAAAATACATGGTAAGTCAAACAGATAAGCAGGATGAGTAAAGGATGTTTTTATTTCCATTTCATTTGGAACAGCTATATTTTATACTTTGTGAAATATCCATTTTAATGAATGACTGGAAGTATGTTAACTTTTCATTTAATTTTTGCAGTGACTAGGAAAGCATTTTGATTTTTGTTTTTTTCTGGTCTTTTTACATTCTGTTACTCCAACTACTTTGAATATACTGATACAAATGCCCTACAAAAGTGACAGGGACAAAGCAACTGTCACTGAAGTAATGGAAGACTGACAGAAATTGAAAGAAAATTATGGTTATTTTCCCACTGAAAGTGTTGTTGAAACATATTTTGCTGAGGCTTTTTCAGTTTGTTTTGTTACAGTGGTCTTAAAAATAGTATTTTTTCATTAAGCTGTTTTAGCTATTTTGAGGCATTTCTACTTTTTCTTCCTTGAGCTAATGCTGAATCATGCTCTTATGATCCATTGTATGCAGTGGGTTTTGTTTGAGTATGGTGATGAAATATTTTTTCCTGACTTTTCAGTAATAGTTTGTATGTGATGTTAATTAATGAAACCTGTTAATAAAGCTAAACTGATAAACATAACATTCAATAAAGAACACTCACCTACTGTCAGTTGTCCAGTTAACTGTCCCATGTGATTTCTTGCATTCACTGTTACATTTCTGTCAGACTGTAAGACCAGTGGGCTATCCTGGGAAACATGTATGAGACAATAAATGAGAGAACAAAAAATTGAGGTAAAATTAAGGTAGAACTTAATACAAAAAGGCATGCTGAGAGGGAAGTTGCGTCAAGTATAATAGGTCTTTCTAATAATTTCATTAAATATTTTAAAATTCAAATTCTTATATTAAAGAATACCAAGAACACAATTTTAAACTTGAAATCTTAGTGCATACAATCCCTGCTTTAGAAATCAGACTTGAACTTGATTTATTTAATTTGGGTTTAATTTCCTGTCAATATTATGAAGTTCCAAATTCAAAAAACCTTAATGGCAACCTGTTTTACTAGCCTTTCCCATATATTGCTAACCTTTACTTTTCTAACTACCTAACCAACACTGTATTGCATTATTCTATTAATCTGCACAATCTATAATATTTGCATTGCACTTACTGAAACCTTACAAACACAGACATGAATTTCTTTGAAGATAAAGAGAATTGTTACCTTCAATAAAACAATGAAAGAGAGCACTGGAAGGTGAGATCTAACAGAGAACCCTGATCCACTGCCAATAGTACCTTACAGGTACTATTAGGGATCAAACTTATACAGCAAGGAGACAAACACTTTATGATGTTAAATACAGTCAACAATTTTGGAGTCAGTTTGCAGGACGGCTACATGGTTCTCAGCATCCAACTAGGTTTAAGCGTTTGAAGCTCATCCTGTGTCCAAAGCCAGCATAAAAAAAATCTCCAAAATAATTGAATTTTGCTTCTTGAAGAATGAGGAGCCAGATGCACTCCTCCAGGGGAGCTGCAGATGCACAGGAAAGGGGAAGAGCTTCAACAGAGAGCCAAGAGAAACAGCCTAAAAGAAAAGAGCGAGCTCACTAATCATGCTCTCACTGGAGTTGGGTGAGTGCACGAGAGAAAGAAAAAAGTAGGATTGTGACTGCCGCTGCAGAGAGGTACTTTTCTCCCTGGAATCACCTAAAACCATGCTGTTCTTCCCCTGAAGCTTGCAGTGAGACCACGGGTAGTTTAATGCTTCTGGCAGTTTGCTACCACTCAGTATGCCTATGCATGTTTATCCAACATCAGTAAGCCATCTCACAGAAACACCTGGGGATGTGTCTTAGGTAGGAATGACTAAGAGCTAGGAAGATAATTTGGGAAATTTATTATATACTTGTTATGTTCTTAGATTCTACCCTGGGCATCCATAATTGGTCATCCCTGGACTGAGCATATAATTTTAAATAGGCCTCTTGTGAGTCTCTTAATATATTGGTTCTTGCTGTTCTTGAAAGTTTTTTAGATGAGAAGGAAAGGACTTAAAGGACTATCTCTATCTTTAGATAAAGATTCATTTTTTACCTGAATGATGCATTAGGTTTTCATTAAATCTTCCAGACCTTACAGTCCTTTCCTTCGAACCCAGGGCTTTCCTGTACAAGAAACACTCTTCCCAGTTGTTTCCACTATGATTATTAACTTTAAATGAAAATCAGTTCCCTGGGAAGTCTGAAATGATTCTGAGCTAATTTCAAGGAGTTCAGGTGTATTTAATGTCTCACTGGACTATGCTATGACCTCTCTAACATCCTGCCAATTAGCTCTGCATCACAGAATCCGGCAGATGAAAGCGACTGTTTGGCTTGTCCATCTTTCTAGATAAAAAGCTACAATTACCAGTGAGACACTGTGTTCAATTTTACTAGTTTGAGCTAAACATGTGATGCAATCAAGGGAGCTTCTGGCAACAAAAGCAGCTGCTAAGGACCTTTTTCTCAACACTCGATTTCCACTTTCCTTACGCTCCTTTGAAAATCATTAGTCCAGGCAACTGCTGCTCTGGGAAAGGCAGGTGTCCTAATAGGCATCTGCAAGGCCAAAGGCTTTTAAGGATCCTTTTTCACTTTTGCTTAGTCACTATTTAGTGAAAAGACTTCTCAGTTAAAATAATCTCACTGTTAGCAAGGGAGGATACTGCCATGCCTATTTTTGACAGTTCGGCAAAAGTTTGGGAACTCACACTCACAAAAACTTATCCCAGTCTGATCTGAAGGTTCATTTCCTTTCACTGTAGGAAAATACTTAACACAAATCTCAGGCTAAAGTTTGCTTCTCAGGTTCTAATTTAAAAAAAAAAGAATGTTGGATATCAAATTCTGAAATACAGGATAACAAAAAATTAGGTGAGTCAAGGCTTCTTTCTTCTTCTTTCCTTGTCTTATATAAAAGATTAAAAGAGAAATGAAGCAGTTAAGAACTTAAATCTATATTCCTCGGTTTCTGGATCAAAAATATAGAGCAGCAAGCCTAAATTCTGGACCAAAGAAAACACAGCGGCAAAACTCCTATTAATTTAAGCAGTCCAGCACTTTATGTACATTGTTTACCTGCATTTTATTTTACAGAGGAAGTGCCTAATGACAGAGGTTCAAGGAATTCAAAGATGGTCTACTCAGAGGAGTTAGACATTCAAAGAAGACTTAGCTGAAATCAGTGGAATTATTGATCTCTAAGATGAGTATAAAGTGCAATGAATATCAGTCATAGGAATACAGATATATCTAAAGCATAAAAATACTGGATAATTTTCTCTCTGGATGACCAGATCTGTTACGCTCTTGATGCAAACTTCAGCTTACAATGATTTTTGATGCCATTTCAAAAATTATACTGTAGATAACAAAAAACAACAACGTAAGAACATTCTTACAGTTACATAGAGCTTTAATAATGTCAATATGCTAACAACTAAAATATTATAGAGGGATACTGTCAGGCCCATGAAGGCTCTACCAGCCCTTACTGGCCCTACCCAGCCTCTCTGGGGTGACCCGTTTCAGTCCAGGGCCACTCGAAGCCCTTCTGGTTGGGTTGTGCTCCTTGTCTCCCCTCACTGTTTAAGGAGCACTCAGCCCTCACTGCTTCCTGACAACTATGAGGACCTCAAGAACTAGCTGCTGTTTATGATACTGGGTGAGATGACTCTTGTTATAAGCCCCAAAGTGTTAGAACTTCAAGATTAAAGGTAAATCAGATGAACATGTTACTGTAGTTACTTCTTATCTGAAAGAGGTTTACAGCTAGGATTCATAAAGGGAAAAACAAACTAAATAATTTAGGAGATATTTTCAGAAAGTTTTCTCAAATTGCAATCCAGTTATAAATGCATTGAAAATTTTGAGGAAAAAAAGGTTTGGGTTTTGATTTTTGTGTTTGTTTGGTTGTGGTTTTTTTTTAAAGAGTCACAGTTCAGTAATAAATATCAACTTTTGTTTTTAGAATTAGATGAGCATATTATAGTAAGTATATGAAAGACTGATAGACTGCTTTATAAAATCATTTTACCAAAAAATATTCTGCATGAGCAATCATAGCAAAACCAATTTTTTTTTCCAGCTGGTGCAATTATTTTTAACATATTTTGGACAAATTTCATGCAATTTGTACAGCATTCAAACAGGCAATCCCAGCTAATTAG
Source organism: Oreocharis arfaki (assembly GCA_013398015.1). Classification (NCBI taxonomy): domain Eukaryota; kingdom Metazoa; phylum Chordata; class Aves; order Passeriformes; family Paramythiidae; genus Oreocharis; species Oreocharis arfaki. The sequence goes on along the minus strand of VZRR01002778.1, from coordinate 730,569 downwards.
CTCAGTTTTAAAGAGTCTTTCCAAAATGAACCTTTTAAATTAGAAACACTTCAAATGGAGCAATTTAATTCCAGTTAGTTTAATAAAACATTGGTTTACTTTAGGTAAAATGGTACATTGTATAATTAAATATAATCCCAGACTTAGGCTCAGAACACAGATAATTATGATAATACCACCAACTTTGACACTCAGGCACAGTACCAATACATCTACATTGTTATAGTGCGAGCACTGGCGCTCTCGTGATTTGATTTCTGTGCTTAGGCAAGTGCATCACTTCAGGTGTCTGGACTTCTTCACACTGTCATACAGGTGTAAGAAGTACTGTAATAAGTAGGCAGGACTTGAGATCTGCCACACTATCTGCTGGTGGTTTGTAAGCAAGTTTGTAAGCAAGAGGATATAAGATTATATATTGTTTTATTTGAGCCTATTCCCAGTATGGGCAGCTAAAATAATTATGGCAGAACCTTTCCTGGAAGAAACAGGACTCTTCTCACACATACCCTGGTACACTAGTGACTCAGAATGACCATTGCATTGCCAAGGCACCTTTACAGAAGAAAAAAGAATCAGTATTAGACTTTGGTTTGCTGAGAAACTCACCATTACCAGATTTTAAGAAATTCAGAGAATATGTTTCCCCACTGCTGCAAAGCACCACAGTTTTCCTGTTGCTTTAGGAATTCATGCTGGGGGTGCCACTGTACAAGATGATTGTCTGCATCTGGTCAATGACCCCGACAGAAGAATGAAAAATGTATGAGTTATTTGACCATTCCATAGGAACAAAACGAGAACTGAAAGAAATGGAAAGGGCTTAGTACTCTGGTCAGTGCAGACCAAGGGAGTCAAAGAACACACGAGTAGATGTGCAATAACTACAGGGGCAATTGCAGTTAAGGCAAAGGAGGAATAATAAGTGTGAAGAATATCTTGGAGGTATTAAGTGCAAAAAGTTTAGAAGAAGGATATGAAATACACAGTGTCAGCCAAGAAGGGTAGAAAGCAGAGCAAATAAGATGTGAAGGGATGGAAAAAGCATTCCTTAGCGGTTATCCATTCCCCAGAACCAGAACATCAGCATGTTTTAGCAACATTCCTTGCAAATGGGGAGGTAATAGTAGAGATGGAAGATAAAGCTCCAGAGACTGAAAAACTACACATTTGTAGGGCTTGGAGTCTCAGAGACAGACTTTCTACCATTAAGGTTATTACTAGCCCTAAAAAAAACATGAATAAATTTTCATTAGGAACGATTTGAAAGAAAATGGAAGCAATTGCTGAGTTCTTGAGTACTCAAAAAATTGAAGGCTCCATTAAAACTGTTGGAAGTTTGTACAAGTTTGGAACTGTTAAAACACTAATTAAAGAAAACTATTCTTCATCAGAATATTCCCACAATATTTTTTCCAAGAATATTTCCAATATTCCTTTATGTGAATATTTACCAACATCCAGTATTTCCAAGTATATTCTCAAAAAATTCCCAAGAATCTTCCCAAGGTGTCAGGACAGCAGGGACCCCAACACAGGTGTATTTCAAATAGAGAGAAATTAATATAATTTATTGTTCAAGTTATCCCTGGGTAATTCTGAGCTGAAGAGTTAATATGAGTTTTGGTCCAATTTAATTAGACGCTTTTACCTATTTTCTATAACCCTGCTTTCCCAAAACAGAGCTTCACATCATATTTTAGTGTTCTTCCTGTCTATTTGTCCTTTCAAACCTGAAAGTCCCAATTTACTTGCTACTAATTACCCATAAAATCACAAATCAGATTGAAAAATTTCAGTAAACATATTTGGACTTCTGCTTTAAGGAAACATTCCAGATATCTTAGAAGTTTGACCAAATGTCATTAAAAGTCTGTGATTCTTCACATGAGATTTACACACTGAGGAGGTTTGGAAAAGTATTCAGGTAAATTAATAGGTCAATGCATTTCATTCATCTGTGGCCAGACTGATTTGCATATAATTGCCATAAAATGCAAGCAGAAAAAAATAATGAATCAGATCTTTCATGTAACACATGGGCAAAATCTGTACCAGATTTGACTTCTCGTCAAAACTGATTTGGTAAAAATACCCCAAACAATGACATAGAGCCACATCACCATTGAGATACAAACTCTACTTTTTTCAAATCAAAGAGGGTGATATACCTCACCTAATTGACTCACCAAAGAAATGAGAGGTGTGGAAGAAACGTAAACAAAGCACAAGCAAATAGTTCGAAACAAACAAACAAAACACCCTAGTTGATACTTGAGGTTATTGATAAAGTTTCTAGAAACATACTTTCTAGATAATTCTTTTTCATCAAAGGATGTTATCTTGATTCCCAGCCTCGGCTCTGTGTCCATGTCAGCCTTGTTATATGCTAAAGGCAATCACAGATATCAACCGGACTCCTGACACACCACATCTGAACCCAAATACAGCTACACCTACCAAAGTTATATAGGTGTACCCAAAAGAATTTTACACAGAGTTCCAGAGTTCCAGCCACATGAACAACGATCATGGCTATAACCTCCAGACAGAAAGAACCTGCCTGTTTTGCTTCCTTGTATAACGCACTGTGAAATTTTTATTATGGAGGAATTCAATCATGTGTAGAAAAACCTTAATGATAAAGCAGAAGCAGATATTTAAATAGCAGACAAAACACATGACTTTTGTGGAATTGATTTTAACATCAAATAAAATTTAAAATGAGATTTAGAAATAAAAATCCCAACTAAAAATAAAGCAACACTACAAATGTACTTGGAGGAAGCCTGTCAAATTTCCAAAGCTCACTCCTTAGTCATTAAGCTTGTGACACAACAAGTAAAAGTGTATATTACTGAGCTGCAAAGCCTCCCAAAGCCTTAACAGAGACAAATGAAGAAAAACAATGCAAGTATTAAAACCTGAAGCAAAAACATTAAGGGTGGAATCACTATACTTCACTCCTTTCAAAACTTTCAAAGTTCCTGTGGAGTAGGTGCATAAGTTATTGAAAGGATTTTTGTCATTTAAGTTATGCTCAACGGTAACCAACAATTCATCATGCTATTTGTAATTTTGGACAGCAGTCTTTCAGTTCTTGTTTGTATGCAAGTGTTGACTGTGCTATATCATTACAGAGAAACAGGACTGTCTTTCCCACGCTGTTTTAACTTAAAGTGCTACAACGCGAAATATAGCAACAATTAACACCAGGAAGAGGTTGAAGATATTACAGGAAAATTTGTATAAATCAAAGTATATATTCATACTTTTAAAAGCTATTTCCCCCCAGTCCCTATTGAGGGAGAATTTCTCTACAGAATTTGTATTACATTTATTTTAGATTAAGTAACTGAGACAAGAAAAAACAAACCACAAAAAATAAAACCCAACAGCATGCTGTGGTGAGTGATCTGGTAACCTGGATATTTGCAAATATTTTACAAGATTTCTTTTTTCTGAGATGTTTATGACAGAGGAAAGTGTGTCAACACCTGTTCACTTGATGCATGTCAGGAACCACACATCAGTGTTATGTGGCAATAAATGGAAAAAATGATACAATTGAAAGAAACAGCCCAAACAAGCTTTTTTTCATTATATTTATCCATATCTATGGAAAATCTGAAATAAAAGTACTGAAAAATGTGAAATCTTCTGCACATCAATAGGTTCTGGGTTCCACTTTCGTGGTGCCTTGCAGACATACAACAAAGGACTACATGAAAATAACATTTGCATCAGCAGTTTTTATTTCACTATGATTTCTGTGACAGATCTTTTCAAATTCTAAAGCTGAAGAAGAATAAACAAACTCTAAATAAAGTTTAGGCAATGAAGTAGAATTTTAGAAATTAGTAAATCGTAGCAGAAATCTGGAATGAAGCTTAGAGATCAGACAAAGTAGAAAAGAAAGACTCGCTGTTAACAAAAGGTATTTAAAAGCCTGTATAATAAACATTAAAATGAATATGTTAAAAACGTAAGACACAAAAGTAAGGCAAGATGAGTCATTAATTTTAAACTTTTAGTTAGAAAGTTTATTTTAGGTGTATATTAAACCTACTATTTTATAGAATTATTTTATAGGTGGCATCATATATGACTAAGTGATACCACTAGTATTAGCTGCACCTTTAACTGCAAAAAGCAGAAAGAGTTACTCGTAATTTTTGTTTCTTCATGTAGCTATCCTAGTTTCCACAATGTTTATATTTCCTGATAAGCCTTCCTTCAAGCAGAATCACTCACTGCTGGATCCTAATTACCTTGGCAAAGCTTTCTGCATTGCTAGTTCTCTCTACTGTTCCTGTGTTAAATAACCAGAAGTAGACACATCTCAAATGCACTTTCACACACTCAGCAGAAGGGATATTATTATTGTTACTTTACTGGGTCTTTCCCCGCACACATCCATTGTCTATTACAATCGTTAGGTGCTTTCAGGCTGCATTATTGCACTTTGTTGAGACAAAAACTATCAATTACGTGGATTTTTAGCATGAGGTACGACAAGGCTTTGATCAAGGCATCAAAAGGAATGAGAGTAAGAATGGCAATTACAGGAATTACAGATAATTCACTGATTTTCTGTTTCTAACCAGAAAAGGAAGGTTAAAGAAAGTGTTACCACCCCAAATAAAGAATCTGGAAAACTGGTAATGGATGAGGAGAAGGCTGAGAAGTCCTGAGGGAACTGGCTTGTGTAGTTGCCAAACCACTCTCACTGATATTTAAGGAGTCAAGGCAGGCAGGTGAAGTCACAGGTGACTGCAAAAAAGGTAAATGTACCCATTTTTGAAAAGGGTAGAAATGAGGACCCTGAGAACTACTGACCTGTCAGCCACACATCTGTGACTGGGAAGATCATGAAACAGATCCTTCTAGAAGCTGTGCTAAGGCTCATGGAGAACAGGAGGGTGATGAGATACAACCAGCACAGTTTCACAAAGGGCAAGTCTTGCTTGACCAAACTAGTGGCCTTCTCTGATGGAGTGATTACAAGGGTCAAGAGTGACAAGGGAACGGTCCCAGATGTCATTTATCTGGAATTCTGTAAAGCCTTTGACATGGTCCCTCACAACATCTTTCTTTCTAAATTGGAGAAAGATGGATTTCATGGGTAGGCTGTTCAGCGGATAAGGAATTCGTTGGACGATCACATCGAAAGGGTGGTGGTCAGCAGCTCCCGATGGACATCAGCCAGAAGTTTTGTCCTTTTAGTGTCTGTATCGAGACCAGCATTGTTTAATGTCTTCATCAATGGCAAAGGGATTGAGTGTAGCCTCAGCAAATTTGCAGATGACTCCAAGCTGAGTGGTGCTGTTGACACACCTGGAGGGTGGGATGGCATCCAGAGGGACCTGGACATGCCCGAGAAGGGGGCCCAAGGAAATCTCATGCAATTGAGCAAGCGCAAGTGCAAGGTGCTGCACCTGGGTCAGCACAACCCCCAAGTATCAACATAGGCCAGGAACAGACCAAAAGCAGCCCTGCCGAGAGGGACTTGGGGGTGCTGCTGGGGGAGAGGCTGGACATGACCCAGATATGGGCACTCACAGCCCAGAAAGCCAAACGTGTCCTGGGGTGCATCCAAAGCACCATGGGCAGCAGGGCCAGGGAGGGGATTCTGCTCCTATGCTCTGCTCTGATGAGACTCCACTTGGAACATTGCATCCAGCTCTGGGGTCCCAGCACAGGAACGATATTGACCTCTTGGAATGAGTCAAGAGGAGGCCACCAAGATGATTAGAGGCATGAAGCACCTCTCCTATGAAGAAAGGCCGAAAGAATTGAGGTTGTTCAGCCTAGAGAAGAGAAGGCTTTGGGGTGATCTAGTTGTGGCCTTCCAGTACCGGAAGGGAGCCTACGAGAAAGATGGAGAGAGACTTCTTACGAGGGTGTGTAGAGACAGGATAAGGGGGAATGGCTTCAAATTGAGACAGAGTAATTTTAGATTAGATATTAGGACTAATACTTCACTATGAGTACTGAAGCAGTGGTACAGGTTGCCCAGAGAAGCTGTAGATGCCCCATCCCTCTAAATGTTCAAGGCCAGTTTGAATGAGGCTTTAAGCAACCTGGTTTAGTGGAAGGTGCCCCTGCCCATGGCAGAGGGGATTGGAACTAGGTGCCCTTTAAGGTGCCAGGACTGAGAACTTCAGCATTATTGCAAAGGTGTCTGCATCTATTTTACCAGCTCCTAAGCAAGAAATTCAGTCCAAACCCATCTGTGCAGCATTTTTTTCATGAAAGCAACTTCTGTGGTGTTATTGAGAAAATTCAATTTTGACTGCCCAGTTAGAAGAATCAGATAACCTTCCACATGATCTGGCTTTAGAAGAACAGAAGTTAATTTTTAACTGTTTTAATTATGGAACGATGACTTACACCTCTTTTCCATACTCCGTGCAGACAGTCACAGCCTTCAGGGCCACCAGTACTTGCACCCTAGATGTCTCCTATCTTCTCATAAGAAAGGATCTATCTCGTTATTTCTTATCATTTTCTCTTCTTGATCATTAAGCTTCCCTAGGTCATAATGCACTATAAAACCTCATTTTCCTCCTCTCTTTACTACGCACCATTCCTGATTCTATGATTAAGGCTGCTTTGGCTTTCCCAGGGCAAATGACATCTGCTGGCTACTTCCCTTTCCACCTGAGGGAGGAGTCTGTGGTGCTCTCATATTGAAAGACAACCATAAAAATCTCCATTAACAAACACTGATGATATAAAAAGGAATGAAGATGTTTCGTATCTCTTTGGTTGGTACAGCGTCCTCAATTTTTGAATAAGTAGGCAAACAGCTAATAAGTAAGTCAGAATAGTCTTTGCTTTGCAATCTTCCAGGCAGAACCACAAAAAGTTCTTAATCTATTATTTTTCAACAAAGTATGCATTTTTTATCACAATAGGGTATGAAGAATCAATAGAAAATGCTACATTATCTTGAATACAACAAATAGAAGAGAGTATTTTAAGATTTAAACCCCCAAATATCTCTTACATATCACGTATTCACCCTTAATCCTGACATATCAACATCTAGAAAGTGACCTTGAAAAGTATTATCTCAGATTCTGCTGTTTAATATTCTTTAACCTTGCAAAACATTTAATAAGTAGCTTTGACATTAGTATGACACAAACTTGGCCAATATGTAGGCTCAGAATTTGTTTCATGTCTCTTTAAAACTCGTCTTCAGGAGAAAGGAGATATTCATCCCCACCTTTATTGTAGGACATATCTTGGTGGTTCAATAAGTTGCCTTTCTGTTCGGAAATTTGCTTTGAGACTTGCCAATCACAGACGAAAACAAGTCACCAGACCTGTTCTGAAGGTCAAAATTGAGGAAATAAAATTCTGTAGAAAGGATTATGGTTCAGGGAAGGACATGGCACATGGCACTTCAGGGAAGCATATTATTTCCAAGTGGGAACTGCACTATTGTCAACTTTGCCATTGAGATAATTGCCACCTTTTAACAACACAGATCTTTTCCAAAGGATATAATTAACAATCCAACTTTCATTTCAACTCTGTAGCTATTCAGAATTTATTTCTGCTTCAGTAACTGGGTAATTTTTCCACACAAAACACTTTTCACTGCAGATTTTAAAATATTGAAGAAAACTCTCCAGTGACAAAGACTACATCAAATAGAGTTCCATCACTGCAGTTTTTCACAGATAACATTTAGATTGAAACAACATGAGAAATGCCATGGACATGGATCACTACTGCAACCTGCAGAATTAATCAGTAGAATCCTAAAGACTGAATTCCTTTTAAATTCAAGATCACAGAGCAATATGAGAAATTAAAAATGGTTGTATTTCCTTAGCAACAGTGTTTAACTGCCAAAAAGAATTCATTCTGGCTTGCACTAGTGTTTGAGTATTTCTCATGCTTCTGCATAAGCAAAGCAGTACACATGGCACACCGAAAAAAATTAAGAATGCTTTCTGCTTTTTTTTTCGTCATTACTAGCGCAACAGTAGATTTAATATTTTATGTTGAGCTTCAGGCAGCTAGTCAAGCTCCCCGAAATGTAAAGAGTTTGAAATGTATCAAACGGTTCCAGATAATTCTGTATCAGAATTTTTCAGTAATTGTCAGTACAAACCATTTTACTTTACTTTCCATTGTAATCTTATTAATATTATTCTATAAACTGATTAAATTTTCTGTAAAGTATTTCCAGTGCACCTTAGTTATTTTCAGTGAAATTTTAGATCCTAATTTGTTTTTCTCCACATTTATCCTAAGAGGCAGTGAAAAAAGTTCTGGTCTGTGTTTTCTGCTCTGGTCTTTGAACGAAGTTAATGAACAAAATTTAAACTTGGTTAGTACTTCTTATAGAATGGTTCCTGTAAAGCATAAAGCCTTTGGTTTAGAACTGTCAATGTGTTTCAGTATATGAAAATTATGTCAAAATTGTCCAAATATACTCTATAAGCTCTATATGTAACATTTTTATAATGAATTAAAAAAAAAAATTAACAGTGGACTTTTAAAGGAAATTCTTGAGCACCCTAAGAAAGCTGTCCAGCAATTTCATTCTTCCCTGAATTTTGTCAGCAGTTCCAGATTCTGGAGCTTTATGTGCATTTAAGAACACCATGACTTTAAATATTTACCCCTAAACTCAGTCCTGCAATTGAAATAAAATTAAGAAAATTTGTCATAAGAATGTAGTTTATATTGAACTAAGCAAAGACATTGTTCAGTTACTAATCAACATTTTAATAAATATTAAAATTTATAAAATTCCTACACTTAGTATTATAATTAAGTCAATATATCTTCCTATTCAATTTTAAGTGGCTATGAAAATAATTTTGTAGTTCATCATCTACTCAGGCTTAATTTTGTTAAGCTCCTTTCAGTAATAAAACAAACAAACACGTCTATCAGCTGATCTATAAGTTCAGAGCTAATTATACCAAGTTTCCTCAGACAAATGCCTTACTGACTCCTTTCAACAAAGATTACTGATGTGATTGACCAGTCTTTCTTCAGAATTTTAAGCACAATGTATACTTAAAGGAAGGTGCTATAGAGATAATAAGACAGATTGGAGAAGTCCTCAAAAGTTTAAAGATAATTAAAAACATATACTGAACATCTGCTTGCACTGCTTTCAATGATGTAAAAATGAATTTTCAGATTCTTCCAGACCAAATAAGAATAATGAAAGAAATAGTGGTTTACCTTCTCTCAGTATACAGCTATGTGTTATCTTTTCCTTCTCGGCTAAGAAAAAGCATTCATCCCATCACTCAAATGAGCTGGCTTACCAAAGAATGTAAATAGACAATGGGAAAAAGTAGAATTTGGATTGTTTATTAAGACAATTTGAAAACACAGCTCAACTAAAACCATTGAACTGAGAGAGGTAAGAGGGAAGTTCTGCAGCAGAGGATAGAGTTGACAAACTCAGAGTAGCAAAGAGCAGAGACCTCTTAAACTATGTTTGAGCGTAGAGACATATTTCTCTGCCAAAGGACCTAACGCGTAACTGCTGTAGTCTTCCAATATTCACATAATTTCTGTCCAAATGATTTATGGCCAAGTGAGAGAAACTACATCAGGACTTTTGCAGAATGTGACCACGCATTCGTTGTCACATTCATTAAGGATTAAATCCAGTTTCAGACAGTAAGTATTTAAAGTTGAAGAGATGAACAAGAATTGATTTGAAGGGTTTTAGTTTCCCTTCAGATAAAAACACACAACATTAATTTAACCCAGTGATAATCCCTTGCTTTTATATAGGGTTGATGTTTATAGTCAAGTCCTTATAGACTTAAAAAAACCCAATTTTGCTCAAAAATAAATTTTAACTAATGAACTGCAATGACTTTTGTGCTGTCTCAACTGCAGCACATTCTTTACAAGACAAACTGTCCCATCGGTCAAACTGAGTCCTCTGGGCCTTTAATATGTTTGTAAATGCCCTTAACTGGTAACTGACTGTGTGATGATTCCTCCCCTGAAGAGCACATTTCTTTTGTTTCTACTTTCTCCATTTTGCCATGGAGATTATGCAGATGATTGGCACCCTGAGTACAGGAGATTGCCAGCCAAAAAAGTGGAAAGTCATTTCAAGTCACATTTTGTAACCAATTCTCACTCTACTGTTAAATATTCTTCCCTGTAAAAAAATTATGAAACATCTATTTGGAAGAACTGGTTTGCCATCATTGGCAAACTTAAAATCTTTTAAAGAGAATCTTAGCTAACTTATGCAGTATTTCAATACAGTATTTAATTTTTTTTTCCATTAATCATTCCTGCTCTTCCATTTGCCAATGCCATGGGGGTGGGGAAGGAAAGTTAAGTGCACTATTTCAAGAACACAAGAAAATATTATCTTATTAAATGTCAATCTAAAAAAAAAGTCAGCTAATTTTAGATGCATTCGTGCTAACCTATAACCTTTGGATAAGAAAATCTGAATTATTAAATTTTCATCGTCTGAAAATGCTATATTTATATTATATTTTGAATTTATTAACCTTTAACCCGGGGTGGTAACTTTTTGGCAAGTAATGGAAGATATTCTTCTATACATAGATTATATAATGGATGAATCAACTTGCACCAGGAGACCTTTGAATGAAATAATGCATGTATAATGATGCATGTATCTTGAAAATTGTTTTGGTTCCTCTCATAATCTGGCAATAAATCTACATGACATACTCCAATATCAGCTTGACATCCAATATAAGCTTGATATCTTGAAAAAACTATTTTCTCTTCATTTCTCTTGTTCAATAACTTCATTTCATCAAAAATCAAATTTGATCAAACACTTTTTGAATTTTCTTTTCAGTCGTTGAAGCTGACTGAAATAAACTGCTGTGACTGAAGGAAAGATCAGGGGTGAAATTGAGCTGTACAGGAACTCCCCAAGGTTCAGGAGCCTCATCATGACCTAACCAGGCGAGGAGGGCCAGTGCTGTGAGCAACCAAGGGAGATTTAAATGTCTCCAGGGCAGGCAAGCAACTCGGAGCACAGCAAACTGGAGCAGGCAAACAGGGGTGTGGCACATTGGTAAGGACATGGCACAGCAGTTTGTATGGCAGTCTGTCCTTCTATGGCCCTGTCCTCTTCAACATATTCATAAATGACTTGGACACAAGACTTGAATGGATTCTAAGCAAGTTTGCAGACGATGCAAAACTGGCAGAAGCTGTTGACTCCCTCGAGGGCAGAGAGGCCCTGCAGAGACCTCGACAAATTAGAGGACTGGGCAGTCACCAACCACATGAAGTTCAACAAAGACAGGATCCTGCACCTGTGATGGGTAATCCTGGATGAACGGACAGACTGAGGAATGAGATGCTGGAGAGCAGAGATGTGAAAAGAGACCTGGGGGCCCTGGTCAATGGCAAGTCGAACATGAGTCAGCAGTGCCCTGGCAGCCAGGAGGGCAGTCCTGGGGGGCATCAGGCACAGCATCACCAGCTGGGCAAGGCAGGGGAATTGTCCCACTTTGCTCTGCACTGGGATGGCCTCACCTTGAGTGCTTTGTGTAGTTTTGGAAGCCACAATATAAGACAGACATTAAGCTATCAGAGAGAGTCCAAAGGAGGGCCCCAAGGATGGTGAAGGGCCTTGACGGGAAGCCATATGAGGAGCATCTGAGCTAATTTGTTCTGTTCAGCCTGGAGAATAGGAGATTGAGGGGAGATATTACTTCAACTTCCTCTTGAGGAAAAGAGGAGGGGCAGGCACTGATCTCTTCTCCGTGGTGGCCAGTGACAGGACCTGGGGGAATGGCCTGAAGTTGTGTCGGAGGGGTTTAGGTTGGATATCAGAAAAAAGATTTTTCACCCAGAGGGTGTTTGGGCACTGGAACAGGCTCCCCAGGGAAGTGGTCACAGCACCAAGCCTGACATAGTTCAAGAAGCATTTAGGATATACTTTTGGACACGTGGTGTGAATCTTGGAGATGGTCCTGTGCAGGTTCAGGAGCTGGACTCAGCGATCCATGTGGATCCCTTCCAACTCAGCATATTCTGTCATTCTGTGATTAGTAGTGCTAACAATTATGAAATTCAATGCTTTCATCTTTCTATAATAATAAATCCCCCAAAAAGTAGAACTATACATCAAATGGGGGAAATCACACCAGAATTAATTTTACTTCATTATACTAATATTAGCTAGTGGATTTTTTTTTTCAACCAATAAAATTACAAAAGCCATGATGAAACAGTTGTGTTTCCCAATTTCCTGAGCTTGAACTTAATAATTTTTTTTCCCTGTACAGCCATCAGCAAATAGACCTATGTCAGCTAAAGGTTGCAAATGCTAGTCATCTATCAGTTTCTTTTTTGAGACTCTAGCATAAAACGGTATTTTAACAGTGTGCTCTTTCTAGGTCAGCACTTCTGAAGTGTCAAAGATCCTGAGGTAAAAGGAGGAATTCTGGTTGGGAAAAAAATCTACCCTGAGTCAGCGGCTGTGTAGTTTATAGCGTGAAAAGCTCAGGCAAAATTTTTATAAGAGAATGCAAAAGGCAAGGAAAAATGTAGCCATAACCTATATTATCATCTATATTTTAATGTCTCATAAGTCATATAAAAGGAATTACAGCAACAGAAGAACACTAGTCCAAATTTATACAAAGGGAAATGGAGATTGTCAAAACCTATTATACTCCCACTGTGTCACAGGGACAGAATTCTATACTAGCTTCATTTTAACACAAAATCAGGAAGGAGACATTCCGTTTCATTACCATTATCTGGATATATTTTTTTAAATGCCAAACCGATAAAAAATATTGAGTATCCCTTCCAAAATCAGGAAGGCTGTATTTTCGAAATAGCATTTTGCCAACAAAATAGAAATACGCTTTCAAATATAAAATTCCCAACAGTAAAAATGAAAAGCAAATGAATAAAAAGCAAATTAATAAAACACTCTTCCATATAATTGTCTCCCCTGTTGCTTGGATATGACGCTCCTCTTAAATGCCCTAGTTAATTCCTCAACAAGCAGTCAGGGACAGAGCTACTACAGCTTTTAAACTTGCTTTCCTTTGTGAGTACCATTCCTTTTTACGTCATGAGTACACAGTAAGGCAGGTGCTCTACCTGGCAGGCCTCATAGCCCTGGCTGCCTTTCCGAGGAATCATTAAAAGCAACCACTTCCCTTGCTCAGGATTTCCTATTGCTGAAGGGTAAGGAGGGACAGACGCACTTCATCTGACTTTCATGCCAGGGTGAAGTCAAGAACAGAAAAGACCAAAACTCAAGACGTGGGAAGAGCTCTGAGTACTACAACACATTTCTCCATCATCTTTTTCTCCTGACAAGCTGAGCTGCAAGGTTGCACCGCCTGTTCCAAGGACAGGTTCTCAAATTTTTTCCAGATTCCTATGGAATTTCTTCCCAATTTGACTCCCGTGGAAGCATATGATTTATAAAACTTGGCATCCTTTCCACAGGGGCTTTAAAAAGACTACGCATGTCAAATAATCTGTCCATTTTTACACCCTTAATCATCCTTTCATGAGACTAAGCTACCAATTCCTATGAGGCAGGCAGAAATCTTGACAAAGAACTTCTTTAGCGAAGTAATTCATGGTCTTGGAAGTCCCCTTTAACTTAACCAAAAATGATTTATTGTCTAAGATGATTTTCTCTAGTTCATTCAGTTTTAAAAACAATGTTCAATGCTCCTAGTTCAGTATTAACACTTTAGAAATGTTATTCTAATTAAGGGTAAAGAAAGAAATGAATTCATTCACCTGATGAAGTCCACAGCAAGGCAGTCAGAACAGAGTATGAAATCTCAAATGCTATCCACAACGCAAATATATTTCCCAGAGGTGTTTTTGCTTTTTATTTTTTTAAACAGAAGATTGAATTTTTTTGCTTCTCCACCTCTCAGACATAACTTTCATGGTTTTTCACTGTCTGAAGTGCTACACTCAAAAGAATCCACTTCCAGTATTGTCAGGACCTAACAGATTTTAGTAGATAACTAATGCAACAGGCTGAATCTGAGATGATTTTCAAACATATTTCTACATGAGGCAATGATTGATATCTATCCATGTGGGCAATTTACCTTCTTCTGTTCAACTGTCTTGCATCAACAGTTTCAGCCTTTGCTTTAGCTTTCTAAGAAGACACAATAAATACCACAGCCACCTTTTAAGGTTGAAATATATCTTTTATTGTGTCATATCTTCTTTTCCCTAGTGTCTTGCATAATACATCTACCAGTTCTTTTTTATTAATATAGATTCATTTGGAGTCATTAAATTCTACCATCTTACCAGTGATTCATGATATCTGGAGGCTCTTCTATAGCCCTAAGTGAGAGGACTGATTGAATTACGGATAAACTTTCTTCAAGTGTTGTAGAAGAATTATAAACACAATGGAAATTTCACAGAATTTAAAAGTAAAATCAAGTTCTGCACAGTGTGATTAATTTTGAGGTTCCCCTCCAGAAAATGTAAGTAACCAATTTCTTAGTGTTAATTACAATGGATTACTAAAGTTTAATTTAATTTTCAATTTTAGATTGTTTGAATGACAAGTCCAGTCACAAGTGGCAGACTGCTAATAGCAAAAAGTGGTTTTGAAAGCCTTTCATTCAGTTCTTTGACATAGATTAGATCACAATGTATTTTATTATCTCTAGAAGTGGAAGAAGAAATGCTGGCTTTGCTTTGCTGTTATTGGAGAATAAATGCACACACATCAGTCAGTCACTAGTCGAATTTCTGATGTAGATGCTTTACTAACCAGAGGTTCTTTTGTGCTCAAGTATTACACAGGAATTCTAGGAGGTGTAAATAGCTAATAATAGTTGCAGAAAGAGAGGTGCTAGAGCTGACGTAAGTTTCTTTATGCTGCTTCAGACACAGTGGCCTTGTGTGTACACAGGGTTTGCTGTGCCAGTCATTTCTGGTAGTCTCTGCTTACTACAAAATGGCATTTCAGTATCTGTATGTGGCAATCATACATCTGTACTGTCTATACTTTGCTGCCACCTAAAATGAGGAAATGTTTTTGATATAAAACCGCAATTACAAGATAGATGGTAAAATCTGAACCTTTTGAACTTTCAGAAACAAAGTAAAGCAAAACAGAAAAAAACAGCACAATTTTTCTAAGCAATCTTTTCCACTTTGTCACAAAAGTATCAAAGAACCAAAGCCTAGTGCTCTCACACTGCTGGTGAGAAACTTGTCTAGTTGAACTGTGTGCTGGATCTCTGAGACGCTCCCATACCACTAACTGATTTTTGGAAAAGACTGGAATTTATAATATAAATAGGTGTTCTGTATCATTTACTGCCTGAAAACACCAAATTACCTTAAACTTCTTCACTCTCTAGTTCAGAAAAGTGGCAATATAAATTTTAGTTTATTACTGAGATAAAAAAACCAAAACAGGTTTGTTTTAAATAATAATAAGCAAAAATCACCAGGGAATACTGGTTTATCATTAGGAACCAATCTGTGAAACAATGATTTGGGGGGAAGAAACCTAGATTCATAAACATTTTAAACAACAAAAGAATTAAAACTGCAACCAAATATTAACTCAGTGAATGAGCAACACTTTAGCAAATTAGTCAATGACCATATTTCAGTTCATTTACAACTTTCAGGCAACAATAGGGAGAGAATAAATATTTGTGTTTAAAACAGAGGAGTCTTGCATTTTAGAAAAATGGCAGGGTGAATAAGGCTATAGATACACATGCATGGACTTAAGTGAAATCAAAACAAATCCCAGAATTTCTGGCAACTTCTTCCATAGCCTTTTTGGCCACATCTATGCTGCCTTTAAGATTCATTCCAACGAGGGCACATAAAAGTGTCCATCTATTCTGTCTATGTTTCAGGCTCTTACAATTCCCATACGCTTCATAGCGCATAGGACCCCCTGTGGACCTCTCTGAGGCAAGCTCTTCCTTTATTTGTCTAGTGGCATGTAAAACATCATATACACATATATCTAAAGCCAAGGATAAGGAACTCTGCCTCACTCCTGGCATACCGAAGATTGTTTACAATTGCTGGCATTTCCCAAAGTGTCAGGGCTTGCAGAAATGCCTCTGGATTATTAAAATCATTTCACTAAGAGCGATATGACAAAGAATTATATTTCAGAGCAGTGTCTCTGAGCGGACACTGCTCTACCTGCTCTGTATGCCTACTTGTACATGGATTTCAAAAGGTTAAGACAAAATTGTACAGCAAAATGACAATACATATTTGTTCTAATTGCTACATTATAGTAGGAAAATACTTTAGCCGGTATATCACTTTCAAGTATTCTCTCTCAAAACAAAGCCAGCCTTTGTCACAAGACCAGCTGTTTGCTCTTCAAAGTTACAAACTTTGGATGTGTGAAAACCTGAATTTCATAATTAGTCTGAGTCTTTTAGTAGGGTAAGATGAGTTGATCTGTTAAACACAGAAAACAAAAATAATACTGAATGCTTCAAGGCATGGCAGTGGGGTTGGGACCAGATGATTTTTATGATCTCCTCCAACCCTTAGCATTCTGTGAACCATGATTTATATCTGTTTTCTCTTTCAGGAACTAATTTCATTCTATACCTACTGAAATGAAACAATACATATGTTCCACATCTGTAACACAGGACTGTCTAATTTGGGAGTGAAATTTGATATCTCTACATCATGAAATATTATCAAAAACAACAGATTATGTAAAAATTCAATCTCTTTATCAGCTAAAGAGTGGAAGCAGTTTTCTCTACAGCTGAGCTGTTCAGAAATTTATTTTAAATGTTGTTTCCTGATTCTCCTGCCTCAGCTCTCTTCCCTTAAAAAAAGATCATAAAGCCTCTAAGATAAATAAACTGACTTTCTGTGCACTAATGGGTATATTGAATCCACACTGCCTGCTGTGTCACTTAATTTTCGAATCACTGAGCTTAAAAGTCGTAACTGCCTAATATGTCAAAACCATTTCAAGGGGGTTTAATGCTCATGTATCTTGTATGTACCATAATTTGAATGCCTCTTTGGGTTCTCTCCAAGTTATAAATATATAAACTGAACTGTTATGAATTCCTAAAGTGTAGTCCACTTCTTTTTTTTTTAATAAGTTGTGAGACTGTTCCAGAGAGACCAAAAAAACCCCCAAATTTGAAAAAAATTCTTAAAATTTCAGTACCTGAAAAATCTTCATTTTTCACCTGTGTTCCCTTTTAAGAGGGATTCTTGGGCTTTTGCTTGGTGCTCAAACCTCTAAAGTATAACTAGCTAAATGTAGTTTCTCCTTTTCTCTTAATTTATTATTTGCAAGATCTTCTGTTATGCTCAGACCTTCCCAAAATATTTCTGGCATTTATGATATTCTTGCTGAATTGAATTTGCTCTACAGGGTCCTGAAACCACAAGAACAGATTGCAGTTTCCCTTACTTTTTTCCTTGAGGAACATATTGCATTAATTTAAAAGTGGTTTGCTCTCATCTTCTGAGCACAATAAATGGTATTGTTGTAAACCTATGAAGTTCTATATAATCTGAAGAGCAAAATTAAATATTAGATAGTGTAGCCTCTCTTTTTGTATGTCACAAGAATGGCACGTCAAACCAAGGATATCCAAGAACAACGGTGCATCTCCAAGTCAAAAGCTACTAAGGAGGGAAAGTAATTTCTCTCAACAGTCTGAGTCCAATTTAATTTATGAAATTATTGTCTCACTGCTTTGATGAAAGAAAAAAAAAGTTAGATTGCTATATACATGTATTTTCAAGTCAGAAAAATTAATTAATCTAGCTTTTGTTACAAGCTAGATCACAGAGCCTTAAGCCAGTAACTTCTGCAATGGTCTCTCTCCCACATCCCTGAGGCAAACTATGTTCTTTCCCAACTAACCAAAATTAATTATATGTATCAAAATATCATTGCAGGCCAAGATTTGTAAAAGAACTAATTTCAAGTGTAGGAAAACAAAATATAGACAGAGTTGAAATCTAGAAGATTTCTTCATGAAGAAAAACCTTAGTCACGTGAGTTGCAACATGTAACATTCCTGTACATCTTCAAGGATTTGTATATTAGTGAGGAAAACTGGCGAGAAAATCCATGGGTGTTGAGTATCTCTACCATAAATAGCTTGGTGGTAAAATTCTCAAATGACAATTTTGCATTGAACAAGATTGTTGTATGCAGAGAAAGCTCTTCAGTTTTACAGTTCATATTAATTATTTATAAAGCTTCAAGTTTCAATATACTAATTGCAGGTACCACATATGAGCACAATTTTCATTGTCTTTTGGAAGAGAACACATTTCAGGAAATATAGGACTCAAAGTACCAAAGTACTGCAGAGACAAAAAATAATCTATATCCTTTCCTGGCATAGGGAAGATACTTACAGGGAATATACTTATAAAGAGCTTTAAAAGTACGTGCAGCAGATGATATTGCCTTAGCTTAGGCTTTACTATATGTATTAACATTTAAAGAGCTATCAAGATCTAAGTATTACCATCGTTGTTATTACTTCATGAGGACAGGGCATACACTAATTTTTACTGCTAAGGCAGTTGCCTTCCCTGTCATTCTAGTCTCTTGAATTGCACAAAAACCTTCGATCTGTTAAACAACTCCATTTTATATCACAGATTTGCCAAACTCTACAAGGACAGGGTCTGGTTGTTTTCCAAAGAAACCTGAATATCCTTTCAGAAAAACACATGGACAGATGGCCTTCTTCCCTGCTGATGTTACACTAGAATACTGCTTGGAGGGAAATTCTGTCAACTTCCCTGAGTCATATTTTTGCCTTATTTACTTTGAAATATTATATAATGTGGTAAAGTTCATGAATACATATTATATTACTGTGGTAAAGTTCATTAATACATGTTGTATTACTGTTCAATGTAATTTTATTGATACAGAATGTTTTATGTTTCTCTTTTTCTTTTTGTGGGGAAAAAATAGCATGCAACAATCTACCAAGATAAAAAACTTGGAGGAACAGTCTTATAGACACTTCTTAAACTATTTTCTTCAATTTAGTTCACTTAAAATAAACACTGCCATCCCAAATACTTAGATGGTGCTGAAAACACACACTCTCAAAATTGTTTTATATATCTTTTTCAAAAATATTTTAGAATTAGAATGACAAAAATGCACTGACCTTATTTAAACATACCCTGCTATTATAACATATGAAATCCAAGCCATACTACGTAAACTTTGTGTTTGCAAAAAAGCTCTTACAGACTTTTGATGCAATTAAATTTCCAGAGGGTAATCTGCAACAGGCATTTATATGGGTTTTTACTCTTTCTGAGAAATCTATGATTTTTAGATACAAGAAAGGAAAGAGGCACAAAGCCTGGAACCAAAACTGGTATCAAGTAGAGTAAGGAAAGACAATGGGGTCTGAAAGACAGGCTATGTTCAGTTTTTCTAATTTTTTTTTTTTTTTTAAGGTAAATCCACTACCCTGCATCTGGCAGGGAAATTGCTTGTTTGTCTCTTATTAACTTATTCAGATGCTGCTGATTTATAAGCAGTGATAAACCACCAAGAATTACCATAAAAGAAAAAACCAAAATTGAGGGGCATCTATCACCTCTCTGGGTAATCTGTTCAATATTTTACCACCCTCACTGTAAAAAAAAAAAATTTCTTCCTTATATTTAGTCTTAATCTACCCTCTTTATTTTAAAACCCCTTGTCCTATCATTACAGGCCCTACTAAAATGTTTGTTCCCATCTTTCTTATGAGCCCCCTTTTATATTGAAAAGATGCAATAAGGTCTCCCTGGAGCCTTTTTTTCTCCATGCTGAACAACCCCAGATCTCAGATCTCTCAGCCTTAGATATCTATTGTTATGCCTATTAGCTGCAATGCTGATATTGATTTGACAATAGCAAAGGCTGAAAAATCCCTTTGAAAGTCATGGCTACAGGCAATCACCAACCATAAACTTCATTTCCATAGTAGCTCCACGATTTAAAGGTTGTTACTAAAAACATCTGTAGTGACTCAGATGAACCTATATCATTAGGCAAAGGCTCCCGGTTACAGCTGCACTTTGGTGCAGCAGGTGAAATTTCATTGCAGCTTATTTTCAAGTGAAGAATTACCTTTCTGGAATTAAATATGAAAATATAAATTAAAACCACAACTACTGATCTTTTAAAATATTAGGCTGATGAATACAAAACATTTTGTGGCAACAGTGGGCTTTCAGCTTTTCAATTTTTAAACCTTTTTCTAAATAAATCAGTTACATCACAGAGGTTGTCAGAGCATCGGATATTGGAGCTCTCAGCTACCTGATAGCTGAATTTTTAATCTCCACTCACAGAAACACATCTGCAATGCATCAACAGAAGCATTTATTTAAAATAAGTCATCAACAGAAATAATAATTGACAATTTAAAGTGTTGGTATTTACTTCTGCAGTCTTTAGAATTAATACGTGACTCCTGCTTTGCATTGGTTGCACTGCGTCAAAGTTTTGATAAAGACTCAACTTATAGAGCAATCCCATTTTAAAGATTTTAAAATAATGACATTAACTAAAACATATTTTAAAATTAAACTAGTGATTTGAAAGTACTTCTTTCTCACAGGAGCTAAAATAAATATACTGCTTTTGTTGTTGATTGAAGTGGAAACATAATCAAGACTAAAATACATATCATATATAAAGAAATTTGAGACTTCTCTTTCCCTTCTTTTTTAATACACTAACATGAGATAGATAAGAAAGCACAAGGTCAACAGATTGAAAACTATTAAGTTGTTGTGTAGAGTTATTTTTTTGGGGGGGGGGAAGGATATGTGGGTGTTCTGATGAGTGGGAAGAATGTTTCAAGTTGTTTTTTGGGGAAGGGGTTTATAAAGCAAATAATTGACCTAAGAGACTTAATAGGGATACACAGCAGTCTACATAGTTTAAGAAAGGATTTAGAGATTATCACAAGGAAGCAGAACACCTACTGCTACAATAGATACGGCTGCAACAAAAGAAGAAAAAAAGCTACCTAAATCTTCATGTTGCAAGGTCTGAATCAGTCATTAATTTACAGAAACTGAAAAGGCTGAAGAGGCATAATAAACATCACACACACTTCTGGGATCCATTCTCGAGCTTCTCTGGACAATTCCAGAGGTGCAAAATTAGAACAGCAAATCAGTTACCAGGATAAACTAAAATGGTAATTGTTGTGCTCAAGGACATGCCATTTTTGGGGGCATATTCCCTCTAATATTTTAAGTCTGAAAAAATATTTAAAAAAATAATTTATTTAATTTAAAACTAATTAATTTTAAAATTAATTAAAGCTACTCTTACATTTTCATAAAATTATCAATTTTTATTTACAAAATGAAATTAAGAAACAATCCTGATCTATTACGGAGTTAGGTCAAAATTTTAGTAGTTAACAGCATTTGTATTTTGGCCAAAATCTGAGTCTTATCCATTACTTCTTTTGTCCTCCGAAACTGAATCCTTATTCTAAAACCCATGAGAAATGAGTTAGCAAATGTCAAAAAGAGAATGCCTTAGCTATATACCACAACTTCCAAAAACAAAATACTGCCCTATAAACAAACAAAAAAACATCCACAACTGCCTCTTGAATACCAAGGCAGTTTGGGTTTTGGTTTGGGTTTTGTTTTCAAGGTTTTTTCTATTTTTCATTGAAAACTGCAAAACAGATACAACCAAACAAAAATCAAATACTTCGAAGATAAACTGGAAATAATCTTTTCTAATTCCTTCCTACTTGGGCATGCAAATACAGTCAGAGTTAACTTCTGTAAGTTCTTACAAGTTAGATCTTGCTAGCAAAATGGAACAGTAGCAATAAATGCACTTTTAAGAAGTCTTAAAATGATAGGATTTGTATTGAGACTGAAAAACATCGAGATATTTTCACTTTATATATCTAAACTGAATCCTGATTTCATTCAAGTCAAATCAAGCTCCCAGAGATTTTAATAAAAGCATGATTAGTTATTTGAGTCAAATTAGAAAAAAGCAAGTCTTTATTCGACAAGATTTTCAATGCACTTTTCTGCCCCACTGACAGTACCACCTCAGGCTTGGTACACATTTTCTAAGTCATTGCTATTCAAAGTATGGCCATTTGCTGGGCTATTTCAATTCAATCAATGGCTCTCGGTGTAAAACTCATATTTCAGGGTTGGCATATGATTTCCTTTTCTTTTAATTGCCTTTTCAGTGTGTTCTAATGGGGCAGGTAAGTGAGACATGAACAATGACTAGAATTTCCTGTAAGACTGTAAAGGCAGGACCTTCTGAAAAGATATAATTTATTCAAGAGGACAATTGGACTGAGAGATACCTGAATGATGAGAAACAACCACTCAGTACTGTGGCTGTCGAAAGAGATGAGACACAGGGCACAGATAATTGTTTTTTCTTGAAGAAAACAACACAACACACTTACATCATAATTAAATATCTCAATTTATCATATTAACCCTTATGGAAAATCTGTTATTTTTTTCTGTGAAGAAGTCACTTAATCTCCTAACCTGAACCACAAAGGTAACTCACAAATATATAAATAAATTTAGATTGATAATTTCATTTCACTTACACTGCACACACTCTGAGGAATCAGACTTATACTTCTGGCATGGAATGAGTCTTCACATTTCAAAATACAAATGATATTGGAAATTTTGTGTCCAACATAGTATCTGATGGAAATGACACAAGCATTACTTCAGTCACACTGGCCTGCATACCAATAAATTATGCTTTTTTTGCTGAGAAGAGAAAATTTCTCAGACCCTACCTTCTCACCTGGCTAAGGAGCAATATACATACCTGCACTAAAAATTGGATCATTTTCAAAAAATTTGAAAATATTCCAGCACTTCAAAAAATTCTAATGGTGGTGGTCTATTCTTCACTCTACATTCCTCTAAAGGATGAGAGGCAAAGAGAATAACTCATTTAACATAATTCCTTTCAAACCAAGACTTGAAGCTACATCATAAAGCAATATTAGTTAACTTCTACAATTACAAAAGGCAAAATAAAACTCAGAATCTTTTTCACTGTACAGAAGTTTTTCCTGAACCTGGCACAATTAATCCACTGCCAGGCAAGCCAATCAAAGTTCTAACACTCTGTAATCACTATTCCTTAGCCATCCAAATTGGTTGAGAAAGTTCTTTTCAATTTTTGCCATGCTTTAAAAGCATGAGAACCAGGTAGTACTTCCCCATTTATTCTGGAAATTAAAGAAGTGCCTGGAATCAAACAATGTTTATGAATGTTACATAAAACGAGATATCTTTTTGAAATGGGATATTTTTTTTTAATCAAAACCTGAAAAAAAATGGATCACCTTGGAGACCACAGTTCTGTCTCAAGTTACCTTGACCAAGGTCGGAGACTTGAATATTAATCTTGTACTACTCTATGTCTGTGATGAGGATCACTTTCTCCCACTTTTGCACACATGCAGAAGTACACTTCACTCAGAAATATTTAGATTAATTCTTGCAGAGGATAATGATTAATTTTCATGAAGGATAGAGAAAAAACAAATGAAGACCAAACCAAACATTTTGTAGAGGAAGGCAAGTCATAAGGTGCCTGGCTCCAGAAATTCAGTGACACCTTCAGTTCCTCAGAATATGGTACACTTTGCATACTGTCTTTATGATCAAACTTTATTCACTTTTCAAAGGAAAAAGGCAAGCCCTGTGAAAGTGTTACAGGATGTGATTCTGCATTCCTAATGCATTTTTGTAAGAAATATGATATTATGATGCTATAAATACATTTGCTGAGAGTTAGAGCTTATATGCATTATTTTGGAAGGAAACATTTGAGACAAGAAGGATGAATTACATCTTTTCTAGTTTTCCACCTTACTTTAACAGAGCTACTGCTTACTTTAATTTCTAGTCTTAGTGATCCTGCCTCCAAAACATCTCAAAGAATGAAGATATTTGCTAGAAACAATTCACAATAAAACTGCTTATCCTTCTTTCCCAATCAGGAGAAATATCATCATGAGTTTCATCTTTTAATGGGGACATTGTATTAGTAGCCTCATTAGTAAAACTGTTTAGTAAAGCAATAAAATAATGCCAGGCTCTACTCTTTACAGCTTCTGATTAGAAAACCCATTACATCTCATGAGCAATTTATAGCTCATCAGTCTCAAAACACAAAGGAAATAAATTGTAAGAGAAGGAAGAGCTTAGAATGATGCCTACAAGCCCGATCTTCAAGAGAGGAAACAAAATAATATTTTTAATAATAACAGAGGGCACTGAATATTAATGGGTGATCTCAGTATTCTTGATATAGAATACTCTATGCTAATAAGAATACTTCTGTGCTTTTATTAATACCCCCATTGACTGATGTTCTTATTTGCTTACGTTGTCTAATAGCACACACAATCATTTAAAGCGTGTAGCTGATGACCTTCCGTGATGTAGAGATGTGCTGTTAGCCCTGTTTCAGAGACAAGAAATTGAGGTGCAGAGACCATCTTGTCTGAAATGCTGGAAAGATCTATGGACCCTTAGAAATAAATACTGATCCTAGTTCTGCTTCTCCTAACCATTGTACTCCATCATCATAAAAACCACAAAAAAACCATAAAAAACACAAATGGCATAAAGGTAATAAAAACTAAGCATTCATATATTGCCTGGAAATGGTGCCTTCTGGTCTCAAAAACAGTATGAAACATGAAGGCACTGGAGGGCAAGACATTCTTTGTAGATGTATCTTATCTTTAAAGGTTTATCTCAGTCTAAAAAAGGTTAATTTATTTACTGTTAAAGAGTCTTACCAAATTTACCCTTGATTCTTGTGTTAAAGAAGAGGAAAATCAAAACATATAAAAAGTGAAGAAGATAGTTGTTCAGTTTTCCAGCTTTCTACAATAATGATTTGGTTTTTTGAGAACACATTTTCATTGACTATTTAGATACTATCACAACCAGTTGCAAAAAAAAAAAATAAAAAATAAAGCAAAGAAGAAAAATATTGAATCACCAAAGATTATTCCGAGATATAGAAAGAAGACTGAATAAAGCTAGAGGCCTAATAAACATGTAAGTAGGCACATATAGCAAATTCTCAAGACACTGTGATCCTAAGACATTACAGTGATTTGTAAAATAAATTTATATACACATTTCCTAAGCATACACTAGATACTTGAAGATTCAAAACTGACTGAATAAAAGAAATTAAAAATTAAAAGGATAAAATCTGTCGGCAAGGAAAAGGTGAGCTGAAGAGGTACTTGTGAAATTTCTGAAAAAACATGTGCATATGCACGGAGAAATGTGGATTTTAATTCTATAAAGATTCCCTGCCCATTAAAACTTAGTTAAAATAGTTTCTTAATTGTACAGGAAAACACAACAGGATCGCAAGCCAGAAGACTAAATATTCAAGGTCTAATATAATTAAGATATTTAAGAAACTAATGAACTTCTAAAGATGAAAGCTAAAAAAAAAGAGTTTTTTTCATTCTCAGGATAATGATTTCTCAGTTACATTTCTGACTTGGAACTTTCAGCCTTTAGAGATTTCTCAGTTCTATTTTCTTTGAATTGTAGCAATCTATCCAAATTGTCTGTGAGGGAGTGCATTTTCCAGATCACAGCTGAAGACATTAATTAAGTCCTCTGCCTAAACCCCCAGACAGGCTGACAAAAGAGCAGGGCCCTTGGCTTCATTTTAAGGAAGGGAAGCAAAAGAAAGTGCATAACTTGACTAGCAGAAGTGAGAAATTGGTTATACCTACAGCAGTGTGATTCAATTACAATAGACTTTTACAATGAAACTTGCAGTGCTGAGGATATAGCATTAGGAAATAGCATTAATACTACTTGTGTTTTTTGAGGTTATACTTTTGCATATTCCATCTTAGCTTTGCAGAAAGAAATCCAGTTTGCATGATGCAAGACCAAGCCATAACATATACCAAAGGACAGTATTTGGAGAGGATTAGGACAGGCATTACAGAAGTGCTCTTTTGATGAAAAGTGAAATGCTAAATATTATGATATGGATCAGAGGAGATTTTGTTTTAAAGATCTAGAATCTCACTTGAAAGGGACTACAAGATGAAATTCTGAGGGACTATGCCCAGCAATTGGAAAGTTAGCCCTTCGCCTGCAATTTGTCTTCAAGAACAAGTGTTAAACTGTTCTATTAAAAAAAAAAACAACAACAAAAAAACCCGAGCAATTAAAATGCTGGGTTTTTTAAAATTTTAAAAACATTATTAAATTATTATTCAAAAACTATCAAAATCAAAAATGTGCAGAAAATCAAAATAATCATAAAAATGTCTATGGGCTTTTCTAAAACTAAGGGAAACACTCCTAGGCTTAATATTTTTAATTAAATCTAGGAGTAATTTGTTTTAAGGGATAAGGTATTCAACAACAAAATTTTGTACCTGAAGTGGAATTTGATCCAAACATGCAATTAAATGTGTCTCATCAATTCACTCTGCAATTCACACAGAAAACCTCAGATGGTGTGAAGCAAGTGCCTCTGTGTACCTCATAAAGGATTTCCTTACTGAGTTAGGAGAACTGAAGGTCTTCGGACTCTTTTGCCTGGTCAGGGGCGTCATTTCAGCCTAAAGATGAGGCATGTGCTAAATTCTAGTATCCACAGTTAAGGTTTAAATTATGTTTATTTACTCTATTTGCTTGTGTTCCAAGTCTGAACTTGGTTTATTCAATGGAAGGGAATTAAGCAGGAAGGTTATATTATGCTCGTTGCATCTGCGACTCCTTTTTAATTATGCAGCACACCTTGTAATCTCAGCTCAGCTGTTGTGCACACCACATATCTGTAGTCTGTGCATGCTTAGGTGGTTCCTATGTAGAAACTGAGATTACCTGGGGGATAAAGGGATAATTGGTGCCCACCTGTTTCTCACTGCACTAAGATTCAGGAACGTGTGAAATACATAGTTCCTGAGCTGGGCACTGGGTGGAGAGATTAAATAATATGGGTGTACATAGACACCATCTTCTGAATGTCAAACTCAAGGCCAAAACCAGATTTATGCCTGTCACTCTTACAAAAATACACACATGCAACAGATTTCTCAGTAGAATGCCTCATAAATACTGATTTATACTACTGGAATCACATATAAAGCATCTGTGCCATGCTCATCAGATGCTTCTTCCAATATTTTGATTGGCAATTATATCTAATTGCTGCAATCCACAGATAAAAACTCAAACCAATAAATACCTGCAAAGCTTAGAAAGGTACAGAATAGCCATAAATACACAAATCCTACCACCAATTCTATTTTTAGTTAAAAACAGTGTTTTTAATGCTCTTCTGACTCCAAAGAGAAATTGATAAATGCTTTAAAATGCAAAGAGCAAAATATGGAGTTAAGGAAAAATGCAGTCTTCAATTGGGAGAATATAAGCTTGACATCTGGTATACACTACTGACAACATTTCAGCTAATAATTTCTGTGGTTTGTGTGTGACAACTTTAGAAACATCTCAAGATATTGTTATTCATCTAACAGCAGAAAAAAAATATAAGGAAATAAAAAGCAAAGAATCATCAAATGGTTTATATCAGAAGGGACCTTAAAGATCATCTGATTTCCAACTCCCATGGGCAGGAATACCTTCCACTAGATAGGCTGCTCAAAGCCCCATCCAACCTGGCCCTGAACA
The DNA here is from genome assembly GCA_013398015.1 of Oreocharis arfaki. NCBI lineage: Eukaryota > Metazoa > Chordata > Aves > Passeriformes > Paramythiidae > Oreocharis > Oreocharis arfaki. The sequence goes on along the minus strand of VZRR01002778.1, from coordinate 702,822 downwards.
CTTCTGGGGCTGGGGCATCCACAGCTTCTCTGGGCAGCCTGTCCCAGTGCCTTACCACCTGCACAGTAAAGAATTTCTTTCTTATATATGATCTAAATCTACCGTCTTTCTGTTTAAAGCCATTACCCTTTGTTCTAGGTCCTAACCTAAAGGAACAGTAAGAGCCACAGCTAAGTATAAGGATTATTCCCTTCCCTTGCCATAATATACCCGTCTTCTCCATAAACTTGACTGTATTTTTCCCAAGTATTCAATCACTACCATTTATAAAAGATAGAGATACCACTTCATTGTTGCATTGGCTTCTTTCAAGTCATCCCAACACCTTATCTGAGCAGTATGAGTCCCACCAATTATTATGCTAATAATTTTCGTCACTTTCAGAATAACAAAATTTTATTTTCCTTATTCATGCTGAACAGCCAATGAAGCTACTCCAAAATTAGTATATTATTCAATATGATCCACAGTTTCAAAAAGCAGCTGCATCCTAGTAGAGAATATTTTATAAGAGAAGCAGCAACTGCATCTTAAAAGAACATTCAGTAGTTTCCCTGATCTAAATAGTCATAATAATATTTTTACTACAATATTTTTTAAACTAATTTGCTGCTTGTAGAATGTAAAGTATTTTCTCCTGCAAAAAGCCAATCTGTTTCTGCATTTTCTGTGGCAGTGTTCTGGCTCAGCCTGTCAGGAGAGTTAACTGACTTTCCAAAATGCCTGTACTTTATCAAAACAACAACACAAGTATGGAACACTTTCCTTCTGGGATTTTTTACTATAATCAGAAAGAGAGACCACAGACTAGAAGATTCTAATCTGGTGGATGCCAACGGAGAAGCTCAGAGGCAAAAGTAAACTTTGTTCAAACCTTATAAGTTACATATTGACCTAGCAAGACAAAAAAAGAGATAAATTCTGGCCATTCTACATTTTTACTGTAAACTTCAATTTTCCTTTCTACTGAAAATGATTGTAGCTTCTTTCATGTAAATCACCATTGGAATGCCAAGTTCAGTGTCAATAGCAATTTCACTTTTACTAATCAGAATTATGTATCATTTTGTACTTTAAAAAATAATTTCAACTGCAGACCAAAAGAAAATTCAGCATAAAGCTTGAGCCAACTACTGCAATTATCACGTACACTTTCAGAGAGTTCAGCAAGAGTATGTACTGTAGTAGCTGCTGTAGAATTATTCATGACAGATTGCCACTCTAAATTAACAAACCTTGTGAACTATAGTTACTTCCTTTGCGGAACAACTGATTTAAATTCAGGAAGATACAAATGAGCCTCTGGCTGAAGCCCAAGAGCCAACTTTACTGTAAATCCCCAGCTGTTATTGTACAATCATACTGCTGAAGCCATAAGTACCAATTCCAGTACAGGATGCTAACTTGTTCAGCTGCTTCCATTATAAGATTTCTACTTGTGAGTTTTCTTTGTCTTAATCTCACCCATGGATCTCACCATCCATAGTTTGAAGTTCTTGCTAGTGTTTATTTCCTGCTGAATTTCTGACAACAAAAAAAATCTTTCCCTTACTTTGTGTCTATGAGACACAAATAATACACCTCACAGCGATGCACTAGTTTGCTGTTTTTGGCTTTCATTATTTAATGTGAAGTCTTAACTTCATATAACTTGTTAAAGACGAGAAGTTAAGTAACTTTTTAATTTGAAATTGTAACATATCACAATAGCTTAAGATTAAAGGAAGTCACTCATCACACACCTGGTAATGAAAAGAATATAAATTGTTTGGCTTTGTGCAATTATTTCCTGAGGATGGTCTTGAAGTCAACAAGGCTTTCAACTAACGTTTGTATTACTTACCACTCTCGGATGGAGGCCAGTGTCAAAACACAGTTCTTGTTATGGTATAATCAATGCTTCCATTTAATTTCCTCAAATAATAAATTTCCAGCTACTTTAGAGTAACAATGTTAGCAAAGATTCAAGAATATAATCCATAAGATGATTAAATGTGGTACTTATTTTGCATCTAAAAAGGAGAATGATTGTTCTACCAACCTGTTTTTAAAGATGAATTGAATTAACCATATATTGAAGATTTACAGGCAAAAAAAAAAAAAAGTATTTCTTGCACTGCCTAAAAAGGGAAAGAGAAAAAGGATAATTTTTATTCCAAAATGTTTTAGTAATTTCATAACACTATTTCACTAATTCACTAAATAATGAATTTCATTTCACTATTCCATTAAAATGACTGTAGCGCTTCTTGCATCTCTTTACCTTCTCTACCTTATTTAAACTTGATATATCTCCATTACAGGTAGTGCTGTGGCCATACTGCTTTGGCCAAAACTGATGCAAGTTCAGCAGATTTTCTGAAAAACTGATCTGACAGTACAAAAATCCATGAAGTTTAAGTCACTGAGGAAGGGATTTCAGAACTATATGAAAGAGATGGAACCAGATGGACAGGAAACTCCTTCAAGGATGGTAAAAAGACCCCAAAGATTACTCTGTTAAAGGCATTTTTAAAGCAGAAAATTTCATTGCTGGAGACAAGTTGTTTCTGAAACTAGAGGTTATAGCATGATGTATTTCTTCTGACAACTAATGCTGTAAAGTAAAAAATCAAAAAGCATGCTTGCTATCTGGAATAAAACACTCCAGCTCTTAAGACTGTCCAAGCAGGTCATCTATATCTTCATACAAAAAATGTTGGTTATTATGAAGAAGTAAAATACTATGTAGTTCTTTCTGAAAGCAAGAAAATACAAAACTCATTTCAAATGAGAGAGGGACAGTATTTTATATGAAATCATTACATTTTATTTTAGTGGCTATCAGAAGCTGTGAAGGAACAAGCAATTTTCCCCTTTAAGAGAGCAATGGTGTCCTAATGAGACACTGCCATGACGATTATGCTGTAACTTATCCTTTGAATTTGACTCCAGCTAGTTGAGATGAGATTCATTCTTTTATTTTTTTTCATTTTAAGCTTTGAAATATTCATTAATTTTCTCTATTATGATGTCAGACACAATATTGTGTGCAGTGTCCCAAAAGATAGAGTATTTCTTAACAGTTGGAAGGTAATTTTCTTTCCTTGCTCAGGACTTTTATTCTTCCTAATAGAGTAGAGAAATGTTGAGAACACTACGAGAAAAAAACTCCCTCCACCCAACAAGCCTTGTTCTAACACAATACAGGTCTGACAAATTACACAAAGAGGTAGAAGAATTATTTTTTCCAAACAGTCTCACAAAACTCTGGGAGTAAGCTTCTATAACTTTGTCATAGATGTCATCAAAACAAATATTGATTCGGAACCTCACATCTCAGATCTGTAACAAGCAGTCTCTAGGTTTGGGGAATTTTGGGAATTTTATTGATATTTATTTTTGCAGATAATGAATGACTTGGCTACTTTATATGTTTTCATTACAAATGTTTTTAAAGTGAGAAACATCATACAAGACAAAAAGTATTCTGAAAGCAAAGCTGACCAAGTGAAAGAAGATTGTAACAATTCTACTTTATTTCAATATTAAAAATAAATTTTTATATATATAATGAGTAAAATTAATTTTGTAAGCTAACTTGCATTTCTGGAATTTATGCATTCAAACTTTAGGACACCAACTTCTGTTTCAGAATAAATACCTTGAGAATCTTTCTTACATTCATTTTCAAAGTGTTATCTTTGAAGTTGTGATCGATCATTACCCTCAGTACTTTTGAGATTCATCTGATATGAAACAGGAAAAGAAAAAAGAGTGTTATTACCAATGGGTTGGGAATAATTAAAATTTTGAACAGTTAGAACTGCAATGTTTTCATTATTTTTCTTGTTCTCTTTTGCTTCTAAAAATTACTTGTTTGTACACTCCTCCTCCTAGTCATGTCCCATATGCAATCTTGCTGAGAATGCACTGTAATTGTCCAGGTCATTGAGGAAGAAATTAAAGAACACTCAGTACTGACCCCATGACTACACCATGAGAAACTGGCCTCCATTGGTCGCAACCCACGGAACCCAGCAGTTTAACCAGTCTTCAGGCCACCTCACTGTTGTTTTAGACTGCACATCATCAATCAAGAATATGTGATGGGAGACTAAAGGCAAGATTAAAAATATTAGTTGTTCTCATCCACCAAGCACAACATTTTGTTGTAGAAGACAGTCAGCTTGGGCAGGCATGATTTCCCCTTCAGAAATCCATTCTAACAACTTCCAACATCATAAGACTTATAATTTTATTACATAAATATTCTTAGCTTTTAATACACTGAGTCTTTGGATGTGAAGCATCTCCTTCTAACTTGACACACCGTTTACAATGTTTTTTGTGAAAATAAGTCTTTTGCCTACCAAAGGCCTAAGAGTGAGGATATTGCACTGCCAAACTTGTAAGAAACACATTTAAAACGATCTCAGCAGCCCTCAAGTCAGGGCTAAAAAACTATCAGTATTTTGGGGAGATAAAATTATGTTAATGTATTTTGTTTGTGCTTAATGGCTTCTACGGATATTTTTCTGCCACAATGACTCCCATTTTTGCCTCTTAGTATTAACTGTGCATCCATAGTCCTAAGGTTTATACAGAGGAGCAAAAACTAAGGTGTTCCTTAAGATTATAAAACAGCACGCAAAGCACAAATATTCTCCTAGAAGAAACATAAGCAAATTCATGCACAAAGAGATAAAGACAGACAGAGACTATTCCCCTTTTCAAGTCACTTTCAAGTCATCTGCTTTTACTTTATTGTGTTGGATCAGATTTTCTATGGAAATATTAATAACTTTTTTTTTAAACATACAGAATTTCCTTAATTGCTTAGCTTGTGTAAATGGCAACTAAATTATTTCAAAATTGTTCAGGAAATGCAAGGTCATTCCTCAGTGTAAGATGCCCATACAGTTAAAACAGCTCAATCTAAATACCCTTTACATGAGAATCAGATACAAAACATTATGAACGTCAAACTGAGATGTCATGTGGTTTCACTGAAATTTTCCCCAGCTGAACACAGATGTATTACATGAAAGAAGTACTTGGAAAACTGAAAACGCAATTGATGCCAAAAACAACAACAACCAACCTCCAGAAAAACAGTTCCAACTTCAATAACTTTCCCACATCCATCTGAAGGAGCGTTCCCAAATCAATGTCAGTTCCTCAGGCTGGTATAAAATTGGGTGGATATAGGCCTCTCATGACTTTATTCATGGACCATAATCAACCAAAGAAAAGGCTTGGGTTATACTGACTTGGATTTTTCAGCATAAAAAGTAGAGATCCTCCTTGACTGAGCAACAAGTCACACCAATAATAAAAAGAGTAGAGGCTGACATGAAAAAGCGATGCTCAAAGATAAAGCTGTTCAACTGGATGATCCCCATACAGATTCCATTGAAGTATAGCAAATCAAGGACAAAATAATGGATCATGGAAGTTCTTATCAGCTGTCAGCAAAGAGTGAGCAAAGCCAACACAATTTCAGAGTGGTACCCTGGTACCCTCCAGAGACCACCAACAAATATAGGAGTGACTTGTCCTTTGGCAAAGCTTGTGATTAAGAAAACCTTGTATCTTGTTCATACCAATAAAAGTGACACTATTGGAATGACATTGTGTGAGAGCCAAAATTACTTCAGGAGTCCTTTACGACTGCCCTAGTTCTAGAAACCAGGAGAATGCCATAATAGTGACTTTATCCTTAGTGACAGGTGAGTGATCCCAAAGAGTACGGCTTGAAGAGCAGGTATCAGAAAAATGAACTGGGAAGTATTTCAAGTTTTATCTGAGTGGATTGTGACATGTAGCTACAGAAACAAGTATTGCGTTTCATCCTGTGCAATAACAGTGGCAGATTCTTTAGGTACCTTTGTGATTTTTTTGATATTACAAAAGAAGTGTGCAATGACATCTCCTAAATGGAGTTTCTCTGATGCCTATATACCTCAGTAGGGGTAGGACTGCATGGTTCTTGATCTAGTTTGACTGCATGGCAGTGGGGTGTCTCACAGAGCAGAAAAGAGAGTAGATATAGCAAATCTGGCCTTGAAATTTTGGGAAAACACGTCTGAGCGGAACGTGGGGGGATATGCTCCTACCCAACCCTAAAATCAACAAAACCCCCATCCTGGCAGGCCCTTACAAGAGAGTACGACTGTCTTGCAAGGAGGGAAGACTTTGGAAACTACAGCCCAGACAGTCTCAGATCAGTTCCTAGCAAGATTATGTGGGAGAGGTCGCTGAAAGTCATTATAATGTAGACATCAAAAGAAGGCAATTGGAACGAAATGAGCATGGAGTTATTAAAGACAAGAAGCACCTGATTTGTGGTCTTGCCTAAAGAGAAGACTGTCTCAATGCACAAGAGGAGTGTATGTTCTTCCTCAACTTCATAAAGGCTTTTGATGTGATGTCCTATGCTGCATCTTGACAACTCAGTCAGAGAGAGAAGATCAACAGAGACATTGTCTCAGAAAAAGAATTTGAGGTTCTCGCAAAGGCACTTGGGGCCCAAACATAAACCTGAATATATGCAATGATCTAGCTGAAATTAGCAAAGGTGATTTTGATGATTATATACTCTCAGAGAAACAGTGATGAAATAAATATATTGTAGATTTGCTTTTGTCAAGATTGATCTAGGTTTGGAAATAAAACAATGTAAAATGAAGCTCTCTAAATACTTACAAGGGTATTCAGCCTCTTGAGTAAAAATATGGAGGAAAAAATACCTGAAAGAAGTCCTGCTTTGAATGCCACCTACAATTTCTCAATTCATATAGAATCACATATTTTAAAATACAAGATATACAGAAAGTTTTCAGAGTTTCCTGTGTTCAGTTAGAAGCTCATATATATTCACTATTTCTTATTTTCTTGACATTTTCCCAAGGACTTTTAACTCAATTATTAAATTTTGTGCTCTCTAAGGATACCTCTGGAAAACATATGCTAATTTCAGAGAATACATTTTTAACCTTATTAATTGTGAAAAAAAATCCCAAAGTAATCCTCTCTACTTTAAGGGACAATGGGTTACTTCTTTTTATGTAATGGAAACAATTTAACAAAGAGAAAACTGGATTTTCTTCAGCCCTTAAGAACTGTATGTGCAAAGGAAAAAGATTAATAAACCCAAGAATACATTCTCAAGAAAACACCACAAACTTTTATTGTTATATGACAAGCTAATATGACTGTACCTTGTTTGTTTCCATTCAAAAGTGCAATAGTATGGATGCAGTAGCTTGATAATAAAAACATTTAATTCAGAAGAACTGAAATATTGAAATAATTCAGGATGTTGCATTATGTGTTATTTGATTTCATACATCTCATTAATGATACCCTATAAAGAATGAAGTTTGCATCATACCAATGCAAATGATATAAACATGGTAAATATAACATGACCTGAATGAAACTTACTGGTTTCAGGCTAGCACTTTGATCGAACTTATACAGCTAGACCATTCACAGCCAAAATGTAATTCTCTGTAAAATTCATTTCATAGAGTACACATGCCATTCTCACAGCTAAATTGTAGCACCAGAGAGCTCAGCTCAGCCTACCTACTCAACAGACTGCTGGGCACTCTTATCAGTAGTAATTCACTATCAGAAACAGAGGTGAACGCTGCCCTCTCAATGAACATTTTTATCACCTTCAGATCCAGCTTACTAAAAGATAGCACCAGCAAATGTGCAAGAATTCCAGTCATCCCTCATAGCCACAGCATAGCACAGCACACCTGCTGCTGCACCTCACTGCTGATACCGCTGGCCTTCCCACCTCACTCTGCTCTGTGCTGCAGCGGGAGAACAGTGAAGGCCTGACCTCCTGAGCTGAGAGCCCTCCATGGAGCTCCCTCAGAGGCCGTTCCACAAACCATGTTCTGCAGGGCAGAGGAAATATACCTGTCCTGCCAAACTACTACAGAATATGTTACAAGTCATCTCAAGAGTTAATCAAACAATGTCACTTCAATGGATGTGTTCTTTCATAAGGCAATGAGTAAACTGGCTTAAAGAACTAACTGTCCTTCTAGAAAATAAGCAATGAGTTGTTGATTTCACAGTATATTTTAACTCCAGTACACATCAAACTTAAATCAGTATTACTTCCATGGAAAAGGCAGACAAAAGCATTCCCGTCTGTATTACCCAAAGGAAACACCAATAGCTGGCGAGCAGGAAGGATAGCTGCTCAGAATCCACTGACAGTATTGACTAGGTCTCCACTGGCTGTGATGAGAGCTCAGAAAACCTAGCTTACTTTTAGATTTCAACAGCACTGTGGTCACTTTTGTAAGTGCCAAAACAGCTAATGTCACATGCAGATGTCATAGAGCTGTAGAAATACCCTGCAGAGAAATTACAAAACCCTACTGCTAAGCTGAATACTGCTCCAGAGGTTTCTTTCATCATTCCCTCATGGCATTCACATTTGCATACAGAAGTTACTGACCTATAGCACAACAACTACCAAGCAAGCCGGCGAAAGACTGGAAAGCGGACCTAGTTCACAAGTGCTGCAAGATGAGAATAAAGCCTGCGTAAATACCACTTTTTTGTCTAGGTAACACGTGCCTAAAGTTAATATGTATGAGTAGACCTGGAACACCAAAAATATTTTACTTGAATTATTTTGCATATAACAATCAACTCTATTTTCTGCTGGCTTAAGAATACTTACTGGCAAGTGTCACGTTTTCACGAGCCTCACAGAACTAGTGGGACCTTATGTTAGGCATCTGGTAGATTCTGCATCCCTTTCCTTTGTGATAATTATGCATTTAATATGCATAAAATACATTTGTGGGCATTTTTTTTCTGAGATTTGTTAGCAGCTGAATGAAATAAGTACCCTACTCAAGTCTCATTATTATAACTTGAAAAAAAAAGTTTTCATCTTCACTTTAACAGAACTAATGTTCTGCAATATGAAGCACTGGGCAAGAAATATTCCAAATCATAACTTCCATGTTCAGTAACAGGACGTGGAAGGATAATACACACTGTCCACTCACAAAAAAGAAACGGGAAAAATGCCCACATCTTGACTAATGTTCTGCACCCTTGAATGAAAAGTATGCTCCCTCCAAGGTTACTTAAATATTATAAAAGTTTTCATTACCTAGGACAATACTGCTACTCTATTAAACGTTGGAAGATCTTAGCTTTACAGAAAAACAGGACAAAGAGACCACCTCAAGGATTTATTAACATAAGAGTTATAATTAAGAGAAATGGGAAACTATCATGATCTCATTTATGAATGTACTGAAGACTTTTCTTATATACACAGAAGCCAAATTTCAACAGACAAAATTTTCCACAAAGGCATTTAGGGTCAACATACTTGTGATTCCTGTCAACTGTTGTAGTGTGCACATAAGAATTTTTTGCAGATGATTGACTGAAAACCAATGTAACATTCTATTCTGATCATAGGTAATCACTTGCACGGCAAAAAGATTTTTCCATTATTTCAATTTTTTTAAAAAATTGACAATTTTAATATAAACAGCATAACTGAATCAAAAGGGTTAAAATGAGCTACACTGAATTTCTTAGTACAAAATTTCTTACTTTTCTTTTTTCCTCTGTAATAACCTGCTGTCATGTGATAATTACATTTAAATAACATTAAAAAGGGTTTGTTTTGAAAAATTAACTCCTAGAGATACAGTATAGCAGGATTTCCTCTACCTAATGAGAAAAATAAACCCCCCAAAAAATTAAAATTAAAAAAAGAATGAAGGAAAAAAAAGGAAATAATGATAGCTAGTGACAGAAAGAACAAGAGCATTCCTTATTTCACTGTATTTTGCACTTATCACCACTCTTGTTTTTCTGGACTGCAAATCAAATGAAAGTCAAATGTTCCATTCCCAGTGCTGAAGTCATTTGAGGTATAAAACATACATGCTTTGAATCTCCTTTCTTTAGGATATACGTTTCTTTTAAGAATCAAGCAAGGTTTCAGAAAAAAAAAAAATTTGACATGAAGGCAGCTTTCACTGTTAAGGTATTCTCAAAGCAAATCTTTGCTGAGTGCTAATCTAGGAGGTGTAAGTATAAAACTTTGTAGTTTGAGACTGAAGAGATCAATTTATATCAGCTGCAAATTAAGAAATAAAGATGAAAAACACCTACCTTTCGGGAATGGATTTCTTTCACATATAGTGGAAGTAGAAATTCAGATATTCCTTCAAGTCGTATTCCTTTTTTAGTGACTCTCAAATTTCCCATTCCATCCTACAATCAATAATATATATATATATTCACTTTAGGAAATAACCTTATCCAGAACAAGCTAAAAAGAAGACAGTAGCTGGCTTAACCCCTAAAAATAATGAGTGCTGTCCCCAGCTCTCCTCATAATCCTGGGCAGGAGGTAGATGGGCACATTTATAGCCAGAGCTTCACCTAGGACCGAGGAATTTAACTGTGCAACCTGATGGTGACCTGCATACGTTGTTTCTTGGCTGCCCCTAATGCCAGGGTACAACTGTAGACCATCATTACTCCCTGTATAGAGGTGGAACTAGATCCTGAATTTTATGATTGTGCAGTAAAAAAAAAAAAATATAGTAAATTTTCTCTCTATATATGTAACATTTAATAAAGCAATTTATTCATTGTTATATCTTGAATCCACTGTTTTTGCTTTTCCCGGTAATTAAAATACATAGGTAAATATCATATAGGAAGAAAGAAAATGGTTTTTTAGTGGTTGCTCTTCACTACTAAGAGCATGCTGCTGATGAACAACTCCAAAAATAATATTTTTGACTGTTTGTGTTTATTTATCAGAATAGAAATAGGAAAGGTGCCATTGTAAAAGTCTGGATGAAACAAGTAAACCACATAATTCAATGTTCAATAATATATAAACATAGAAAAGTGGCATAATACGGCTTCAGCTGCATTCTTACAGGAAAGAACTGAAACATGCTTGATACTCAAGAGACAAGATTATTTTGCACAGCAATAGAAACTCAAGATTTTTTATCCCGAGAATCTTGTTACCGTATTCCTGACTGGAAAATAATTCTTCATTATACAACCAGTGGAATTCAACTTGATCCATTTAAGTGCAAAATAAGCAAATTTAATGGAATTGCTAATTACATTTTTCTAAGCCATCGTTGACTCTAGTGTACTGGAACAACAACAACTTTACTTTCGCTCTGCTGGCTGAACTGTGAAGCAAGTAACCTCTGCCTGCTGGGTAAACAGCTGGGTAACAGTCCTTGACTGCTATAGCTGAATTATCAAATCATGCTTTTTAAGAAAGTGATGGTATATGTTAAAGTATTTATCTTAAATAAAGTATTGTTTATACAGATATTTTCACATAGAAAACTTCAGGTATTTGTAGGCTTTCTAATAAAAAGTGCAATATGAAACAGCGATGCCTGTTTTTGAAAAGGAAATAAGACAAAGAAATTAGAGTCTGTTATGGAATGTGCAGTCTGTATTAACAAAAATTAATTCCCAATTTGACCTATCCTGTAGTAATAGAATATAAAATTTTGTTAGGAAAGGATAACCTGAGGAAATACAACAACCACTCTGTAGTTTTTGGCAGTGAATAAATACTCAACAAGAATTAAGTACTGATTTATTGATTTGGATGTAAACATGTTTTCTAACTGAAAGGGCAAATTCAATATTTTATCTGCTTCTATGGAATGTTTGTAAACAATACACAAAATACATTCAAAATAACAATACTGAAGGAGGGAAAAGGAGGAAGTGAAAAATAAACACAAAATATACAAAAATGTAAAGTCAAACTTTCAGAAAACTAGAAATGCTGAAATTAAAGTCACATAGGAAACTTTCATCTGCTCTATCTTGCAATTGTGTTTAGGATAAAATTCTATATTTATGTGATATTTACCCTCCTGAATCTCAGCTAATTCCACACAGGGCTGGCACTAACCTCAATCAGCAGCTACTCACTATTTGGCTTTCACCTTGTTATTCTCTTTGCTCCTTGTTTATTGCACTCTGTTATAACTCCATTTTGAAGACAGTACTATCAATTTTCTTCTTGATGTATGTTCTCATAAGTGTTTATTACTGAAGTTATACAGTTCTTCACAACTATTAATTAATTTTCAAAATACTTTCAGTAACTTTATATGGTGGTACTGTTCTTATGTTACTGACAGAAACCTAAAGCACAAAAATCAATTTGTTCACTAATTTTTGATACTTGTCATCTTTTCTGTCTATTTTCAGCATTGTGAAGTTCGTTTGTATAACAAGATTAAACTTTCAGTGTCTCAGAAACAAAGTAAAGATAGACCCTACTGCGTCCATAAGGGCTTTCACTTTTCTGAATGACTTTTCTAAGTACTCCTTCTTCAGTCCTTCAGCAGTACGATATCCTTGTAGCAGAGTCCAGCAGATTGAATGTAGACAGACTCTGCACAGACAGAAGCACTCTAACTTCAGAAAAAATTACACGATTCAACACAAGAAGACAGACTCTACATTCTGGAGGCTAAGTCACAAGAGGTGTTATAAAACTGGAATAGGGTGACTGTAACCTCAACTGCTTGATAAATGCAATAACCTTCCAGACAATAACTTCCTAAAGTGTGTAATGACTGACACAAAATAAGGCTGAATAGTAAAATAAAGAACACAGTAAGACATGCTTAACAAAGATCACTCCATTCAAAGAATTACTTGCCAGTATGTTTTTTTCATCAATATCTCCCCATCAAGGTTAAATGGGGGTTGGAATAAGAAGAGTTCCTTTGTAAATTGAGTTAGAACTATGCTGTTACAGAGAAAAACACAAAGATTTTCAGAACTAACACAACTTGTTTAAAAAAAAAACCCAAACCATCACTATCAATATTTTATGTTATTCTTAGAGTACACCATATTTCAGTTATTAAACCCAGAAATTCAAATAAGCAGCAATTAAAATAGGAAAACTAAGAATTTATTTTATGTTGTTTGTCTTACAACTGCAGCAACCTAAGGAAGAGTTGTACTGACTTTGAACACTACATTAAAGTCAGTGAGGTCCTAAACTATACTTACTATAAATCTGGGATAATGAGAGTATAACTTTGAATCAAAGCATAAAAGAACTCCTCAGAAAAATACTCTGGGAGGCAAACAACAACAATGACATTCAAAGCTTTTTCAAGTCTTGACATGCTTATAAACAGGCAGAGATTAATGTTCTTCGATGGTCCTGTAAACAGTATATAAGAAAACCAGAAATTAATTCAAACTGTCTTTATCTTTTAAAAGATCATCCTGCCTGTTTAAAGTTATTTATTCACAATGTGCTGAGAATTCTACAAGGGTGTATTACTCATACAGCCTCAATTATTTCTGCCTAATAAACTATTACAGCAGCATGTTTTATGATAACCACACAAATAAAGTATATGCTAGAACTATGAATGCTTCTCAACAAGTCAGGAAGTTCACTAGAATTACAATCTGCTGTAGCCTATCTACAATCTAAACTACTACAACTAGTCCTGGACTAGACACATTGCTATCTAATGAAATACGTGGTGGTGTGCTTTCTTTCTTTTATCACTATCTCCTCTCTGTTTTCCTTCTTTTTTTTTTTTTTTTTCCTTTTAATTGTTTAAACGCTAAGGCATTCTAAGAAAGAAGAAAAGGATAAGGAATTCTACACAAATTGCTGATAAAACAGAAGCGTGCAAGAACAAGCTCAGCTGTCAACACAATAGAGCCAGTCCTCTGTGACATCAGAGATGACAACAACTGGAGATCTAGGACAGGATTCACTATACTGGCTTAGAAGATTTTTAAGCTACGAAAGGGCAGTTTTGAAGCCAAGCTGTCGACTATTTCAGTTAGAAATAGTATTTTGGAAGACAGTACCTACATCTTAAAAACTCACTCCACCTTGTTGAAAAAACACCTCCTTGCATGAGATAAAATCTAGACCTTTAATATTAAAAAATTCTGCAAATCTATGGGTAACATTGCTATGTGAAAGACATGAAAGTAGAGAAAACACCTAAAATTTTTGCTTCAGACCACAGAATTCAAAATTCCTTCGTCTGGAGAAAAGAGGTTGGAAGGTGTGATGGCCCAGGTCAGGAATGAAAACTCTCATAATGTGGGGTGAGAACAGAGTTCTGATCGATCCCCCAATAATTTGTCATCTATCTCACGAAGTGGGCAGTGAGAAGGCAATAAAGGACTCTGCTAACTAAAATGCAGGCTTTTTTCTTAGGATCATGAACTTAAATGCAGAAGCACAGGGAGAAGCAAACTGAAGTGTTGGTTATTCTGAATTGACTAAAACATTAATAACTAATATTTTATATTTCAAGTTTACATAAGGTTTTTTCTGTTTTCCTTAATAATAACATACACAAAATGTGTTTCAGTACTTTACAGCAGGTACAACCAAGTAGTCAGAGGGTCAGAAAATCCATTGTTATCAATAATATTCAAGGTTTTCAAAAGTTCTGATGTTAGATGTGATATCCTGCATGTTTCCTGAGTATATATTTAATCCCAACTCCATCTCCAAAAGCTCACAGTCTGAAGAAGGAATCATTGCACAAAACAGGGAGGGGAAAAAATAATAATAGAAAAGTAGGGTTTAAACAAAGCGCCTAAATTCAATGTCCTATAAATTAATAAGCATTCAATGTCTGTTGCCTTGCAGGCATTACAGCATAAGCTAAACATGAAATGGAATGTGGATGATGAGACTACACTGGTATGAATAAGCACAGATGAAACATCTAAGCATACAAACATGCCATGCCAAAGAAAAAAAAAATCAGAGAATATGATATCAGAAGAAAGGTGATTGAACCAATGCAGCAGTAGCAAATTATACTGAAGATGGAAAAGAACACTGAATTTGATGTGATGGCACAAAAAGCAGATAATATAAAGGGACAGTGATGGGGATGATTAGAAAGATGAAATATGTTAGCAGCTATGTTGTTGATAAAATGGAAGATGTACACAAAAGGTTGGAAGGAAGATGGCAGAGGAAATTATTTGTATTGTATTCAGACATGCAAAAACCTGGATTTAATAAACAGAGCTGGAACATAACTCCAGATGGAGAAAAATGTTGCTTGAAGGTGATTATGGATGTACAATTGAAGGAAAAACTTTAGCCAGCAAAAGTCCTGCATAAACAAAATGGGCAGTATAAGCAAAAAGTGGTATAAGCAACAAAACCAGACTTTATTTTCCTGGATTACTAGGAAAGATAACTGAATTTCAAGAGTAAAAAATAAAGGTAAAATTATAGCAAGCTACTCATTGGAATGGCAAAACTCTGGATTGATGAAAACACCTGCCTTCATCCATCCCCTGAAAATAATAGGAGACGCTTTGCAGATATCAGGGAAAAGCTGGGAAAGAAATTTACGTAGTACAGTGCAGCAATATAGGGACACAGACTAAGGAAAAAACATGAAAAACCATCAAAAAGAAGGAAAAGCCAGACTACCATTCAAACTAACTGGAATTAGAATACCCTGAATATATGTTACTTTGGAATAGTTTTTGAAAGCGTGGAGCATGACCCAGTTCTTCAGTTATAAAATACCCATATTAATACAAAATTTATACCTATCAAGAGGATAAAATGAAATCCCTATTTTATGTTTAAAATTTTTATTTTCTTCCCTGATAAGTGGAGTTATGCTATTTTTCATTCAAACATAGATGTGTCCTTCAATGTCACCATTGTGAGGCTGGTCACAATCATCCTTGTAAGGTTGTGGCACTCAGGAGAGGTGCCTAAGAACTGGAAGAAAGCAAATGTCACTCCAGTCTTCAAAAAGAGCAAGAAGGACCTAAAGAATTACCGGTCCGTTAGCCTCATCTCAATTGCTGGAAAGGTGAAGGAGTGCCTCATTCTGGAGATCACCTCTATCTGTGTGGGTGACAAGAAGGTGATTACTAAGGATAAATTACTGTCCAATGTCTTCTACAAAGAAACAACTACCTGGAGGGATGATGGCAGAGCATGCATGTTGTCTACCTCGACTTCAGCAAGGCTTTTGACACTGGCCATCTCACAAGATCCTTGTAAGCAAACTCAGGAAGTGTGGACTGATTGAAAGGACAGTGAGGTTGATTGAGAACTATCTGAATGGCAGATCCCAGAGAGTTGCTATCAGTGGCCTCAGGGTCTAGTTTGAGGCCTGACACTAGTAGTGCTCCCCAAGGTTCAATACTGGGCCCAGAATTGTTTAACTTATTCCTCAATGACTTGGATGAAGAGGCAGATGCCTCCTCAGCAAGTTCACTGATGACACAAAGCTGGGAGGAACAGCTGATACCCCAGAGGCTGTGCAGCCCTTCAGAAGGGCCCTGACAGGCTGCAGAGTTGGGCAGAAAGGAACCTTCTGAAATTCAACAAAGGCAAGTGCAGGGTCCTGTACCTGGGAAGTGCGGAGATTGAGAAAAAAGGCACAGACCCTGCTGGATGCTGGTAAGCAGCAAGCAAAACCAGTTTATTACAGAAATCCCCTGCATTTTATATTGTCTAGCTTCTGGACAAATTTTTCCACTTAGACTTCCTTTGCCCTTGTTCCTATAGCAACACTATCAAGTCCTTGCAGACACTCCCTTGCGCCAGCAGTGATCTCGTTTGCATCTTCTCTATGCCACAGTGGTCAAGTTGGGGCATCCTTTTCGTTTCATCTTTGCTTCTCGTTCTCGCCTCGAGCTTTATCAGTCCCACAGCTTTCGCTGTACCAAGGCTAGGAGATCTGCACAGCTATCAGCCTCCGTCACTGTCTGGCTCCTGACAGAGAGGAGTAACCCCATGCACCAGCACAGGCTGGGGAGTGACCTGCTGGAAAGCAGCTCTGTGGAGAAGGACCTGGGGGTCCTGGTGGAGACAAGCTGTCCATGAGCCAGAAGTATTGGGTGTGGATGTGTTTATTTTGTCCACATAAATTGCACAGTTTATTTAATCCACTTCCCTGTGTTTGAGTCTTGGTTGTAATTTCAGCACAAAATCCTGAAGATAATTTACCCATGCTGAAAATTTAATCATACATTGTTTTTTCATTTTTCAAATAAGTGGTTGCCTGACTTCAGAAAGAGAGATTAAAAAGTGATATAAGAGCACAATAAACAAATATGGGCATACAGAAACAGTCAATGTTGTTGATAAACCTGTAAAAAATATTTACCTATAGGAAAAAAAAAAATTGTACAGCCCCACTGGTTTGTTGCGTACACACATGACTTAATTAAAATATTAGGGAAGAGGTTCTGACATTTTCTAGTAATTTCTACAAACAATTTTTAGGACCTACCCTTATTGTGTATTACAGTGAACTACACTGAACTAATGCAGTATTGTCTAGATTTTGAGAGGTACAAAGATTATTTTGGTGCAGATGCCTCACAATTCATTCAGTCACATGTACAAAATAGGTTGTGTTAATGCAATTACGTGTTTTGTGCTTTTCATGTTTGCACCTCACCCTTGCAATTAGCCTGACATAATCAAATTTCAGCTTGTGTGGCACTAATTTCTAGCTAGGGCAGCAGAAAAAAACAAGTGCTAAACAAGCATTAGTAAACATTCTGGCAGTATTTGTATCAATTCAAAAATGATAGCGCATGTCTTGAATTGAGCGGTGGAGGTGGAACCTCTTATTAGAGAGATTCTCTAAAGACTACTATTCTCTTACACTATTGCAAAGTCAGCTCTACCTTAGCCACTACTGACATAATGAGTTGGGCTTCTCTTGTTTTTTCCTTAAAGGCAGATCCTCTATCTTCTTTAAGCAATTTACTATATTGCCTCTACTATCTTTGTAGTTAAAAAGTATTTTTTCATACATAGCCTGAAACTCCAGTGCTGTAATGCAATTACTTTACTTTTGTTTGTCTTTTGGGTACATTATTGCTTAGACTAAATAATCACAGTTTATTTTCTTTGTACCTTATTTTGCATCTTAATGCTTCATGTTGCTTCTTGTCTGCCTTTATCACCCCGATCTCTCAAAAAAGAATAAAAAAAACCCAGAACAAGCACAGTCTGTGAACACTTGCCATGGCTAAGCAGAGAAAAATGATCTCACTTGTTTATTTCAGCCTGTCTTGTATTTTTGCATTATTGTTCTGATTCTGATTGATGATATGCTAAAAATCAGATATTGTCATCAGAACAAATGAATTTAAAAATTGGACTCAAGAAACTGGCTAGACAATAGCTTCTCTTCTATGTAATTATTAGGGTACTTACCCTGTATACGAAAGGGACAACTTTTTCCTACCTCCTTGCTATGTGATGACTAGTCTATTGATATAATAGTAGAACCACATTACTCTAAAGATTGCTTTTTTCTAGGTAACAATCCAGTTCATACAAGTAACGAAAAGCTTATTGGGAAAAAATGAAGTAATTTGCCCACAAAATCCTTAAAACCAACATTCTTCGTCCCAAAAGACTTTTTTAATATTACCAGAAAATCCATGCTGGCCCATCAGAAAAGACTGAGAGCCATTTTAAGACAAGCTTCACAAGTTAAGACTCTCATCTGCAGATTTGAGTCTTAGATTTAAAATATTCCCTGGTTTAGATTTCAGCGTCCAAAGAAATTTGAGTCTTAATTTTTACTTTCTTATATAAATGCACATGTACCTTCCTAAATATTTTGCTATATTGTGACTCTGTATTCATTATAAAGTCTTACCTTTCAAAAACCTCATGAGCCATACCATGGAGGTACTGAAGTACCCACAGCCAAGCACTTCCTTCAGTAGGTCCCTGGACTGGCACTTATATTCAGCAAAGTGTGCTTTTCTTATAACAAAACAAGTATCATTAAGTAGGACCTATTACACTACTTCCTTGATCACACCGAAGCATTAAAGAACATTAAAGAAATCAATTTTCAAAGCACTCCAGTCTAAGGAACCCATTGCTCTCAAAACCAAAAATGATCATTTTCATGTGAGGAAAAAGTGTTGTATCAAACTGGGGAGTTGAAGAATTTTACTATTCAGGAAGTGTGACTACATAACATTGTAGTCTTTCCATTATCTAAGTTTAGACAGTTACTTAGTATTACAGTACAAACACTGGATGCTTTTCAAAAGAACTTCTACACATCTTTCTATAAACAACACCTTGCTCCATTGATACACTCAATAAAATAAATGGGACAAAGAGCAAAGTAGCTCACTGCAGAGATCCATCTTGTGTTATCAGGGCAAAGAAAATGAAAGTGTAAGAAATGCCACAAAGTTGCTTGAAAATAACTCGTCTTTTATCTAACAGCCCACTCAATAGAAAACTCATCTCCTAAATGATAGCTTCCAGTTCATTCTCTGCAGTCTGAAGGGAGCAAAAATACTAACTTTCAGTTTTTTGAGGAGTGTTAAAACCACAGTGGAAAAGAGACCTACCTAATGTCTTTGCATATAGCTCAGCATGGCAAAAGTCATTGAGAAGCTATCAGTTATGTTGGCAAATGGGAGAAGTCTTGTAAAGGGGATAATTTCACAAGAAAACATTAAAAAAAGAATTACTGCATCATTTTGAGGGATGATAACATATTCTCAGATATCATAAATTTTCTACGGTGTGACTAAACTGATCACAGAATCACAATGCATGATAGATATTTGTGAATCAACATTTCAATGGCTCACTGACTTTCATAACAGGGCAGCTTTACACACAGATTGGAGAAGGGAGTTTAAAAAGAAGTTTAGCATCACAGTTCACCCATTTAAAAGCACAGCATCAGAATCACCTTTGTCATCAGATCATTTTCACTCTACAGCTCTGAGGATGCAGGCTGGACACAGAGAAGCCACCTGCTGTTGCACCCACAAAGGAACTGTGGAGGGAAATTCTTCAGATTCTGTGCTGAAACCAGGGAACACAGACCTATATCTTCCAAAAGCAGAAATCAGGAATGAAAGAGTCCCTGCACATGTCCTTTAGGAAACTGGTAGAAGACCCATAAAGAAAGTGGTGAAGCAGAGAAGCCCATAGGATACAAAAGGATATCAGTAACATTAGGCATGAGGAGTTCCAGTGAAAAAGTAATTGACCAGCTGGAAAGGAATTCAGGAGTACCAGACATGGAGGTTGAAATGGACTCCCTCCAAAGCAGATGATTAAGGAAGCAAATGGTCCAATCCCCAACAGCCAATACAGAACCCATCTCAGTGCTAGTGGAACAGAAGCTATTCATCACTAACCCAAGAATCATGAGTTAGACTGGATTTGAGGTTCACCAGCCACCTGATTATTACCTCATACATACAGCTGACTTGTAGTGATAGTAATAATATACCAATCTAAGGAGAGAAGGAGGTTGAAGAACTCAAATTCATTTGTTGAGGAAGAACAGTAAGAGAACATGAATGAATCCATTTGTTCTGAGGTTCAGACCAAAAGGGAGAAAGAACTGCTAAGCAACTGCAAAGGACACGTACAAACTTAAAGAAGAAAACCCAAACAAAACAAACCCCAAACAACATTATCACTTTGGGATTTTTCTCGAAGACAAGAAGGATTGAATAGATGATGTATTTGTGAAGAGTAAACCAGAGTGTAGACTTCAATGATAGTATAGGTTACTGCCTAACATTCCTTATCAATACAGCAGGAGACATGATGAAGAGGAAGCTCCTGAAATGCTTTAGGGAGGAGTAATAAGGGGGGGTGGGGGGGGTAGGGTAGGCACTGCTTCCCATTTGCCTCCAATTAACAGAGAATGAAGAGTGAATGGGAAGATTAAGTGGCAATATAGTTGAGATTGGTCACAAAAGGAAAAAAATCTTGAAAGTTAGATTGGAAGGAAAATAATTCAAACTAAAAGCAGTGTATTTCAAGAAGGCAAACTCCAGTAAAAGGACTCTTAGCGAAAATTTCCTGGGAGACTTGCCAAAGGTGAAAAAGAAAATAGAGTGAAGTGGTAGCTCTTTCAAAAACTAATTTACTCAAAGGAGGAGAAAGGCTTCTTATAGATACCGAAGAATATTGGCATTTCTTATGCATTTTTTTCCTGCTTTTTAAATTTCTTCTTTAGTCAAAAGGTCAACATAAACTGGTGTTCTGTTTTAATTGGTGCACCAGTGATAAAGGATTAAGATCCTGCAAGGAAAAAATGAATGCATTTATGAATACTCGTATAACCTCGGTATTTTCAAGCCAACTGAGTGAAATGAACTTCATCTTGGTATACAAAATCAGCAAATGATAAAATATTAGCTAAAAGGTGTCTACAACAGTGACATAGCTCAGAGCAGTAGAGTGCAGCAATCCCTCATTTCCCCACTTACTCCATGTTGGCTCACACTGTGGGGCAGTTTTTCTGCATGTGAAGGGGATTCCTTTTGGATGAAATTAAATCAGAAGATCTGTTCAAAGTGCAGCAACAGTCTCTAAAAGGAACAGAAAGGTCTAAATCAATGTGTGATCTGCAGCACAAGCAAGTCCCACAGCAAGTACCAAGTGCACATGCACCGACAGAATGCTCTCAAACCACAGACCTCCTGTGTCCTTCCTATTTCTTGTACCACTTACAAGGCTAAAGGTCTCAAGGTCAGTAACCAGTTCCCTCAGATGCCCTCAGTGAAGGGTATTCTTTTATATTATACCAAGACCTCCTATGGTTCAAAGTACTTTCTTCTTGCTTCAGCTGCCGTATCCCTCTTCAGCACTTTTATGATTTGCTTGTCTCACCTGTCTGCCTTTTTTTCTTTTTTCTTTTCTTCTTTTTTTTTTTTCTCTTAAATTAATTTCCTTTTTCTATCCTTCCTTTCTCATCAACTTCTTTGGTCTCATAGAAGATTCACTACATTGCAGTCATAGTACCAGTTCATGGTCAAGGGTTTCAGTTATGTTACTTTGCGTCCATAAATTCTGCATCTACTGTCAGTTGTCCCCAAGACTTTGAAATTCCGTCCAAATGTGAAACTGCACATCCTCTCTTATTTATCCTGCCTCTTCCTCACACAAAGGAACAACTGAGACGCCAAAAGTCATAATTTTGTGGTGTCAACTCGATCATTTGCCTCCGCCACAAGACTTAAGATACCATCTCTTCCATTCTAGCCAATATCCAAACACACAGCCAATCAGCAACAGGCACTATGTGTTATATTTAAGTGAACAACTAAAATAAGACTTCCTTTGATGGAAAAGGGCACGAGAAGACCCATGTGCTCCTGCCACCTTCACCAAACAGATGAAAGTATGCTCTGGCACTTGCTGAAGCAACACGAAGAAGCCTGGACACACGAAAGCAAGAGTTTGAAAAATAGATTTCCTCTGGCTGTCTTTGAGCAACATGTACAGTGGGGATGTTTTTTACAGAGCATCAGAGAAATCATAAAGTAAATTAATACCCATACCTATAGTCTAGATTTTGGGTCCTTGGTATAAGCTGTTTTCTCTACTGATCTAACCATATCGCACCACAATAGTTTTTGCTGTGTGGCTCATAACCATACAGCCTATGAATACAAAGTCTGGGAGAGTTCATAAAGGATGGATGAGAGCAAATTGTAAAGGTGAAAACTAGAAGGCAGAATTGGTATTTATCTTTTAAAAGGCAAAACAGAGGCAGTAAAGATCAACTTAGCTCGAATCCTTTGAAAAATGTCATGAACTCTGCCAGAAGAGATATACAAACAAGCTATTTGTAGGAAGATGGGAGATGCCCATGAGATCTATGAGATGCCAAAGCAATGGAAAACCAAAACAGGATAAGGATGACACAAGGGGAAATGCAAATAATCATTAAATAATAAGATGAGGGAAAAATAGAGAGACTTACAAAAATGGCTAAAATTGATGACGTTGTTCAGACTGGTGAAGAGAAATTAAGTAAGCACATGATAATAAAATACGAAAAATTTCTTCATGCCTACTGATAATTAAACAATAAACAGTGAACTTATAATGAAGGAACTGAGAATCAAGTGGATGTCAGTAGACTATTTAGACCCTAGAAACTGGACCAGAAAGATCTTGCAAGGTTGTGCAATATCAATATAGGTATATTGGTACTATATATATATGTATAAATACACAGTATGTATCTTCACAAGATGACCCATCTTTGTTGAGGAAATCTTTGTATAAAATGCATTTAAATCTATTTTAAGCCCACTCTATAACACTGCAAATATCTAAGCCACACAATTAAAGACAAATCAAAAGATGGTAGAATACATTAAAATTTATACTTCTTTTTTTTGCAGAATATATTTTTACCATGCTTACTGTATCTACAGTATTTTACTGAGTCCATCCATAGACAAATGGAAATTAGAATGCTGTTTCCATATAACATCTTACAGATGTCCAAATGCAGCATATCTGCATATTTTTTTTTAACAGTTTCTAATAGTAAAAAAAAAAAAAAAAGAAGAAAAAGAAGATTATAAGAGATGAAGAATGATGCATATCTAAATTTTCAGTGATTGCCCTTTTGGTTGTTACAGGCATCATAACTTCTTTATAATATTATCATAACTTCATAATATTGTCCTTGAACCCAAACAGAAACATATTTAATACGTAAGTTTCCACACTTATTGCTGACTTTATTAATCAGCAAACTGTGTGTACACTTAGTTGGCTTAAGAACTATACAAGTGTTTTGCCTTGACTATTCAGGATTATGATAAAATTACTAATTATCACCAATAAAAATTAGTAGTTATCACCAACAAGCACTGACAAAGTTTTATTGGATTGCAAGAAAACAAAGTACCTCTTTCTAGTCTAAAGGACTGACATAATCTATATGTGTGGCATTTTTTTTTGTGTAAGAAGTAGTAGAACAATGGAACAAGCATAATTTCTAACTGTGCAGACAGTAAGGCAGTTTCAAGAATACCTACATGAGTTGTTCTGTAGTGCAATTAAATAAGCAGTAAATTATTCACATACTTCATTTACTTATATTCCTCAACACTCACAGGGGAAGTGTGAGCAGAGTCCTTTTTTATACACAGGATGGAAGACAGAAAAAGAAAGGCTCTGAAAACTGGATTGCTGAGGACAATCTCTTTGATTATGTTCTCTTAAGAGAAAACTGAAATTAAACCCCAGAAAGCAGAAATCCAGTTGTGAGTAGTGTACTGCTGTGCACACTGCAAAATAAAGATATCCATATGCCATAGTCAGGCATAATGCAGCTGTCAAATAACAAAGAATAACTCACACACAGAAAAGGGCACCAAGCTTTCAAAGACATAATATATAATATTTGATCTACCTGGTATGCAAACCTACCAACGTACCTCACACACACCTGAAAAAGAGGTCTAAAACACATGGGAACTTAGAAGTTTGTCTTGGATTACAGAAAATATTTTCATGCAGTATCAGTAATGTTGCCTGCATTCCTTCAGTCAATTAAAGCAGCAATAGAAATGCAGAATCATTGCAACTGGGCTGCACCTCCGGTGTTTGACTCATCTAGCTTAACAGGCGCTCACAGCAGCTACAGCAGCTTGCTCAGGACACTGTCCACTTTGACTGCCTCCAAGGACTACCTCCTCCGGCAACCTCTTTCAGTGCCTGATCAACCTTACAGAAAAACAGGTCCTTCGGGGGCACTTTACTTAAATTTGAAAGCTAAAGAGTTTATCTGAATTGTTTGCATTACAAAAATAGAAGGACAACAGAACATATTTTCAAGGCTCAAACCTGGACTATGAAGAACTAACATGATGCTCATACAGTGAAATGAAGAGATTCCTAGTGCCTGCTGCAAGGGAAATCACGGGTCAGGTGAAGGCACTGAGGTTCCTGCTAACCATTTTTAGTCAGTATTTCAGAAAATATATGCAATATAACTTTAAATATCTGAGTTTTAATACCTTAATGAAGTTTTTTAAAATAAAAGAAATGTGATAAAAGATGAGATCTAGTGCTTCGTCATTTTATTTTTTTCTCCCTAGTGGAAATCAACCCTACAATGACACCCTGGTCAAATGTGAAGTTTATTTCAAATTCCTATAATAGAAGCCCAAGAGTTATCAAAAGATTCACACAGAAATGGAGACCGTAAACAACCTGAGTTGATTCCTTCAGCAATTCAATTTTACTTAGCTATCCTTACACTGAGGTTGCCCAGAGCTTTGAAGTTTTTCTCTCAGATAGGTACTGATTTTGATGCCATGATACAAAGATATAGATAAGTCATAATTTAGGATGATACTACCTTCCACTGCATCATGCACACTTCTCTACAAATGTTCAAGAAAGTACATTTAACAGGGCTGATAAATGCTATATGCAGACTGAAAAGCATCCTAACTACATTTCTGACCTTGTATTTATAAATCCAAAGTTTGCAAACATTTAGAGCCCTGTTAGTCCCTATCTTCAACATAAGAAATTTACATAATAATGAAAAAAGGATAAGGAAATATATGTTGGTAGCCTCAAGTCCCACAATCAAAGTATTCTGTCTCCAAGCTCCTGGTTGTCAATGCCATAAAGAGTTTAAAGAACTTAGTTATATCAAGAACTTAAACATTTTCAGAAAGGCACCTTTTCCAGAATGTATTTTCACATTTTAATTGCCTTTTTCATCACTATTTCATAAGCATCACACTGACAGATAGGGTCACCTAATGCTGAGTATCTGCACTATTATATAGCACTTAGTCTAGGAAGAAAGATTGCACTGGCTGAAGTATCCTACATTACAAACAAGTTTTCTTGATATCTAAGACTCCACAGTGTCGCAGTTGAGGTGGACACGACACACACTAATTCTAACGAAGTGCAGGCAAAAAGCATTTATTCAAAAAGCCAGTGTCATATATATATACTTTCGTATATTTATCATTTGTGTTAATTGTTTATTGGTTGCTTAACTACTGCAATAGTTTCATTGGCTGTTTTAACTACACCATACTACTATTAGTTATCTACAACATAGACATCTCAAGAATCTAAAGAATAGCCAGCTGCAGCCTTGTTGCTGTTTACTCCCTTTATTGTTTTGAATTTCTTGCTTTTCTTGATTAAGTTT
Source organism: Oreocharis arfaki (assembly GCA_013398015.1). Lineage (NCBI taxonomy): Eukaryota > Metazoa > Chordata > Aves > Passeriformes > Paramythiidae > Oreocharis > Oreocharis arfaki. The sequence goes on along the minus strand of VZRR01002778.1, from coordinate 676,786 downwards.
CTCACGGGTAGACACAGATTGTGCTGAGGTCAATGTCAGATTCAGACTCAGATAGGCTTGCTGACCTGCTGTTAATCTCTACACCACAGCATATTTCAAGAATGTATTTAACAGTTGCATGATGAATTAAAGCTGCCATTGAATGATATTACAAGGAGGAAAAAAATCCAAATTAACCAGCAGAACAAATATGAACATGCAGTAAATAAAGTACTACATTAAAACAAGAAACATAGTACCAGAATCCTAAATGATCTTTTGCCTTTTAAGCTCTAACATGCACCGTGTTTTACCACACTTCTCAAAAAAAATCTGGTATCTTATCTCTACAGATTCTGAGATAAAATATAGGCATTGCCATTCTGAGATTAGAGTCTAAGTCTAAATTTGTAAGAAGCTAGATTGAAACAGGAGTAATAAAATAGAATGTTAACAGAATGGGCACACGTTAAATGTATTTTTTTTTTCTTCTGCATAGGTGTATAATACAGATTCCAGTTTTAAATAACTAAAAATTGTTGGCAGGTCCATCTGTTTTGTTATTCCCTTTGGCACAGGCTAAATATAACACAGAGGTCTGGAATAGGCTGTATGTTGTTTTATTAGGTTAATTTGATCTTGTATTGACATTAGTATACACCAAAATTAATGGCTTTTTAATGATAGCACATGCTAATGATTAATTAGAAGTACTGAGAAGGGGTGGAGGCCTGGCTTTAAAAATTATTAATATGACAAGTTTTTCAGTATTACTATACGTAAAACTGCGAACAGGAAAAGCTTAAACTAGCTTCCTTCTTCCTTCCTTTCTGGGAATAAAAGAACAGTAAACTACAGAAATAATATTTGCTTATATGAACTCTGTCATTATTCTCCCTAACCCCCCTTCTCTCAAAGTATTTTTCCCTGCAAATGAAATAGAAACTGTAAAAAAGTGAACACCACATCAGTAAGACAATTTATCTAAAAAAATTAAAAATACACAACGTAATTGTCATTCTGATACAAGTTTATTAAGCCAGGAAACTTTTACTAAATTCTAGTTGCAAAGCAGAACATTCTCCTGCACACACCCAGCTAAAATCCAAAAAGAATAATAGTTAGAAACAATTTTAAAACATAGTAAAAATATTTTAAAAAGTGAAGTCCTTAAGCCATTTTCTTCAGGAGTTACAAAAATGAATTTGAGTGAAACTGTACTGAGATAAAACCATTGAGGAAGGAAAAAATGACAGTATTTTTGAAGATACTTAGAACAATGGGATTAAAAGGAATTTTTCCCAGACCTCTGCCAAAGTCTAAAATGAATAATACATATTTTACTTATATAAAAATGTTTAATGTTATGTAGTAATGATATCATTTCCACCAATTGAAATACAATATTTCTCCATTGCCCTATAAGTGTGATCATGAAATGGCTGATTTAAAAAAACAAAAACAAAAACAAGAACAAAAACAAAACCAGAACAACCCCCCCACCCCCCAAATCCTTAGATCCTCAGAACTAGTAAAAAATGTGGATTTTGATGTGTTAATTGTTCATTTCCCACCCTTATTTACCTTGTTTATCTTTAAGATTTTCTGCTGCTACTCCATACCCCCTTAACCCTATTGTTTCATCCCTGTAAATCTCTTTCCATCGAACTGCAACTTAGGACACCCCTTTGTTGTGACTTGCTACCTGTTACTGTATAGTTGACCTGCTTTTCCTTCCTCGTTCTTATTTAGCAATGAACGTGGTATAGACTAAACTTGCTGGGTTTGAAAAGCTCTCAGTAGATTGACTTTGGCTGTATTCAATGCCTTTCGTGTGGTTTTTGGTTTTTTGGTGGTCTTTGTTTGTTTGTTTGTTGGTCGTTTTTTTTGTTTGGTTTGTTTTCAGTTTTTACGTGTGAAATCACCTTTATTTCTATATATACTAGATAATGTTCCTTTCAAATATAGTAATTAAAAACATCTACACATTCCACGGTAGTTCTTTATTAACTCTATGACAACATTTTCTTCAATATTATTCCATGTTTTGAAAATTTTGTTAAAGGTAGATTATTTTTGATTGATGCTTAATAGCAGCCTAAAATATAGACCGTTCTAGAACAATTATATAACTTACAGAGCATTCTATAACAATTAACACGAACACTGAGATATATTCAATTTTCAAAACACTTCAGTCACTTTATGCAGACAATAATTTCAGTGTGACTAATGACACTTCTGAGTCACATATCCTTGAAGAAATGGCTCAGTAAATCCTACAGCCTGCATGTAAAATGTCCCCACACCCTGCATAGTCAGCAAGATATTTCTGTACAGAAATTTATATGTACACAGACAATGACAAACACTACTTTAGAAAAGGCTTTTGACACAGCCGGCCATGTTCTTCTGTGGAACCTGAGGAACCATGAAGTGTTTGCAAAAACAAACCACTAGTTGGGTAAAAAAGGAAGGAAAGAGACCGACATAGTTGAGACCTGCTGATCAAACTAATGGACAAGAAGCAAATGCACAGGCGGTGGAAGCAGGGAGAGATATCCTGGGAAGAGTAGAGGAATTCTGCCTGGCTGCGTAGGAATGTGGTCAGGAGGACCAAGCTGGAGTTCAACTGGGAAAGGGATGTGAAGAAAAAGGGTTTCTAAAGGTATGTCAGCCAGAAAAGGCAGGTCAAAGAAAGTGTGCCCCTGTGATAAGCAAGACTGACAACCCAGTAACAATGGATGAGGAGAAGGCTGACACACTCCTTTTTTTCCTTCCAGTCTTCACTGGTAACCTCTCTTCCCATGTCTCTCCAGCAGGTGGACAGCGGATTTGGGACTGAGGTAGGAAAATTCCTCCCACTGTGACAGAAAATCCAGTTTGTGGCCACACGAACATAGTTGTGGACCCAGTTAAGTCTATGGAACATGATGACATGCATTCCCAGGTCCTGAGGGAATTGGCCAATGCAGTTGCCAAGCCACTCTCCACAACATCTGAAAAGTCATGTTGCCCAGAGAGGTGGTGAATGCTCCATCCCTGGAAACATTCAAGGAGGTCAGGCATCAGGGGTCTTTGAGCCTTGCCTAGATGAAGGTGTCCTGGCTCATTGCAGTGAAGTTGAACTAACTAAGTTTTAAAAGTCCCTTCCAACTCAAACAACTCTATAATGAGTCCTACACTATAAATTTTTTTTTAAGACTTGGGTGAGGAGACAGAACCATCCCCCCCACCCCCAACAAATCCGTAGATGATGCTAAATGGGAAAGATAAGTGAGGCACTGATAATGCCGAATAGCAGAGCTACAGAGAGGGGCAACAAAAATCTAACTATTTCTCCCATGGGAAGAATAATGGCATGCATGTAAACAGGCAGGTAAACAATTATCTGAGTACCAATCCAGCTGAAATACATTCAAGGCTTACAGCAGATGCCAAGTTAAATATGAGACTGAAAGAAATTTCTATTTCCTTCTACTTGGTTCTGATCAGGTCACATCTGGAATACATGGCCAGTTCTGTATCCACCCCACCCCAGCTCAAGAGTGACTATGAAACTCAAAGAAAGTTCTGTGCAGGGCTGCTAATAGGGTTAGGATCTCAGAGAACATGACAAACAAGATGATGTTGGGGGAGCTGGAGCTGTTTAGGCTAGGGACGATGTGGATGAAGGGAGACAGAACACAGATTTTAACTACCTGGGGAGCAGTTACAAAGATGCGGAGCCTCAATTATGACAACATAACAAAGACACATCACCACAAATTGTACACTACTAGTCTGGGGCTGAACATTAGGAAAACCAATTTTTCTGGGAGAGGAGGACAGTGTGTGAGCACGATGTTGGCTAATTCTATAGAAGCTCCATACTTGCAGGTTTTCCGGACACCAGATGAACTTGCTCTGGTGTCCATGGCACTTGACACAGGAAGCGGGGACAGAGGACTTCCACAGGTTACATCTATCAATATTCCCATTAGTATTTGTGTGCAAAAAAATTAATTGGAAAAATCTCTACAGATTTACTGCTACAAAAGAGGCATACGCTTTCGAAAAATGTTGCTTCCTGTAAGATAAAGCAGTGTAGAAATGGAACAAAAATATGACTAAAGAAATTAAAGCCTTGCATATAAACCTCAAGGTTTAAAAAAGGAAATTTATCTTATTTAGAGACGGTGTGAAGGTGGTACACAGCAGAAAGATAAAACACATCTAGAGGTAGAGCAGAGAAAAAGTGAGTGCCACAGATAGCTGTCATACAAAACTGAAAGAGGAGAAAAAGTAAATTAAAAGTTAAAAAAGAAAAGTCTAGCTAAGCAACTAAATTGTAGAACTCCATGCCACAATTCAGCACTATATCCCTGTGATTCAAAATATAAGCCCAGGATTAAGTATTAGAAATTCAAAGCTGGAAAAAAAAGCCATCCTGTTAGGATTTCAGTAACCAAGCATTCACTAACAGACTTTCTGAAATATTTCCTGCAATCTGTACTGGCCACTGCCAGAATGTAGGGCAAGACAGTTCAGTGGTGTCCCTGGAAAAGGCTTTGAAGGGTGTAAAGACTCACATACACAAAAGACAGGTTCAACACAGCCTCTACCTTTTAAAAGGTTGACAGCACTGAAGTATCCATGTGACAAGACCCTGGAACTTGATCTTTCCATTTTTCCATAATAATAAATCAAGTGGTGATACAATTTATTCTAGTATGCCTTTTGAATTCCAGTTGGTAGAATTATGCCCTGTTAGCATAAAAACAATATATTATTTCTGCCAAGTGCTATTCATCATTTCAGATGTTAAATTCTTAGTGGTATTAATTATTTATAGGGCAAAGCCAAGACAACTATTAAAATGTAAAATAAGGATGCAAAGTGTCCTTTGATGGATATCCTTTGAAATATAAAGGTGTCATAAATCTTCCAGTTGGGTATTTTTCCAGTTTAAAACCATCAAGTTATATGATCTTATCAGAAGTGCTTTGTGCTGTTCAGTTTAAGTAACCCACCTACTCACTAAGTAATACAACGTGCTTTGCAACAAGATTAGATAGTTGCAATTCACAGGAAGCATCTTCTATTAGCAGACTCCAAAGTCCTAGGCTTGGAGCTCACTTTGCAGCAGATAGGAATAAGTGCCAACTGAGGTGAAAGCTTTTGCAGGGAAGAACACCCAGTGCTTGCAAGTATAATAAACACACACACAAAAGCGTTTTCCATCAAGATGATGAAGCATCATCGTTTTCTTCATAAACAGAGGAATGGGATTGCTTTAATTAGAAACTCCTGGTTTCAAAAAGTATTTGATATTCTAAACCATGATGGAAACTATAAAAAAATGAGAATCGGTCTGGCTTGTGCGTTAAGTCAGGTCTCTTTTGAAAGCTTAAATAATTCTAGGTGATTTTTCCCTCTTTAAATAAGCAGAAGTATAATCAGGCAAAAAATTCTCTTTAGACATTAACATTTAGCTTTAGCAGCAATTATAATCTAGAATAACATTTTTAAAACTAGAAATTGGGGAGGGGGAAAGGGGAGTCAGGGAAGAACCTTAAATTTATGCAAGGGCTAGGAAAATTATTACATTATTATCTGATATTTGCATATCATATATATTATTGCGTTATACTTCTGTAAGTCTAGATGATTTTTTTTAAAATTAACTTTCAAATGCCCTTTTATTTTCTGGTTAGAAATAACTACAAAGTCAAAAATATGTGAATTAACCCTAGATCAGGGGTGAATAAAAGTACCAAAGAACCCTAACAAAATCTAGCGGTAGCACTGCATAATGTAACTCAGCAGTTGTCATGGGAATAAACACATCGGTAAATAGGTTGATCATGAACTATCTTTTCCTATCAAGAATGTTATTTCAGAGATTTAGTTAGAGGTAGAAGGAGCAATGCAAGACTTCAATTGTACAGTCATTACCGCATGATGACTGTATATTCCCTTTATGTAACATGTCTGATTCTTCTGTATTAGGCATTTTACAAAGTGAAGTTATTCCAAGCAGATCCTTAAATTACGTCGTTTAACAGATGACAACAACAATGCAAGGAGTTTGCAGCTATGATTTCAGCTGAAAAGCGACACCAGCAGTTGAGTTTGGAAGAAATGTACTCCTTCTTACCTGAAGGTAGGGAATAAAATTTTCACAGACTGAAGCTACAGGGTGTGGGTGTTTTGTGTGGGTTTTTTTTGTTGGTTGGTTTTTTCTTTGCTTTTTTGGATTTTTTTTCGATGGGGCCACAGTTAAGAGACAATTGAGGCAATAAAAAACAATTAAAGACAATGAAATTTTCGCAAGAAAAGATTTCAACACAGTACTGAGAGCTCAGGGAATTCAAATTGCTAAATCCTGGGGTAAAACGTAAGATTTTCAGAGATTGCATAGTCAGTGTATCTACAGAGGTATAGGTTTTTCCTTGCCAGAAGAACACACAGCAGCCTTGCATAAAGATCTCTAGTGGTATTCATCATTTTGGTGAGTTGGTGAGTGATCTCATAGCCTTCAAAAAGTGAGACAGTACATCTAAAGAACAAACAACTGCCCCCCTTATTATGAGAAATAAATTGAGCTCCTTAAGTATTTTATTTCAAAACTTATTTTCGAACCACTGCATATGTACACAGTTGAGCTTTAAATTTCTTTTTGTCTTATTGTTACTGTTTTAGGAATAAAAATACAGGAAACACCCCAGTATTTCCATTGGGGCATCAACCCCAAATCAAATTCAAAGTCATTGGGGGTGCGGGGGCGTGAGTGAGTGAGTGCTAAAGTTCTTGACTTGTTCATTTTTAAGGGTTTTTTGTTGATGCTGGTTTTTGGCTAGTTGGGGTGTTTAGGGGTTTTATTAGGTTTGGGTTTTTATTTCTTTGTCTTTAAGTATGTTCGACAGTAGCACGAGTCTCTTGCCATGCTACATCAGGTTATCCATTATCACTTTTAACTCTTTTCTAAAGACTTTCTTTCAAGATAACATCCCTCAACCTGTTGCAAAGTCAATGATTTTTGTTCCTAGTTAAATAACTTCCATTCAGGTTTTGCTCTGGGTTTGGGTTTTGAGTTTTGTTTGTGTATTTAACATGGCATGTGTATGAATGTTTGATCTACACAATATTACTATGCACTGTTAGCAGTTTTTCATCCTCAAAAATGTTCACACATCCAATGTATATGTTATGTCCTATATGCAGCTATCTCCTTTTAATAATAATCTCTGGCATCAACTACAGATCATCAGTGATAATAAAATCACTGAAGAGATTATGACATCCGTTTATGCTCCAAGACTGACTAGACAGTTTTTAAACTGGTAAATACATCTCTTATTATTTCATTTCATATTGAATAAGAAAGAGAAATATAGAATTATATCAAAAGCCTTAAATTGCATTGATCACAACTATTTTATCAAACAGTACGCAGTACTGCATTTTGCATAGTCGCTGCTACAAATGCTGCATGCTGGGCCCAAGAATAACTGCAGTAATGCTTTCCTCAAGTCTCTTTTGGATTTTTCTTACAGCACCAGACCCACCATAAAAGAGGAATTCTTTGCTCGACTGAGTGCAGGGATGATTAGGATGGCGCTAACAAGATAGAAACCATCAACTTTCTAACACATATCTGAGTATGTGCATAGCACGAGTCTCATAGAAAAGAAAAATACAAGTCTGCATATATGTACTGATGTACCTTTAAGAAACTAACACAGTATTTATACTATCACTTTTTTCTTCTCAGAAGGAGAAAAAAAAAGTTAAACAATATTTGCTAGAGGAAGAATTTGAGATATAGAAAGGATTTTTAATTAAAAATTTTGCTGTTCTCTTCCAGTGCTTTCAGAAAATGATATCCTGTAAAACACTAGATGAATTATTTGTGAGCTGAAAACCAATTACCTTATGTTCAGTTTGTATGGTATCACTGTAACTTGCCTGAAGCATGGAAGATGTGAACAGTGATCACTTATAAAAAAGAAAATGTTGGAAACTAGTGTATGTATGTTATTTCATAACAAAATGAAGGAACAAACTCCAAAAAGCTCATACATATAAAACCACATAAATTTTATATATATATATACATACATATGTGTATATAGACAGGAAGAGAGAGAGAGAGAGAGTGTTGGATGGAAGGTAGGCATCCCTACCTAGCAGAAATTATATATTTTGGGATGCAGCCATTTATGAAAAAAAATGAAGATATTTTAAAGGTCCTTCCAGTATTTTTGCCACATTACTATTATAATAAGTATTAGTTTTACTTTCTCACACCAGGGACTAAAATGAAAGATCACATCACCCTCAATTATCTTATATTTCTGTATGATGTATTTCTCACATCAGTAACATTTGATGTGAGATATCCTAGAAGATAAAGTTCTAACATTATCTCAGACCCCAATAGATAAAAATATTTCATAACAGCAAAGCTAAAATCTGCATGGTCCACTGATCTCCAATACTTACAGCTGAATAGCCCATACAGCTTGCTGCAAGTGCAGAGAAGGGCTGAATACAATAACTCCTCTGCTCACATCATACATGTACTGTGCACACACAGTACAACAGGCTCAAAATGAACAGGATATCCAACTTCTCCCTTGAAGAAGCAGAGAGGAGTGAGTTGTAGAAATTGCTTGAACACTGTTTTGTGGAAATCCCCCAAAATTGTACACATTAGGAGCAGACGATTGTAAGCAGAGTAATTTCATTCTGAAATGCCCGTGAACAAACCAGTCACTAGCAAGCCCTACAGGATAGATCAAATCCTCTGACCAAATCCTAATATATCAGAGTCGAAAAGCTCTTATCAGAAAAGTGAAAACAAATACACCAACAACCCACAACTAGAAACATTTCTGAATAATAACACCAAAACCAACACATTCAGTTATGGGTGTAAGAGGGCTTTGTTTAAAAATATTTATTTATCAAAACAACATAAAAATAATCCCTCCAAGAGTTCCAAAACTGCTCTAAAACCCCCAATAAATAATACAATTAACGTTTCTATATTCTAAGAAGAAATTTCAAGATCTCAAGAACTGCCATACTGGCTCGGACCCAAGGTCTGTCCAGCAGCACACCCTGTCCTGACAGCTGTCAGCAGCATTTGATTAGGAAAATAATGAAATAGGACCAGTGCAGAACGATAGTTGCCCAGCGATAAAAGCTCTGAGGTGAGACCTTGACTGCTGTGTTTAATGAACACTGATGAATATATCTTCTATTAGTTGGTCTAAGCTTTTTTCAAAAAATCTATTTATACATTTGCCCAGCTGCAATCGTCACAGTTCAAATGTGTTTAGAACTAATTTGAAATAATGTGTTTAATGTTTCCACTCCTAATTTTATAGTTCCTTATCAATTCTTCCATGTTTGAGAGCCATTCTTTATAAGGCATAGATTTCCATTCTACGATCCATTTCTCCAATATTTTACCCTCAAGATGCAATGAAGAGAGTTTCATGGTATACTTAAAGTGGGAATTTAGGTACAGATGGATGAAGAAGGATAATAGCATACTCCAGGTGTTCAGAACTTCTCTAATAAATCCCAAACCCATAGTTTGGTATCTGACTAAGCCACTGGACTCAAGTTTTCAGAAATTCTAAACACATGCCTTATTATAAATGGAGACAGTATACTACCTTAATCAAAACAACAATTAGCAGAAAACAAAAGACCATCCATTGTAGACAAAAACCAGATTATTTTTGTTCTTAAAAAAAATAAATTTACTCAGATAATGGAAGTAGGGTCATGGAGGATTATTTTATGATTTACTGTTAATTTCTGCAGTTAGAAAATCCAAAACTTTAGGACATATAAAGGTGGGTTTGGACCTTTTCCATCTCCTTGATATAGTAAAAAACCCAAATAAACAAATAAACCAAAAAAACCCATCAAGCCAATATCACCTTCCAGGGGGTCCTGTGTCAGACCACCCCGGGTATGTTGCGATCTTCCTAGAGCAAAGCGTCCCGCCAGGGAAAAGCTTCTCCAGAAGTTTCAGCAACCCCCTAGGCGATGGGTGATTTCAGCAAGTATAGCAACTTCTCTGCTACAAGTGGTATCAGCTGTCTTGATATAGCTCTTTGTGAAATCGCCCAGGCGGACGCAGGGACAGAGAGACAGGAGCCTCATATGGCAGTCTCACAGACGTAGTCTGTATTGTCCAGGCTCTGTGAAGAGGAGGCCAGGGATGAGAACTCCCTGTCACAGCGGGAGAAGCAGGGGTTTATATGGGAAAGGCAGGGGGTAGGGTAGGAACCAACCAGCCAACAGGGTACAGGTAATTACCATAAGAAAAACAAGGCATGTTGGCAACTCGCCATGACCCCAAGGTTGCTTAACTCTGGGTAGCTTCTTTTGGCCCCCAGGCTCTTTTACTCCAAGGGAGTGCAGAGGGCTCCTCCACCAAGGGCTCCCAGCCCTCCACAAGCCAACAAAAAACCCCCTACTAAAACCCCAGGCCATCAAACTAAAATCCACACTAGGTATTTGTCTATATTGTCAGCTAAAATGCACCACACTTCACCCATAGTCAGTGTTTGGCTTTGGAATTGTGAAGTCCATCCCCACCAGAACTCTCCATAAAACATTCCTGGGTATGTGCTTTCTATAGCACTGTGACCACCAAAGCAACTAAGGATTAGAATAATCCTTGTAAAATGATGACTGATGAGGCAATACAGTAAGGAGATTAAATCATGCAGAAATAATTCAGAAAAAAACCCCAAACTATAAAAAGATTAGCATCCCACTTGTGGCTTTATGAAAATATTTTTCTTTTGCACACAAAAGAGACAGTATAGTTTCATCATGCCTATGGATTTATTTTCACTCTGCAGAGCACCCAACTGTCAAAACTGTGCAGAGCTAAACCCATCTTCTGAAAGGAGCCCATGAAGTCAAACTCCACATTGCACATAAGCTATCACTGTACTGATTTTGGCTATTCTTACTGAAATTGTTCTATTTACCAAGAAATTATTTAATATTTATGGCTTTAAAAATAAATGCATACATATATATGTTTTCAAATATCCATTTAAATACTTTGAGTAACCATATCAGTATTCTGAGAGTAGAAGAATATAAGTCTAAGCATGGACTGTTGAAAACAGATTACTTGCATAAATGCTTCAAAACTAATTTTACCTATCCCTGGACTGGACTAATATAATACCTTTGATTTATTACTTGTGTTACAATTTCCCTGGTAAAAATCCAACTGTGCTTAGCATTGTACAAAGAGAAGATAAAATTTGCTGCTATCTATAACATAAACCTCATAATCTAATAAATCATAGGCATTGAATAATGAATCTGACTGCAAGAAACAACTAATGGAAAATTATGTGAGCTTCAGTCAGAACTTGAATTTACATATACAGTAGAATTATTCATACACAGCTTTAAGTATACAAATTTAAATATTGAAATAAACAAACATAATTACTAAGCATACTCTCACAACAACCCCTGAAACTTCTATGCTATTTGACAGTGGCCAGTTGTCTACTAAGCAGAAAGCAAGCTCTACCACAAGGTCTTGCAGGAAGAGAACTCCAGGGAAGTGGGGAATGCACACAGATTTGTGCTAGCAGTGCTGAAAACCCTGGCAGCAATTCATGCACAGCTTCATTTAAAAGTGATAATGTTCCAAATAAAATTCAAATTAATTACCTGGAAAGTAGTGTCATTGCTACTGAAATCAAGTTACCACTACTCCTAGATTCACAGCCAGGCACAGTAACTGGCAGCAAAGTGATAAATAGAGCACTTATACAAGGGTGATTTATGCAGGACTACAGAAGGATTAGAACTGTGTATTTGATGGATGAAGAAAGGAATGGACAGCAAAAAGCCTAGGTGGGGTGTCAAGATCCCAGTAGTGGTTCTGCTACAGATTTCAGTGGATAAAAAGCTTTCTGGTAGAACCACAGAGCATGTAGCTCCAAGTTTGAGAAATGAGATGTGTTCCAACTCAGCATTTTATGCGTGTGTTCAGTAGTATAGAACAACTGTCCTGGTTTGGGCCAGGACAGAGTTAATTTTTTGCAGTAGCTGGGAGGGGGTGTGGCTACTGAGACACAGAGGTATTTCCATACCTCCTCAGGTCCTTGCTGGGGGTGGGAGGAAAGGGACTTGCTTCAGAGGAGAAAGTTCCTGCAGGCTGAGAAAATGTAGCCGGCCGGGAGAAGGTGGGGGAGGGAAAGGGGGGATATCCAGTATTGTTGATTGTCGTGTGTTTTCCTTGTGAACCGTTTCTTTTCTTATACCTTTTGTTATTCATATTTTTACTGTTACTGTTCTTTCTCTTAACTCTTTGCTGCTTCCAGTAAATTGTTCTTATTTCAACCCACGATCTTTGCCTTTTTTGCTTCCATCTGGAGAAGCGGGAGGGGAATCTGCCTGTGGTTTTAGAGGGAACTCTAAATTCAAGAATACCATTCCTAACCCATGACAATAACAAACTTCAGAAAATGCTGGAATGTTAGGAAAATGCAAAGCATTAACAGAATCCATACAGAAACAGAGCACAGTTTAAGGGAATGCCACAGATCTTTAGGTAAACAGGGAAAGGTTGAGAAAGGGAAGCTGACTTTTTGCAGTCTTCTACCATTTTTTGGAGTCAGTGGAACTGTTACCTCATGTTGGGAGAAAGTCTTCATGCACTTGGCTTGCTCTGCAAAAGCATATCTAGGTCTATGCAATTCCCACTTAATACATCAGAGGGATTTGAAGGAAGGAGAACAGAATCATTCCTACTGTTGTAATTTAGTGCTAACACGGCCTTGTCAGGAGAGAACAACTTTTCTCTCAACTGTTTCTGCTCAGGATTTTAACCTCTACATACTTCTTAGAGGATCAATTATCATTTATGCACATTACTGTAGGCTACTGTATGAGTTCCAGTCTCTCATACATCTGGGCCTCCATCTATTACTCCTGCAACTTCATTATTAACTTTAAACTATTTATTAACTATCTTTAAAAACTGCTCACACATCCAAACCCCTCAGTGAAGTACAGTCCTTTGAAACATTACTTTGACTTTCTTCATTGACTCAGCCACTTCATAATTAGCAAAGTCCCTACCAAGATTGATCACCTAGAGTCTAATTAAATACTCAGTGTGAACATTTCCTGATTAAATTCAGTTGCATTATGCAAAATTAACGCCAAGCCCAGACACCTATTCTTCACTTGAGGAATATGTGCCAGCAGTACTCTCTTTTATACCTTTATTTCATCCCAGATGCAGTTTTGGAAGTTTTTTGTTATAAAAATATTACTATTTTTCATAACTCTAATACATAAAATATAGATATGCTATCCTTCTGCAGGGTAAAATAACAAATAGAGAGAATAACAGCTGAACACGATAACACTCCCTCCTCCAAAATCGGTGAGACTTAGGTGGATCACTTGCAGATTTCCCTCCTACTCAGAGGGACACCAGACTGTCACTCTCAACTACTTGCAAAGCACAGACTGCTGCATAAATTGAATTAATACAAATGGAATTAATTCAATATACAATTATTAATTCAACATACAATTGAATTAATATAAAATAAAAAACCCAACACGCATTTTTTGTACCCTTGCACAGCAGTGCTGTCCATTGTGGCCATGAAGCCATAAAAAGTATCACTAAATCCAGAATTCAATTTCTTTTTCCAGAAAGCCTAGTAAAATTAAATCCCTTCTTCAGAAAGTAAGAACCTTCGAGATTTGGAGATACTGTCCCAGTGAACTGTATCACAACAGTGTCCATGTGAAATATGCAGATACAATGCTTTGAAAATGACAGCGTACTGTAGAGTCAAAAAGATCTAAAACCATGAAGAAAAATAAAGGCTAGAAAGCTTACAGTTCATACAATTAATACAGAAAACCCACAGAAGTATTCAGAAAAGGAGCCAGGTAGCTTTGTTTTGAATTTCTAAACAAATAAGATGCAGTAATATGTAATGTTTTAGTGAAATGCAATTGCTTTGTAGAGATATTTCTCTTCTGCTGTTTTGGTTTTATCAGTTTCTGGCTTTAGAGTCAGAGACACTTATTTTAGGACCTAGCAAGTGAGGTATGGATTTCTCTAGAACCAAGCCGGCATCCTCCACCTTCAAAACCTTTCTTCCAAATTCAGTTCACACCACTCCTCCTAGGGCCACAGGATCCTTACACATCCTGAAACAATCTTCACCACCAGCATAATTTTGTTGACATAAAAGAGAAATTAATGTCTGAACACTGCATGGCATCTAGACATCTTTACACCGAAAATATGTTAATTTATGATTTGGGAACGCTTGATCAAGTTTTGAAAAAATAGTCTTCAAAGTTAAAAAAAAAAAAAAAAAGAAAGAACCTACCAACAGCCAAAAAGAAACAAACCCAAAGAAAGCAAAAACAGCCCAAAACTCTTGCTGCTCTCAAGTGATCATTATTCTACCTAAATAATACAAGCAGAGCAGTACATTATAATGAGGAGTGTAGGAAAATAATACATTTCACATCTCGATTGTAAGAAACAACCTTATATAAATGTTCTATCAGCCAGAAAACTAAATTTAAAGAATAATTGAGGAGTAGGTAAATTAATTTCTGTTGCAAATGACCATTACAAAACCTTTTACCAACACTATTAAATGTGTTTTCACTGTATATCTTACAGTAAAGTAAAAGATGAATTTGAAGGATATTTTCAATTTGGTAAACAAACAAGTTTCATAATTTAGTCTCTGGATAAACTAGAACAAAGGAAGTTTCCTATCTATAAATGCAACTATGCTAAAACCTTCCTTAATGGTAATTTTGCAACACAATTATAATGTAGCAAACAGCACATTAAAAGGATTAGTAGTCACATGTAACAGCAACTTCACCACCAAACATCAAATAAAGGTGAAGTAAATAGCAAAAAGAAATACTTAAGATTGAATCATCTTAAGATTTATAACACCATGAAAAGTGGATATCAAAACCAGCCAGGCCCTAGTTACAAAGAGAGGCAGTGAAGTTTTTTTGACGCTGTCTGGGTATCACCACCATGTTTGTTCAGTATCACCAACATCACTACTGGGGTAATGGTTTCAGCAGGAAACACCGGGTGCTGGAAACCAGCAGTTTGTCATCTTGCCTGCCTCACCAGAGCAGAGTGGATAGTCCCCTTAAAACCCCTGCTGCCCACCAGCTCCCACCTTCTTTATATATACTTTTGCTATTAGTACTGCTGTTGTTAGCATGCTTTTAGAAAATTATTTCTACTCATAATCTCATTTACAGTCTCTTCCTTACCAAAAGGGGCAGAGGAATGGGAGTGCCTTACTTGGAGTTTAATTTCCCTGACGGGGTTAAAACCAACACAAACGTTATTAGTTTCAGGTTTTTATGCTACCCAAACTAGTTAAATTTTTTTTAACTTGAAGTTGACTGCTCTTTTCTCTTTTACAATGTATCAGATGAAATAATCTTTTCCCATGCATGAAAGTTAGCAAATACTTTATAGCAAATAAATCTGAACAATGGGGCACTGTATACCTGCCTATGACTGCAAACCCAGTATTTGAAGAAAATACTATTAAAAAAACAATCTTAATATCAAGATGGTGAATTTACGTTATTTGACTAACAGAATATTCAGAGCAGCCCAATGAAGGTATTTTCAAGAATGCCTATCAGTGGTTTCTGCACAAAATTTTGTGCTTGTCAAGGAGAAACAGAACCTTTCAGCTACATTTATGCTTGCTTAGATCCCAAGGGCATTTTTAGGCCTCCCTAATTAAGGCAATGCTTTACCAGTGCTCCTGCAGTTGCAGGTAATTGGCAATCACTAACAGCAGGGTTCTGATGAGGATTTACTTTGTTAAAGTAGAAAAAAAAAGAAAAAAACCAAACAAAAACAAAAAGAAGAAGAGAAATCTGTTTATTTCTTTTATTTATCTAAGCCTAATCCTACAAACAATGGTAATGAATTCTAATTTAACTTAGATTCTACTAGGTGAGTTATTTTATCAGCCAGTTACATGAAAAATTCAAAGACCCAAGCCATCAAAACAGGGATTTTTCATAGCTGCAAAATGTTGAATTTTAATAGTAAATGTTAAATTTCAAATAGCAGATTTATGGGGTTTTTACAAACACTGATAACACAGAGACAGAGGGGGGGAAAACACAGGAGATGATTCATTATTCCTGAAAACACAGAGATATATTAAATATTACATATGAGATAATAATTGCTACATATAATGTGATGTGGCATAGCCCTTCAAGTAACTGTTGTACAAAGTGGGGACCCCATCCTCACCACCTGAGTCTTCCAGGCCTCTCTGCTTAGAGAAACAATTCAAAGAGGTGACCTACCAGCAGTGGATGAGGTTGAGGCAAGGACTAATTGAGAGAATTCAACTCAAACAAATCAATGGGACGCAATGGGCTGAATGAGGGTGCTGAGAAAACTGGTTGAGGTACCTGCAAGGCTCGTCAATATCATTTTTGAAAAGTCATGGAGATCAGGGAAAGTCCACAGCAACTGGAGAAAGATGGAGGTTGGACCCTCCTTGAAAAGAGGGCAAAAGGACAATCCAAGGTTGTGGATAAGTATGTGAGTAAAAGTGGGCTGGATGATTAGATGCACAGGATTGATGCTCATCCCCTATCTGGAGACTGGTGACAAGTGGTGTACCACAGTGGCCTCTTGTTTCAGCGTCTTTATCAATGACTTGGAGGAGTCAATAAAGGTGGGCTATCATCATATTTTACTGAGATTAATATTATTCTGATACAGTCATAAATTTGGACAAATTCTGAATTTTTCTAATTATAATCTGTATGTAGATATATGTGTGTCTTTCTGTGTACATACTCACATAAATAGTAGTTACCTCAAGAGCAAACTACCTAATGAAATGCATAATCATGTTGAATTCAGCTCTGATGAAACACCACTGGACTTGTACACCTTCTACTGAGGAGCTGGAAAATGTAAGAAAGCTCTTTTGTACCACTGTTATGAAAACAAACCTATAAACTGGTAGAATATCACTGCTGTTACAAAAAGAAAAAAACTCATTACAAGGTATTTATTGCAGTCTTTCTATAGAAGTTCTTGCACATTTCTACAGGTTATATATGAACATACTCTTCCCTTCTATTTTTGTTTTTACGAATCATACCCTCTTCCTCTTTAAGTTTTGCCTCTGTTAAGTGTAGGAACCATTCACTCAGTGAACATAAATGTCTTATGTGGCATTTCTGATTGATCAATGCTAATAAATCCAGTTTTAATATCAAGTGTTACCATTTCATCTGTGTATTTGGTATACATTTCTACAGTCATTAAAATGTCTTGAACATTAAATAAGCAAAGCACAAGATGAATGATACAGAATTAAAATACTTCTGAAAATTTATCTATTCACAAAAAATGAAGTAAAAAAAAAGATATATGATTTAATGAAGTGTTTTCTAGAAATAATTATCCTTGCTTTGCTTGGTAAAAAAATATATACTTTATACGAAATATGCACAGTATCAGATAGGCACCTAGGCTCTGTATCCACCTTTAACTACAACCATTACTCTTCTAATGGTTTAGGACAATTAGGGACATTATCGTCCCGCATCAAATAACAGGCCAAGAAGCAATAAATGTTAAAGTAAATGAAATCTCTCTTCTGAGACTTCAATTTACTCCTGAATTCTCTACTCTTTCCCCCTGCAATGGTGCAGAGAGACAGGGAATGGGGGTTATGGTCAGTCCATCACATTTTGTCTCTGCTCCCCCTACTCACACCCTTACTACCCTGCTTCAGCGTGCATCTTTTCAGAGAAGCCACACCTATAGACCACTGTCGCCTCCTCTCTCCCATTACCCAAACCTTGCCACACAAATCCAACATAGAGTTAAAAATCCTTTAAGATGGGAGACTAGTTTCTGAAAAATGTTCATCTAAAAAGTGAAAACTTTATTCTGAATCTTCATGGTGGAACAGGCAGACAGGTACCTGCCAGGTTGTAGGAGTTTAAATATTGGCTCTTTCATCTTCATATGAAATTCGAAGTGTAAAGGTCAACAGAAACTCAAGAAGTACATTGATAAATTGAAGAGAAAGTTTAGGGATGAGATGAACGATTAAAGGACTAGGAAAAATGTTGCAAAGCCTTATACTTTATTTTGAAAGATTCATGGAGCTCTATCTTTAAAGTTATGGACAGGAGTCAAAGTTAAGGAAGTACAATCAAAAACCCCACTCATTATGTGAAAGAAAAATTCTATAACAATCTTGATACAGTACCTAGGAACTAAATATAAAAGCAAGGTACCATATATACTGTACTATCAAATGAATGTACTTTCTTGTTAATATTACATAGAAAGTTTGACAAAATGGCCACAGTAGATCTTTTACTAAGCAGCTATGTGATAAATTAATTCCCCCTCCTCTCTTCTTTTTTTTTTTTTAAATTAAATTGCAGTACTGCTTAGAGAAGCTAATCGCATTAGAGCGATTATGATAGGTGCTACACAGACATAAGAAACAACACTATTTTTGATGTTTGCAAATTAAGACAACAGGAAAGAGAGATTACAATGAAATATCTCTCTACCAACTGGTTAACAGAGATATGTGGCTGGTGGCCACTTTAGGGAGCTGAAAACAACCATGCCTTTTCAAACAATAACACCATTCTGTGTAGGTTTATGGAAAGAGTGCTATAACATAGCCAAAATCACAGAATACTGTGTGCAATTAAACCTCTTCAACAGACATGTTGAAGAGTACGTGAACAAAAGAGGCACTGTAGATTAGATGCTGCTGACCAGAATGGAAGTTCTATGTGGTTTGAACTTAGCAATTCTGATCTTTTAAAAATAGAACACAGATAAGACACTGTAAAAGAAATACGGTAATTCTGTCACTTATTGTGAGAGACTGTAATGTTATCTAAAGATTTTAATAACCTGATCATAACACTTATAAAGAAGGAGAATATATATAACTCCTTCCCTATGCTCACTGCTTAAACTGAAACTCCTTTTTCTGGACACTTGTTTAATGAGCATCATTTCTATAGCAATGATGCTCTAGCAAAAGTGTCTTGTAGTCTTCCAGTGCTTAAAGGGAGCTTATGAAAAGGAAGGAGAATTACTTTCACATGTGCAGATAGTGATAAGACAGTAAGGAACAGTTTTAAACTAAAAGAGGAGAGATTTAGATTAGACACTAGGAAAAAAGTCTTACTGTGAGGATGGTGAGGCACTGGAAAACATTGCACAGAGAAGTTGTGGATGTCCCATTCATGGAAGTTTTCAAGGCCAGGTTGGATGGAGCCCGGAGCAAAGAGATCTAGTGAGCAGTATCCTTGCCACGGGCAAAGGGCTTGGAATTAGATGATCTTTAAGGTCCCTTCCAACCCAAGCCTTTTCATTGTTCTATGAAAATCAGGTTCAGTTAGCATACTCTGCTCTAAGTTCAGGGCACCCTGAAAAGGCATTGTAGGTAATTTAACAAGCAGCACCTAAACTTAAAAAGTAAAAATTCACAATATCCATCCAATGTACATACACTAATATAGTTTGTTATTTTACAAATGATAATTTTGTAAATCCCAGATGTAGGTACTCTGATACTCTGAATTGCTGACATAGCATCCCCAAAAGAGCACAGCTAGTAGTCCTAACAGAAAAGTCTATGTTGTCAGAAACTAGTATGACAGCTTATTGTACTTGATTTTTTATTAAGATGAATTTATTTAAGCAGTACTAGATGAATCCTACTGTAAGTAACAAAAAGAGTTCCTTTGGAAGGGATTTTAAGTACCAGTGGCTGTGGTTACTCCTTTGAAAATGATTCCACAAACATCCAAGAATTTTAAGCAGTGGAGTTTTGTTTGGATATGCATCACTCAACTATCAAAAAACCCCCCAAAAGACTACAAACATCAATTGAAACCCAAAATCAATAGTAACATGGTACTTATGGTAATCTACTCATTATCCAGAAAAATGAAGCACTAAGACCAACCTCATGACTAATTGCATTTTTGCACTGCACGATGTTTTTTCCCAAATCTCCCCTTACCACAGTTAAACTGGACAATTGGAATGCAAATTGAATTATCAGCTTACAAAAGCTGTACAAGGAAAAACCGCACAAAGCAAATCAATATGGGTGAAATGAGAGAAAACAACTTCATTCTTGTGGAAGAGCCATCCTAAAGTAGAAGTAAAAGGTAAAATAGTGCAGAGTCATAGACTGCTATTTCTTACACTCCTCTACAGCCTGTAGCATTTGCTCCCTATTGGTTGTCAAATTCTGAGTAAGTTAGCATGTTTAGATGCAGCCTGGTCTCCTCAGTTTAGCCTCAATCCCTTAAAGGCCAGAGAAAAGATAAGCACCTGATGCATGAAAGGAATGGGATGGGATCAGAGCAATCTGTGGAAGTCTACTGTGGTCATTTGGAGAACAATATCTTAAATACTCTTGCCTTCATTATTCAAAACCATGGATTTATTACTATATAAACAGTTCTTTAATGTAAGTGAATATTTTGAAATACTGGTGGCCATAAATCACAATCTAGCTTACTTTTACATAACTGTAATCATATTCTAAGTTTCAGAGCCTTTGAAGCATTTAGTCTTTTCTCAGTATCAATGTATGCAAGCCGCATGTATTAATTTTCAACAGAGTTAGAAAACTTCCACTGCTCTACAGTACAGTGCAAGATACAACCTCACAGAGAAATAAAAAAACCCAAACTTTTTAAAAACCAAAATACTATAGCCAGTGCAATGCACAGAATAAATGAGAGACAGATAACAGTACTGTGAAGTCAAATGCTTCTATGAATTATTTTTGTATTGCTTCTGGCATGTAAAATTACATAAACTTAGAATAAGCAAATATTTGGATAAGACCAAGGCAATTTAACATGTTTATTAACAGAAAAGGTTTACAGGTTTTCAGAGAGCAATTATAAAAGAAAGGATTTTTCAAACCAATCACAGATTAAAAGTGTGAGATTTTGCTGGGAAAATGAAGCTGTAAAAGTTGATACCACTTTGGACGTATTACAAATAATGACATTTATGCTTGGATCTTTTCTTTGAGTTATTATAGAGTAGCATCTAAAATATCTATTGCAACCAAACAGTTCTTTCTGTGAAATGAAGGCACAAGAAATCCTACTCTGAAGCTGAATTTGGTCTTTGACTTGGGAGTTCTATAACTGGGAGCTGAGTACCTTGATTTGTCAAACTCCATTTGGGATTTTTAATAGTCAGAAGAAATATCGTAAGCAAAACTGTCATTCCATTAAGGTTAATAGCAAGTCTTTAATCTCATTATATGATTCTATGATTTAAGAAGTTCATCTGCAAACACAAGGGCAGATGATTGCTTAACTTGATAAGAAGATATCATGCTTGCTTTAATAAATAAAGAAGTTTGAATTTCCTGCATATATGACTTCTCTTTTGCCCGTGACAATGTTTCTTCAAGCATAGGCAAATAGAGTGACTCAATGAAAGTCTTCAGAGGTGGAAAATACAGACCTTCCTTGCATCTGCATAGGTTTGCATACACCTCTGCAAGTTGTATGACCCACCTGTCAGGCTGTATCCCATCTATTCTCACCCTACACTTGTATCTGAATAACATTATTTACATGATTTATCCTAGAAGAGATCTGAGGTGGTGCATACAGGCAGCTGTAGGCAGCCTTTGCTTGGATTGCTAGAACGGATGTTCTTAGCATATTCAAAACATCCAACAACCAATAACTGAAGTGCAAGGACAGACTAGTATTGTTTTTCAATTATTTTTAACACTGTCAAAACCCAACAAATAGATTCTCTTTTTCCCCCCTAAAATTAAAAAAAAAGAAATGACAGATCAAGTTTTCACTCTGATGTGAAAAGGTGACTAACAGCTTCCTCTTATTAACATAGAAAAAACATCTTTGTTTTCATTTAGATCAAGCTCTTGATAGAGCAGGATAAACTTGATAAGTGTTCTTCATCCTAAATTCCTTCACCTAAAATTTTACTGCAGAACACTTGTACTTTACAACCCTTATCTAGCTTGATCCTCGTTTTCTGAACTTCCTGAAGGCCTGCACAAGCCTTGCAAATAACTCTGAGAGTGAATTTAAATTTATAGTTTTAGTTCAGGTGTGAATCTGCTGAAATTATCTCCAGATCATTTCCACTTATGCTGCTTAATTCTCAAAACATATGAAAACCAGAGTATTTTCTAATGAAACTAGATGAGCTTTAAATCACTAAAGGGTATTCAGTCTATGGGAAATACAATTCAGGACAATAAAAGCATGCTTCCTATTTTACCAATTTCACCCCAAAGCTTTTAACTTTCTGAAGCAGATCAGAAGGATTAATCACTTTTCATTAATAAGAAAATGAATCCTAAAAACCGCCCTTTTCACAATTAGTTTGATATCTATGATGATATAAACCAGGGAAACGAGCCAAGTAGGTTGAACAGAAAACAACAAGAAAGGCAGCCACGTACCCAGATGCTACTGCTGCTGCAGAAAAGCAAGGTTTTTTAGTTCACCATCTGGAGTCTACTGCTGCCAAGCACATCTTGTGAGTAGTCAATGGTAATGAATCCATTGCTGAGGCACATTACCTAAAATGGTGCAGGATTACACTAAGATACTTCTCTAGTACCAGCAAGAAAGACTAACTGGAATTACATGTGTCAATCCAACCTGGAAAAATCAGTCAAAAAAGACCTTTCCATATGCAAAATTGCATAAAGTTTGGGCAAAGCTTTTAAGAAATGAAATAATAATACCTGGGTGTCAGCACTGTTTTTTATCTTTTTCTTTTGGAATATCTGCTTTCTTTTAAAATATGGTCTATGTACATTATCAATACACAGCTTTGATATGTGGTCACCTACCAGATGCAAATATTTTAAACTATAAAGGGATACAAATAAAACAACTGGGGAAAATTATACCATAGTGTCTTTATTCTATTCTCTTTCATTGCTGCAATTCTAGTTTACATGAGCACTAATCTGTATGAAATGAGTCAATCACCAAAAGCAATTAAAGTAATACATAATTCATGCAGACACCAGATTATTCCATTACTTCTAATTCTACTAAGCTCAAGATCATATTCATAAAAATCTTGGAATTCTTAAGTATAATCAGTATGAAAATAATTTAGATGTGACAATCAGAGGACTGTAAAAGGCTGCTTTGTAAATCTTAAGACATCATCTCCAGAGAGACACTGGCAAACAGTAGTATTCTGTTTCAATTCTAATTTATTTTCTTACACTGTATACTTTTTTAGTGGCTGACTTAAAACAGGGTTATACAACTAGAAGAGATATCCCTACTCATAAAGCCTACTCACTTGACCTTCACTAAGCAGTAATGTTCCTTCAGTAAGGTCTCTGATTTTATCATCCTCTCAGTTGCAGGCACTGGCTTTATCCAAGAACAGCCAGAAAAGTGTAGCATCATGAATATTCACACACATGCTGTGGGAATATTGATAGAAAGGCTTTGTGGAAAATCACATCTACACAAGAGTGCAGTTAGCAAGTAAGAAAGTAAATAAATAAATATTGTTCTTGGCAGTAGAAACTGTTAATATTTTTCTAAATTGTAAATGACAAGATCCTTGTCATAAGGGACAATGTGTGTTTATTCCCTCTAAGGGCAGACTTTGATTTAGACAGGAATTGATTGCTAGATTCTGTTAAGAAACAAGACTACTTCTCCAGCATAATCTGGACTGCAATGCACAAGTTATGGGACGTAATAGGAATATCCCATTTTTACATTGTGTTTGGCCCATGTTCTGCTGGTCCTGGACACTTCCTGATTGCATCACCGTGTCTTGTCAGATGTTATCAGTGGGTGAATGCCAAGCCTCCACTCACCCTCTTCCCCAGTTCCTGTCTGATCACGTGAAAGAAGCAGATACAGATAATCTTGAGAGTCTCCAGCCTCAGATGCCTTTAATACCTGTCATGTTAAGTGATCTGTAGTTAAGCCCTTGCTAAACAATAAAGGCTTTCCAACAGTGCAGGTCTGTGCATTGGTGTGATATGGCTAATATATTTAAATTGCTATAATGTTTGAATGTGGTTTCTAATACGTCTTGAAGATTCGACGTCTGTCTTGCAGCTAACGCTCTGCAGCTTCCCCTCCCCCTTCTTTCTNACATAGATACATAGATATATACTCTGAAATGTATTTCTGATCCAAAATAGCTGGTAAGGTTTCTCCTTTCAATAGGTCCCAGTAATAGTACTTCACTGAACTTTCTGTGCATATTCTGTTTGTGAATCACTAGTGATGTGGCATAGTAGGTTGTAGAATATTTTTAGGAAAATGTTTCCCTCTAAGTTGTAGCATTATCAACCTTATCCAGAAAAGAAGTATAAATCTCTGTAATGTAAAGAAACAAAATGGAAAGAAACTTCTGCCTAAAGAAACATCAAATAACTATAAATAACTATCTTTTTTACATAAATGCTTGAAGAAGAGGAAGATGAGGTGTTGGTTTGAAAAGTTTTCAAAAATTTCTAAGGACCAAAGAGATTCATCACCTATATATGAGTGAAAAATTACATCAGCCTTTATTTCTTACATTTTGAATCTCAGCTAAGCTTTTTATTTCCATTTAAGATTTTTTTTCCCTGAACTCAGCATGGATATTTATGACCGGTCTACCAATGATTCAGAATTTTATGGGTGCCACCATGTGTCATGAGAGAAGGAGGGGTCAGCACCATCAGCGATGACACTAGAGCATGCTTCCACTGAGAAGGACTTGGTAAGATACTGTTACTGATGTAACCCACCAGACAACTAACCTATTATGCAAAAATTTCAATAGTGAATTTAGAAAACATAATCAACATTTTCTAAGGCATTCAGTACTCCCAGATTAAATGAAAATGTGTATTTTCATACTCTACTATCATAACATGATTTTCAAAATAGTTAGAATATTCACATCTTCTACCTTTTTGTCAAAGATAGTTTTGTACCAGATTAACCTGCAATGATTTGAACACACTTCTTTGTTTCAATAAGATTGGCAGTGCTTTGTCACAAATAAAGCTATGAAGTCAAAGCTCATTATACTCCTTGATAAAATTTGTCTGTGCTAGGAAGGATGGAACTTGGCTTTTTCTAGTATGTCAGTATCGATTACCAGTGCCATTCAGGAAGGAAAAGGCACAGCATTATATGGAGGTTATTCATAGACCTGAGCAAGTTTTCTGCTATTTTCCATACCTCTTAAAATAAGCATCATTATTCATTTCAAAGAATGCAAAAATGAGTTTACTTTATTCAAACAGATTTCTTCCTAGCTGTAAAAATCTATATTGTATTTCTTCAGGAAAAGATCTTCTAATGAATGCTACACAGCTCATTATAACACTTTTGTACACTGCAAGTTGGGGGGGGAATTGATTTTTTGATAGTTCATTGTTCAGGCTGCTTTCTACTGACATGAATTCCAGTAAGTTTTATATAGAAAATGTAGAAAAGTCCAACTGTATATGTGAATCCATGCTCTGAGTCACTGAATACCAGAATTTTCTTGGCTTTCGTGAGCACCCTAAAAGAAGGCATAAAAAGGTGTTTTTTATCTTCATAGCTTCACAATTATAAGCATGTTGATGGTGAGGAGTATGAAGAGGAAAATATTCAGAAAATATTTCATAGGCTTTATGCTAAGATATTCAGAAATTATGTCTTGTAGAATATCTGCTTTTTTTTCCTATGTCATTGTTAATTCCCATTTAGATGATAGCTAAGAAATATTCTTGGTGAGAGGCTGGTTTCAACTCAGTAGTCAAAGGAAAATATCTAACAGAGATCCAAAATAAATTATTTGAACAAGTCTGCAAGGCAGCAGCATGTATCAGCATGTTACTAAAGGGCAGAGGATGCTGCACTCTGCTGCAAAAAGGTTAGAATTTTTGAAGCAAGTAATTTACATTTAAAACCAAATAGACTGCTCAGTTTAGATTCTTGGATCTTAAATAAGCTCCTTCCTGAAGGGCCGTACATGGCCATAGATAAGCACACTTACTGGATTTGGCTTTTTTCTATTAAAATAGATAAAATTAAGGAATGACCTGGTAGCAGTAGGGAACAGAATCAATGTCATGGTGTATTAAGGTGAGTTCACATTAAAGATTCACATTCAGCTAAAACAAGTATTTTGGGATTCATGACATAATTATAGAAAGTGCAGCCACAGAACCTGATAAACTTGCATTTCACTAAAGTAACAGAATAGAACTGACCGTATCCATTCTTCATATGTATCTTGCCACATATCATTTGAAAGACAATGGATGCATTGGCTGATTTCAGTGGACTTCTGGGACTCCCTATGGAGGAACATGAGATAGGACTGCAGTATAATTCTGTCAAGAGTACATGGTAAGGTAAAAATTCACCCACACTCTGCCAGACGCTCTAGGATGAATAAAGAAAATATTTTAAAAAAAGGTCTTGCACACAAAAAACCACAATGGACATATAGTGGTTTCAGACTGCAGCTTGGAAGTGTGGTGTTGAGACTTCTCATAGGGAGAAAAACAGTAAACCCAGATGTTTCAGGGGTTTTCATACCAGAAGTGTAAGAGTGTGGAGGATTTCACTGAAGAAATATTTATTTAACCTTTGCTGGGCTCTCTCCACACTTGGATAACAGCAGTGTAGCAGAAAAAGCATGGAGAGCAGCACTGAGCTTGAACTTCTGTTTATCGAGCAAGATTTTGTGTTTTTCTTGCTCTGTGCTGTCTGATTTGAGGAGACAGTGGTGTATTCTCCTAGCATTGCCATAGTTAGCTTTCTTTGTCTTCATTTTTCTATAACGAAGAAAATGAAGGAAAGGCTGAAGGGAACGAAGTAAGACGACCTTATTGTAGCTGACTGAAGCAAGACTGAAGGATTTTAGTTTCCATGCTCCTATGTATCCACTTAGGAAAGCAAGAAAGGCATTGCTCCGAAATAAACATTTTAGATTCTAGATTTGGTTATTTACACTGCAATCTTTTCCATAATGCTATTAATTACGTGCAGCAAATCTGAGAAAACACAATGCCTTTGTGTTGCAAACCTAAACCAAGTCATGCAATCTCTGTTTTGTGAAATTTATCTCAAATTTTGTCATATCCCACATTCTTCTACCTGCTGCTATTGCTGTGATATTTTATAGAAATGAAAACCAAAAGTATCGTCAAAGTCAGCAGAAATTAAATTTACATTTCCCCTCCAAAATATCCTGATATTATTTCATAAATTCAAATGTTTCAAAATTCAAATGCTTTCTGGAAATGAAAGAAAAATTTCAGCTTTGAAAACTTCTTTCCACTCAATTAAAATGTGATGTTTTTGCATTTAAAAATAAGAAAATCCCAAAGCTTAGCTCTTTCAATCAGTCCTGCCTTTTGCCACAGTTCATGGGTGTTTCTACCTATCATATAGAGGTTAACGGGGGTAAATTATCAATCTCTTTTTATTCCTCTACAACACTAGGAGATGAAAAAATTTTCAGTCAGATCTAGAGTTCTCAGTTGTGCTATACTTGATAATGGCACCTCTAAGATCTCTAGGAAAACAATATTTGTAAATTGTTTAGCCCATTTTCTACTTTACATATTTTAAATTTTCCACTATTTATTGTTACTACTATCTAATATTATTTAAAGGAATATATTTAAAGATTCACATCTTTCAATGGTTCAACACTGCCCTACTGTAGAGATATCAGAATAGAATGAAACATAATCTGACAGTCAAAGGAAGTATTGAAGTACGGAAAAAGTGTGGAAATGTTACTGCTCTGTTAGAGATAGCTCAGTACATTCTATTCTTTTGGTTGCAGAAGTCCGTCCTATGTCACATTTCATAAAGTCTTAACAGATCTCCTCACCCTCACACAACAAAGTCCAAAGCAAAGGAGTTCTTCCTTCCCATAAAAAGAAGTGGAAATCTTAGAAATGTACAAGTCATACAGAATTGTTTCAAGTTCTTTTTCTTTTTTTCTTTTGTTCCCCTAATTTAAAAAATTCAAAAAGAATAGGCATACAAAAAATAATTTAAAATGCTAAGTCTAGTAATCACTCAAATTCATTGAACCATAGAACGGTTTGGGTTGGAAGGGACTTTAAAGATCATCTAGTTCCAATCTCCCTGCCTCATGCAGGGATTCCCTTCACTAGAACAGATTGCTCAGTGCGCCATTCAACGTGGCCTTGAACACTTTCAGGGATAGGGCACCCATAGTGTCTCTGAGCAACGTGTTCCAATGCTTCATTACTCTCTGAGTAAGGACTTTCTTCCTAATATCTAATCTAAACCTGCACACTTTCAGTTTAAAACCATTGCCCTTTGTCCTGTCACTATCTGTCTGTATAAAATGTCTCACTCCTTTTTATAAGCCCCATTCAGGTACTGGAAGGCTGCAATGAGATCTCCCCAGAGGCTTCTCTTCCCCATACTGAACAGCCCCAGCTCTCTCAGCCTGACAGCATAGGAAGTGGTCCCTCTTATCAGCTTTGTGGCCCTCCTCTGCACTTGCACTAACAGGTCCATGTCTTTCTTGTGCTGAGGACCTCAGAGCTTAATGCAGTTTTCAGGTGGAGTCTCACAAGGGCAGAGTAAAGGGGGACAGTCACCTACATCAACCTGCTGGCCACTCCTCTTTTGCTCTTGCCCAGGATGCAGTTGGCTTTCCGGGCTGCACGTGCACACTTAGGCTCATGCCCAGCTTTTCATCCATGAGAACCCCCAAGTCCTTCTCTGCAGGGTTGCACTCAATTAGTTTATCTGCCAGTCTGGATTCATATTTGGGATTGCCCCAAGCCCAGTGTAGCTCTTGATCTCAGCAGGTCATTAATGAAGATATTGAAGAGCATCAGTCCCAAGATAGAGCCTTGAGGGACACCAGTCATCACTTGCATCTTCTGGACATACAGCCATTGACCATAACTCTCTGCTTGTGTCCATCCAGCCAGTTTCTTATCCACATAACAATCCACACCTCAAACACGTCTCTCCCATTTGGAAATAAGGATTTCATGTGGAAACATAGTGAAGGCCTTACGTAAGTCCAGATGGACTACATCTTGTGTTGATCTTCCCTTGTCAGCTGCTGCCATCACTTTCTCATAAAAGGCCACCAGATTGGTCAGGCATGATTTGCAGTCAGTAAGACCATGCTGACTGTCTCTGATCACCTCTGTCATTTATGTGCCTTAGCATATCTTTAGAAGGATCTACACCATGATCTACCCAGGCACAAAGGTGAGGCTCACATGATTTGTAGTTCCTCAAACCATCCTTTCTCCCCTTTTTAAAAATGGGAATGATTTTCCCCCTTTTCTAGTCACTGGATGCTTTGCGTGACCGACATGACTTTTCAGTTGTGATAGAGAGTGGCATGGCAATGACATCAGTCAGTTCTCTCAGGACCTTGGGACCTATGTCATCCTGTCCCACATGTGGCTATGAAGCTTTATCAAGTGATCCCAAACCTGCTCTTCAGTAATAGTGGGATGGACTTCACTCCCTTCACATCCACCATGAAGATCATGGATTTGTAAGATGTGGGAAGCCTGACTGCTGGTGAAGACTGAGGCAAAGAACTCATTGAGTACCTCAGCCCTCTTCACATCAGTCACCACAAGGTCACTCTTCTTCCTTACTGGGGGAGGTACACTCTCTGCACTGTGAATTTCTTTCTTACTCCTCAGTTTTAGCAGCAGATCCTTGCTTAGCCATGCATGGTTCCACCCTGCTCTTCTCAACTTCCTACATACTAGGAGAGAGCTCTTGCAGTCTAAGAAAGGCAACCTTATAGAGTTGCCAGGTCTTGCCAACCCCTCTGTCCTTGTGGACAGTTACGCAGGGGATCTCATTCCCCAACTACTTAAAGAGCTGGAATTTTGTTCTTCTAAAGCTCAGGGTCTTTTGAGTTTGCCCCTTGCCTTGCCCTCGGGATCACAAACTAAACTGGGACATGGTTTCCACCAGTCTTAACTCCTTTTTATGAGCTCATCCACACTGGTGAGCAGCAGGTCAAGTGGCACCTCACTTCTGGCTGGCTTGTCTAACACCTGGACCAGGAAGGTAGCCTCTATACACTCCAGGAGTCTCCTGGATTCCTTGCAGCCTGTTGTATTGCTTTCCCAGCAGCCATCCAGGTGCTCGAAGACCCCCATCGGGATGAGAGCTTATGACCATGATGTTTGTTGTGTCTGAAGCAAGAAGCCTCATCAACAGGCTTTCCCTGGTCAGGCACCCATGGCAGACCCCAGCTGAAAAGTGTCCCTCGTTGGTCCTGGCCTTCATTTTCACCCACAAGCCTTTAACCTGTTCATAGCTGTTACTCAGAGGCAGCTCTTCACAATATATCCATTCCTTAACATGAACAGCAATAACTCTTGCTCCTTCCCAGCCTATCCTTCTGAAAAGCTTGCAACCCTCACTGGCAGTGTTCCAGTTCTGTAACTCGTCCTACCATGTTTCAGTGAGAGCAATTGGGTCACAGATTTCTAATTGCATCGCTTTCCAACTCCTCCTTCTTGTTACCCACACTGCATGCATTGGTGTGAATTCATCAACAACTACATAAAAGGAGAGCAACTACATGTAATTAAAACCAGTCAATTACACTGTGGTTGATGAGTGCCAGGAATGGGAGAAAAAAGCCAAAAAAACCCCACAAGCAATGATATCTATTAAACTGAGGATCTAGGTATAGGTGTAGACGACTATCTTTAGAGGGTTTTTTTCCTACCTTTCCCTTCCTAGCCATTACCTAAACTAATTCCAAGTTACTTGAAAGATGTTACCTTTAAAGACAATAGCCAGCAATTAATGAAGTAAGACTTTTATTCACTTATTTAGAATACCAAATCTGCCTGCAGAGTCTAAAGAAAACGTTAATGACAAAGAACAATTTTGTATTAATCCTTCCAGTGTAATCTTATCCTTGCAATTTGTTGACTAGGTTAAATATATATCTTTCTTCTTAGGATTTACATGGTTCTATGGCATCTATTTTGATAAGAAATATAATACTAGTTATAAATAAATTCAGCATGCAGCACATTTCCAATTCATAATATTAAAATGAGCAAATATGAAAGACTGCACCAAATTAATTTTTATTTCCAGCTCGGTATGTAATAAACTACCAGAAAGCAGGTTGTGTAAATATTCTACATGAGAATAAAATTGAATTATGTACATGTGTTGTGAAACAGACGAAATGGAAACCTAAGTTTTACAAAATTTATCTATTCAACATTGAACACAGAGATCCACAAGCAGCAACCAAATTTGTTATAGAATCAGGTGAAATGTAGGTCAGTTTTATGCAGATAGTTTTTCCAGGCATTGAGTAAAAACTATTAAGCTGCACCATCTGATATGGCCAACATAATCAGGAATTTCTGCACACTACTTGTCAGCTGTTTGACGTGATAGCAATGCTGGTGGCTGGGCAACACAGATCCATGCTCCACATCTTAGCACCTGGAAACTCTAGAAGGATTGTTCAGCAGTTCCAGGTGGGTTCTCTCTGCTGCTTTAATGAGCGACTTTAATTGGCCAACTTAGGACCTCTTGATGCCATCTAGAAATTTAGAATTTAGAAATTCAAACCAGAATTGTTGCAAGAAATTCAAGCAAGAAATTTTCAGAATTTATGAATTTCTTCAAAACATTTCACACCCACAAAAAAATTGAAAAATTCTTGATGAAATCCAGAAGATACAGAAACTTAATATTCTAAGAAATTCAGAATTTTTCAAACAGTTGAAAAACACCAGTGCTGCCTTGAAATGCTATAAAGAATTTCTACTTAAGGCAACAGTAGAATGTATAGTCTCCCTTATGAATACTGGATAGTCAGCATTTAAAGAAAATTTCTAAGTAACTGATACATTTGCATGATTTCAATGTCTGAGACTATCTTAACATATTTATTTTGTAGTGATATAGAAAATATTCTTCCTATATGATTCTTTAGTTCCATCTAAGTGTGCTTAAGACTGAAAAATTTGTATTGTTTCCATTCATTTCTAAAACATGCCATAGGAGGTAGTTTTTGCCATAACTTGTATATGATGTCATCTTGTTGGATTTGTTCAGTTAAATAACTAGTATCATATGGGCACTAAATATTTTGTCTTATCTTTCATGATCATTTAACAGCCACATGCATCTCTAAAGGGTGAAACTGCAAATCCTTTGCTGTATTCAAGATCTGTTTGGTGGCAAAAAAAATAAGGTTCATTCACTCAAGACTGAGTATTTTTAAAATTAATTTGTTCTCCTCTGATCTGACCACAAGGTGCTTTTATTCTACCTAAAATCCAAACCAGATCTTTTTCTGCAATTTGTTTTTCATATTCCTCTTAGTGTTTGACATAGCAATTGCATCAGCCACTAATAAAGTCTCTCATATAAAAACACACGCATACAATATTATTTATTTCATGATTTTAACAAGAGAGACTCACCCAGGAGTACAGAGATAAATTGTACTGGCATTACAAAGACCCTTTTTTACTGCAGTTAAAACAAATGATTTAAACCGCAGAGCTGATAAAAACCTGGACCATCTGTTTCCTGTTAAAGCAACTTCAATATCAACACTTTCGTGTTGCATAATCTCTACTAAACTCTTTGATTGGCAATCTGGATAACAATAACTTACACCACTACAGGAAAAACACTGTTTTATAACCCATTTATGTTCCCATTTTACCTATTTGTACTGATGTCATCTGAGTAACTATCATAAAACTTCTATAACAGATTGATTAAATGCAAAGTTGGCTTCAAGTGGTAGATCACACTTTCTGTCTTCTGGTCAGGGTGACTAGCACTTCAAGATTGACTTGTCATTCAAATAGCACTGCAGTTTAACCTGAGTTTCATTTTTGGGGTAAGAGACAGACAATCCTACAAGGAAAAGAAAAGGTTCTTATTTAGGATTTGATACTTCCAGTTAGTCTGCAAGTGCCCCTTTTTTTTTTTTTTCTTTCCCCTTCTCTTCTACCATTTGCAGCAGAATTGTGTGCAAGAGTATCATTTGACAAGGTAAAGAAGGGACAGGATGACATCTATATATTTCTGCAGGCATAAGGATGAATCAAGCCTGAAAATATCATTCATTTCTACTTTAGAATTTTTCTTCTCATATGTTTTTACAGAGTCATGTGGTTTTATAACAATACTAGCTAGAAATGCAACAATTCTAGTTGGAAAATCAATCTGTGTTTCAACTCTCCTGCCATGGGCAGGGACAACTCGCACTATAACAGGTTGCTCAAAGCCCATTTCAGCCTGGCCTTTAAGGTCTCTTCCTACTCAAACTATTCTCAAATTCCCCCACGAATATTTTAAATATATTGTGTTAAACTAATTTGTAGCTGACACTATTTAATATTCCAACTACAGAACAAAGAAGTGATTTAGCAAATCACACTTGATTAAAGTAATTGTTTCTGTAATCAAATGAACACTTCTGTAGATGGAAGGGAGAGTACATGATGTAATTTATCTTGATTTTAACAAAGCTTTTAGATCTTAGTAGCCAAAAAAGTATATGTGGACTATATTAGTGAACTGTAAAATTAGTGGAAAATTGGCCAAATTATCAGTATCATCAGGACAGTTGAGAGGGAAACTTAAGAGAAGCAACACCGATAAGCAACCTCATGTGCCTAAGCAGCATATCCAAAGGGCATTAAAATCAATCAATCCCCAAATTTTTTTCTAGTAGCCATTACACTGAAAATCTGATATTCTGCTATTCTTCACACAGAATGATGTGTCAGTAATAAACTGGACTCTCTGAACAGTATGAGGAGATTTTGCACTTGCTCTTTCATTAGATCTAGATTGTGCTAATGTACTTTCAGAGCTGTGCAGGAAGGCTATTAATGTGGACACTACAATCAATCCTTCTATGTTAGTAGTTTAAATCTATGTAAATAAGTGTCTGAATGTATATAAAGTTGTGGCATATACTTCTGAAAAGAAAATACAAATGAAAATTGTCATTGACAAACAAAAAAACCTTTTTCAAACATGCAGCAAAATAAAAATAATACTTGGATTTTAATGGTATAATAGAGGCCACCTTAGCTAGTTGAATTTTACATCCTGCAAGAGCTGTGATTACTCTTGAGCACTTCTTGAATGTTCAGAAAAATTAATTAATAGATCATAAAGGATTTTGAGGGAAGAAGTCTGTGAAGAGCTCATAGAGAGGTTCATAAACTTGAAAAATTTTGATGCCCTGCAAGTGACAGCAAACACTTCCTAGTTTTCAAATGTAGTCCTTACTTTCATATCATGGTTCAAGTGTAAGCAGAGAAAAGGTCAACCACAGTAAAGAAAAATAGTTATATCAAATACACATCATATTATATCAAATACACATCACTTAACAAATAACACTTAATATTTTTTAATCAGCTGCTGTTTAGGCACAGCATAACATTTTAATTGGAAATTCTTCCCATTATTAAATACAATGTTAATTTTTAGGGATTTTAGGTGTACAGTTTTCAATGCACTTCTAAGCGTATATGGACACGGTCTGTCAAAAAGCACTGAAAATGTCAGATATTTCTGTTTCAAAAGTAACAATCACACAGCATTGCAAAATGAAGGGCAGTACCACTTCTCTGTAAGACACTTAATATTTTACTGTACCTTGTGCATCACTATTTATGACTGTTTAAGTGGAAGTAATTCTCCAACATTATTGGCAATTGCTGCAATTTTAAAAATGCTGAGAAACTATTACAGCAAAATAATTTTTAAAAATGAAACTCTTGAATCCTATGGTATCCTCTTTCCTTATATTAAGTTATTCAAAAATTTTAGGATCAAATCATATCACCCTTTCTACTGGACATAATAAAAGAATTTCTATTAAAATGTTTAGGCTGAAATCTCTTCTTTTTGATCTTCCAACATGACTTAAATTTATAACTTAGTTATAGTACTGAATTCTAATATTATAAAAGTGGACAAATTTGATGGAAGACATTGGAGTAAATTACAGATCTCAGAGAAAGTTTTAGAATCTGTTCATTATTTCAGTGTAGATTTTTTGTAGAGCTTACAGAAAGCTTAAGAGCACAGTTCTTTAAGTCTACATGAAGGTAACACTGAAGGTAACACTGAAGCACTCAAACAAATACATCCTATCACAACCATGCATAAAGAAATCAGTCATCTGTCATTCAATATTACAAATGTCTGTGGGGGAGAATTTCTTTTCCCTTAGGGAAATCAAATGCTTCATCAAAATTTCTAAAATAAATAGATTTCAACCAGTGCTATAGCATTGAATTACTTTTAGCTTCTGAAGAAATTTCCTGATCACGTTCTGTCTCTATCAATAATTGACTGAAAAATGCATAATCTATTGCTTTGCACAGAATACATTTCTTATACTACTGAATTTGTACACTTTTGAATACAAGCATGTTTTTTTATACAAAATTAAAGTTCCCACTTCAGAGATTCCATTTCAGGGTAGTGGCAAACTAAAGCAACACCTCTGAAGAGACACAGATACACCCCACTTGCTCCTCTGCAGTCTCAGAATTCCTTGCTGCTCAGAGGGATACAGAGCACTCAATCTCAAGTTAAGAGGGTTAATAATAAAGGGTTAATCTCAAGTGCATCACTAGGCCTGGGTGGATAGAAGGGTTCAGATAGAGCAGAATTCTTCATGTTAAGTCCCATAAAAGAGACTACTGGTCCTTCTGAAGCAGAAATGGTGTCCCAAAACAGTTTTCAGAGTTGCAAATGAGCATTCTAACTTCACAAAATAGCCTGAAAAAGAAAGGAAACTACAGTGTAGTAAGATGGCAGCTTTGAAACCTTACTCCTGGTAGAGAACAGTAAGCTATTTGTTTTTCCCTCTTTGCTGTAAAGCTTCTATTGAGTTTGCAATATCTTGAAAAAAACTTAAAAGATATATTTCCAGTAAAGAAAGGCATAAATTGCCCACCATAGTGACTGCCACTGACTGTAATCAATGAGAATTTTTGTGTGATAGCCATGGACAAACCCTGTCATCTATCCACAATTCCATATTTTCACTTAAATCAGGGACCACAAAGCACATATCACAGTGTCTGTCAGACTCTACCAAATCAAATGGCGGAGAGTGGTAGAGGAATGCATGAGACCTGTGAGACACTTGTAGTAGCAGCCAGCCTGGGCAACAGTGGCTGAATGCAGCACTGATTTACACTGGCTCAAGATGTGGTCTCACAAAATGGAATCTGCAGCAGCAATTGCTGTTCTACTTCTTTCTTTTTTCTCTCACAGACCTTTACCATTGGGAAAAGGAACCACGAAGAGTGAAAAAAAAAAAAAAAACAAACACATACAAAAATGAAACCAGTCAAATTTCCTGATAGTTTCTTACTCTTCCTGATTCTGCACCCCAAAGACAAAACCAAAACAAAATAAAACCCACCAAAGAAACAACAAAAAAGAAAAAACCAAAACAAACAAGGAACAAAATATTAACATCAGAACTACAGCTACTCTGCTGTGTTGAAGGAACAGGAATGTGTAGTGGAAGAAAGGAGAGAATATGTGAAAAGGGCTGCTTAAGATTTCCTGTCCTAGTACCAGGGTACAATGCAGAAGCTATATTACTCTTTTTAATAAAATAAAGGGAACAGAGGTTTGCAAACGTCTAAGAAGTTATGACACCACCACCTTCAGACTGCAGTCCTGAGAGAAGAGTGAGCTGATAAAACAGTCCATGACAGCAAAAAGGCAGTTCTGACACTCCCCCATCCCAACTACAAGTGCTATCCAGATATTTTGACAAGCACAATGGACTCGTTACAGCAGTAAGAGAATGTGAGAGAAGAGCTGAAGTGGTTGGGTTTTTTTACAGGACTGTGTTCATATATACAAGCAAACACTTTAGGAGTAAATAACTGTGATCACTGCAGTCTCTTCACCTACATACCCAATTCAAAAACGTGTGAGTCTGGTTATGCCTTCCCAGTAAACAGAGAAAGTATTTTAGCTTTGCCTGTAGTTTGTTACTGTGAAAGAAATGGTGGGTTGGGTTTTAAGATGTATTTGGTGGACAGTGGTTTTTTTTGAGTGCCTACAGCTATTAGCAGCTTATGAACTGAGAGCTATGGCCACTATCAGAATAGACTACATACGGACAACTCACAAAGCAGCAAGCAAAAATCATAAGCAATACTACATGTAGAATATCTCTTAAAAAAAAAAAAACCAACAAAAAACAGAGATCATTTTAAATCTGAGGATTCACTATAGTAAGCTTCTCTGTTCATGAAACTCAATAATGAAAAATTCTCAAAAAGAAAATTGTGAAATGGAATTACATGTTTCATTGATGTAATCCCTAGAAGTACACCCCATTAACTCAGATACAATTTTTGTCATTATTCAGGTAACTGCAAAATTTTCAAGTGATAAACTTTTCCAATGAAAATACTAATTTATAAGATTACTACAAAATACATTAGAAATGTGCTGACTTCTAATTTAGAAAGATTTCTTCAGAAGTACTGGAATGCATGATCAAACACTTTAAAGCTGCTGCATTACCTCCTCTGAGCTTTGTCTCCTACATCTCATAATTGCAGTTTCAGTGCCAGACTACTGGATAGTTCATAAAAATGGTGAAAAGTTTATTTTTGTTTCAGTGGGAAATAAAAAAAGTTTATAAAATTGCAAAATATTTTACTCCGTTTTCCTCATTTAATGAAATTCCTTTTTTCTCTAGATATTTTCAGTATTTCAAAGGAAGTTTCATATTGTACTCCACATGTAGTTCTCTGCTTGTAATCACTTCAGTGCACTGATTCTATGTCTACCTGGAAAACAGATTCCATAGCAGCAGAGGTGTGCCCATGACTTGGTGAAGTCTCTATTCAATATAACTATGTAATGGACTTTCATTCCTTCATTCCTTGCTGACACCTTCCAAATGCTCTTCTATTCTTCTGACAACCTCAACTTTCCATTCTTACACTGTAATCTCATTACTCTTTGTTTTTACTTGCTTTAAGCTTAATGCCTGCTAAATGAAGTTGGATAGTCTTGGCCCTGAGAAATCAGGAAAAAACATGTCAAGTTATAGTACAGTGTGAAAAATAATACACCCAAATAGAAAAATATAAAATCAAAAATTAATTTGATTGAATTATTTTTCATATAATAAGTCTGAGAATTAAATAACTTCTGTTCATGTGATGCAGTATAAGGCTAAGTTTCTCATCTAGTGAGATAGAGTGGACAGGGCACCAGGGAACTTCTGTGACCAACATGATGTGAAATCCAAATAAAAAGCATAAATCTCTTCTTATAAAATTCATGCTGCTTTTTATAAATTTGGTTTTCCTAGATGTTACTGCAAGAAACCCCCAGAGAGTTTCAACCAACTTGATTGGTTGTAACCTGGCAAGAACCAGGTTCACAACGATACATGCAGCCGGAAGGAGTAACTTTCCTGATTCCCCAGTCACAGTTTACCTCTATCAGCTGTACTCCCTGGCAAACTGTGTCTTTTTTTTTAACGGGTTATTTCAGTCATGTACTGGTGCAAAAACTGAACTGTGATATTAAAATGGTGATGGACAGGACTTTCACAAGCCAGTATTGCTATTACATCTCTGATCTTGCGGCTCTCCTTTGTGTTTACATTCTGATAATTTGGCAGTATCAATGAAGATTTAGAGAGATCACGTACAAGTGTTGATCATCTTCTCACCACCTTTCCTCCATGACATATGAAAAATATCAGAAGTAACTATCTGGAAATTAGAAGGAAAAGAAATGAGACAAAGTAATATCACTTAGTAGCCCAACTGGTATAGTTAAAGAGATAAACTCACACATTGAAACAAACTCAAACTCAAACAAAAGCCAGGCCAATTTGGATACAATTGCTTTGACTCTAACTAAATTACATTAATTGGCTAGGTAATGTGAGAGGTAAGTGTGGTTGGCACCCATGCAGAGGAGAAGTTATTAGCAAAGGAATAACCTTCAGAAAAAAAATAGCAAGAGAGAGAAAGCTAGTTATTACCTACAGAAAATTAAGGGTCATCTGAGATGGAGATGTGAGGAAAATTATAATGTGTCATAAACCCAGTATTTTTACCGAGTTCATTCTTTCCATATTTTTTACTGTTGCTCCGACTTATTTGATGAAGATATTTTGCAAGTTTCCTCTGAGAATAAGGGAGCAGAAAAAGGGTCAGAAATAGAACAACTATTTTGGGGAAAATGTTTTCCCATTGTTCACTGAGATTTTCTGTTCTTTATTGTGCATATGAATTTATTTTGAAAAATGGAGTATCTGAGTATCTGATCTGGTAAACAAAATTTCCCTTTGATAACTGTACAATGTATTTTACATTCTCCAGTGCATATGTAGAAATGATACTAAGTATAAAATATATACAATATTCTCCCTGTAAAATAGGAGAATATATTTTTCTTATTAAAAAATTTCATTTTTTTCATTAGAAAATTAACAAATATTTTGCAGTAGAACTTTAGCCAACTGAGAGTTGAAGGACAAGGCATGTCATAATCCATAGTTTATAAAGTTAAATTAAGATTGACCAACTGAAAGTACCTGTTCTTGTTTCACATCAGCATTAAGAAGGTGGAATATATAAAGAGCAGATGCTGAGCGATTTGAATTAAGAGGAGGGGTTTTTTGATTAGTAATAGACATTGGTTTTGTCTTAACATGTTTTTATTGATAAGAACAGATATTCCAAAAGAAGATGTGCAAGTAGATTTTAAAATCCCAACAGAGTGCCTCAAATCATCTGATTTTCAATGTCCTCAAACCCCAGACATAACCATTTGGGAAAAAATAAAATTAAAAAAAAAGGTTCCTGTGTAATGTGCTTAATATGCATCAATTTTCCCATAACTAGAAAGGATTTTTCATCACTGTGCTCATGCATCCCCATAATGTGTTAATGAAGTACACAGTCAAAAGTGCAAAACTACTTCCATTAACAAGATGGTCTCCTAAGATGCTGGAAATTTCACAAGAAAAAAGCTATAGTCCTTTCTTGAGCATGCATATTGTTCTTTGAATCACTGTGAAGGCTATTGAAATAAATATTGCAGACTTTGAGAAAGTACTTTTACCTTTTCCAGCAAATATTCAATGTTTATCCAAAGCAGTAATACTACATCACAATTTTAAAAATAATTATCATAAACTAAATCATCAGGCATGAAATTAGCCATCTATGATAAAAAAATAAATATTAAACCGGAGTTTTGTGCTGTTCCCTTATATATACTGCCTTGGATTGTATACAGAATAGCAAAATTTTTGTTGTTCTATGTGAATCCTTTTTATTACCTAATTAGTTTTTTTTAATTTATAAATCTGTCTGTGTAAACACGTAAACCTCTCAAACAATTAATGTTTGTCACCACATCCAGGTTCTTAACCTTTCTGAGACAGAGAGGCTGACTGAATCCTTTGCAAAACGTAACAGTCATTTCCTACATGCTGATGTTCCCAGTCCAGAACAAAATCTTGGTTCCACTAATGTCAGGTGTTCCTAATAGCTTGTTTCAAGAAAATCAATCATAAAGTCTCTATCAGGTCTATTCAGATTGCATTGATCTATTAATATTTTAATCTTCATTGTTTATTAAATTCTGCTTATATTGAAAGCACATTCAGAAGACATGTTTATTGACTCAGCTGTTATATATTTTCAACAGATTATTTCTCAAAGGATCAAGAAAAACTCTGAGTCTGAGCAGCTCCGTTAGTACATGTTTGTTCCACATCTATACATGTGAAATTATATCTAAAGTTGTGATACTCCACACTCTAGTGTGTTTAATTCACCTGCAGTTTCTCATACTCTCCCATAATTCTAAACTGGTATGACACTGAAATCATCATCTACTGACTAATTATTCTGAAGCAAAAGTGCATGAAAGAAAGTAGCTAGAGACAAATGTCTCTGTTAACAGCTAGATTCTAAAAAGCAGTGGGGTTGGTTAAGTAACAGTATTTAAACGTTAAAAATCAGAATGTAGATTATTGGGACAGAGAGAACAGTTATTTAAATTTTAAATGAAAATTAGATCCTTATTTGGCTGACTCATTATTTTTCCTATGCAATTAAAAAAATAAATGTAGTACTTCAAGTAATATATGTAATTCTAGCTAACCAATAGTTTAGTTCTGTGTATCCTTTCCTAAACTGTGCATTACAAGTTGCTTTGTTGAAATCAATTTTCAGTAGAGAGAATAACTTTCAATAATAGTTTCTACCCTTCAAATGAAGAAAATAAAAATAGATCAGGAATAAATTAACACAGGTTATACAACACATCTTTAACAGCTGCAAAATTCTATAACAACTAGCATTTTGGGCATTCTCTACTGAGCCTTAGATTTTATTTAAACCCTTGATCATCAGAAGATTGCTGAAAGGCAAAACAAGCGCCTGATTTAAGCTGTCAACCTCCATGTCCACAGTCCCTGTTCACTAAAATTTCAGAAATCTTTTGACCTCATACAAAATGCCAGGGTTCAGCTTGCACAAGCAGCATAAAATCAGATGTGCCATATTGTTCAGCATCTGTTCCTAACTTCGCACCAGTGTTTCCCTGGACAACACAGGGCCATCAGCATCAATGCTAATCCATCAACTTTTACCTATATTTTGTCTCACCAGTTATAGTCCTTAGACCTTATTTAGCTACCTATACCCAGCTAATGAGTCTCAGACCAACAACTAGAAACTGCTAATGTAATCTGCATTGAAAAGATGGTTTTTTTCCTTTCTCTCTCTTTCCTTCCCTTTCTTCCTTCCTCTTCTCTCAAGACTCAGCCTGTCTTGCTCTGCCTCAGTATGAGCCTGAAACCCCTTCTTCCGAAAGACTTCTCTCTCCTGGTACTGTAATTTTTACAGTATTATTATAGAGTTTAGAG
Source organism: Oreocharis arfaki (assembly GCA_013398015.1). NCBI lineage: Eukaryota > Metazoa > Chordata > Aves > Passeriformes > Paramythiidae > Oreocharis > Oreocharis arfaki. The sequence continues at coordinate 634,716 of VZRR01002778.1, read as the reverse complement.
ACAGTTTTATTGTAAGTAATAAATACTTCTAAAAATATTCCAGCATCCAGCAATTGTGTTTATTTAATGTCACCACCACATCACAAAAGATCATGATCGTTAGAGGCCAAAAAGCATTTCTAAATTAATATAAAATTTATAGCCCTCCATTAATTGAACAAAGTAATAAAGGGACAACTAATGAGTACCTACTAGATATTTCAAGCACTTTTAGCATACTTAAATATTTCAAGATGCATTTAAACCTATAAATCATGTAAAAATGAATGTGCCATGCACTTTGTGCCTCTCTGCTAACACATACATGCTGCATCTGCAGTGGCACTGTTAAAACTCACACCTGCATAAATAACACCTTGCTGGTATTGCTAAATATGCTAGAATTTATCTTCCAGTTATGTGAAAGGTAATAATAATTTTTAAGAATAGATTTATAGTTCCTCTAGCAAAGATTTTCAGAGAAAATAAACCAAGTGCCTATTTCCACTGAAAGGTAATAAAGTATATTCACTATAGTTCCACATGAATAAAATGCCAGAATCACCCTAAGAACCTAGTTTTAAGTATATTTCAGAGTGCATCTCTGTCCTTGTAAAATTTGCATGAGACACTTACAAAAAATGAATGAAGTTGTTAGGTTTGTCCTGATTTTTGTGTCTTTTTTTCTCTTTTCCTTCTTTTTCTATTGCTTCCTCTATCCAATTTTTTTTCTTGACTCTCATTTCCTTTTTCTTCCATTTCCAAAACTTCATATTAAAAAAGCTGGTTTCCATAATTAAGCTGATTACTCTCAGAAAAGCTTTTCTTAATAACAATGTTCATTTAAAGATAGTGTATTGCCAGCAAGAATGACAAAATCCAGGAAGTAAAAAAAGATGAGATACTCGTACCAATTATCCGGGTAGGGTCTCACAAGAGCAGAGTGGGGGAGGAGAACCACCTCCCTCAACCTGCTGGCCTCGTTTCTTTTCATGCAGCTCAGGATACAGTTAGGTGTCTGATGGGTCATGTCAAGCTTCTCATCCACCAGAAACCTCACATCCTTCTCAAGGCTGCTCTCATTCAAGTTGGTTTTCCAACAGCTTTCTTTTAGAAGTAACAAATCATTAATATTCACAGCTAGGCAACTGCAAAGAGTGCTAAAAATCAAAGTCTGATTTTCAGAGTCCTGGTCCAATGATTTATTCAGAAGACTAGAATACTTCTTTGCAATATATCATATCTGCTAGTACTGTCACCATTTTATTTTAGTGATCTAAAAATTATGTATTGTTTTACATTTTTAAAACTTATTGCTGCCTGCGGCTAATATATCTATTAGCTAAGAAACCTCTTTTACATGAAGCATAAATGGTTTTTAAAATTTTTTTTTCAATTTTTCCATCTCATAATCCTTTTTTAATCTCATAATTTTACCATATTTGATTAGGCTTTTCTTCTGCCTCCTATTTCTTCTTCCCTTACCTATACATCCTTTCCTGTACACCCCTAAGCTTTCATTTTGCAGCATGAGGAAATTCCAATATATACGACCAATTCTGAAGGATAGCTATAGGAATAATTCCACTCACATAAAATTAGAGTAGTTAAAGCATTTTATTTCTTAGAGTTTCTGTCTTCATGCTCATCACTGCAACATGACTATCTTAAAGTAAAGTGCAAGATCAGTTACATGGTGATAACCACATGGGGTGATTTGATAACCACAAGTGAGAGTGATGAAGACAACAGATTGGGGAAGAAAATGAACAGAGTTAACACTTGTTCCAGAGGGGCACCAAGATGATCAGAGTGAGGGAACACCTGTCCCGTGAGGAAAGGCTGAGAGAATTGGGATTGTTCAGCCTGGAAAAGAGAAGGCTTCAGGATGACCTAATTGTGTCCTTCCAGTATCTGAACAGAACTTATAGAAAAACTATTTACAAGAGTACGTAGTAAAAGAACAAAGGGAAATGGGCTCAATTTGAAGGAGAATAGGTTTAGATTAGAATTTAGGGAAAAACTCTTTATTTTGAGGGTTGTGAGGCAGTGGAACAGGTTGCCAAAAGAAGCTGTGAATGCTTCATACCTGTTCAAAGCCAGGTCAGATGGGGCTTTGAACAACCTGACCTAGTAGAATGTGCCCCTGCCCATGGCAGTGGGGTTGGAACTAAACGATCCTTACAACCCAAACCATTCTACGATGATTCTACGATTCACTTATAAAAGTGAAAAAAAGGAAACATAGGATTTTTTTATCAGGTCATTACCGGAAGATTCATGAAATTTTTGCTGACTTGTGTGCTTTTAAGAATTTGATAGACCTCAGAAGTCTGCTTTTATACTGGCATATAGATTTGTTTTGCTTTCCAAGGAAATCTAATGAAAAACAGGAGAATGTTGGAGCACTCAATATAAAGACCATTTTTGTCAAACAACAAAAGAAAATCTTACTGAAAATATGCAAGGCTTTCCTGCTTTCTCTTTATATTAAATTTAAATTGGAAAGGTTGTTTTGCCTCTTACGCTGGGTGTTTTTCGGTTTCTAGGTAGTTTTGGAAAATGACCACCTCAGACATCAGTAATACTGCCACCATACCTCCAACCTGCTGTGTGTCAATCAGAGATTATGGCATTTTTCATTTCCTTCAGCTGACAGTCAAACAAAAACTTCCATTCTACTAAAAATTACTGGAGTTGAGCTTTTCTTCAAATATTGTTAGTTTGAAAACTAACTATGAAAAATATTCTAGCATTCTGTGATGATAGTCCATTTCATAAAGATTAATCATCTCCAATCACACGGGCAAAGTCAATCAAAACACTCATTATATGATCTTCCTGTTGCTAGATCCTGAAGAATATTCAAATCTGAATATATGGACAAGCTTCTGGGTATCCTTGCTTGTACATTGACTTGATCGAGGTCAGAGGGCAAACAACAGATGAATAGTAAAATGCAGCCAGCATGAGAAAAGCTGGCTGTGATTCGCATGGGTACCTGTACATGTGTATTTCATACCCACATATGGAAACACAAGGGCTTGCATGCATACACCAGAATGGAATAGGCCCCTAATGAATTCTAGGAAGATAGAGATAGCTGAAACATGCTTCTGCTTCTCTAAATTGTTGTCATAAACAGCAGTTAAGAAATTTTTAAAAGTAAATCTACATTATCTCAGCTATGGTGGTTTCTTCCTCAGAGGGACAGAAAGAGGTCTGGGAATAAGCACAGAAATTACCCTAGGTATATGGTTTATGTTTTTAGTAATTTGAAGCGAGTTTCATCCATTCTATTAAACTGAAAAAAGTATTTATAAAATAACATCTATAACATTTTTCTTGACAAATTTTTACAAGTGTAACATTGCATTGCCTAAGGTATTATCTGAAGCCAAGGGCAAAAACTGAAACAACTGATCAATGTTTTCTATTAAAGACATTCTGATGAGGTTTTTCTCAGACTTTATACAACAAATACAAACATAGTTAAATTTTTAAATGTGATGGAAAAAACTCTTTGAAATTCTAACTCAATTCTAACTAAATACATTCATAAACTGTTATTCCAATAGCTTGCATAGTTCTTTTTACCATCTCTTCAACTGTTCGCAAAATTATATGAAAGCAGACATTGCTTGGAAATAGCTTAGTAAACTAAATCACACTTCTATGACAGAGAGTAATAATTTTCAGATACAAATCCTGAATTTAGTTTGACAAGATACCAGTTTAGTTTTGTTCTGCTGTGCTACTCAGCCTGCCCCTTTATTTTCTTACCCCTTTATAGGAGGAAGTAAAGATCTTAAATAATTTCTAATTCCCTGGGATTAAAACTAAACCACTTAAATCTATTGATTAAATGTGATCCTTAAATTCCTAGTTTGATTGCACACTGCGATGCATTGATATACACAATACAAACCACTGTTTTATCAATATAACATATAAACTGAGAATCAGCCCTCCTTTCATAAAATCATAAGAATGGCCATTCTGGGTGAGACCAAAAGTCAACCCAAATATCTCATTTCCAATAGCATCAGACACACAAATATTAAAATAAGGTATTCAGATACAGGATTTTTTTTTTTGGTACATTTTCCTTCCATGTATTTACCCATTCGATTCTCAAACATCCACCAATTTCTTAGCATGCACATCATGTGGTGAAGTTCTCCACAGATTAACTACAGATGATGCTGTCAGAGTAACACTTTTCCCCAACTTTTCACAACTCCTCTCCATCCAAGTGGCAACCCACCACAGTTCTTTCTGTGGCCTGAACAGCTGTCTCTTCTCTGTAGCTCATGTTCAGCTGGCTTCTCCACTACATGGACACCTTTTCTTAACTGACTTATTTTCCTGGACTAGCCCCGGAGTTGGTACTTCTGATTGTCACTAAATGAAAAGGAAGGTGAAATACTTGGCCTGACATACACCTCTAATGTACAATTACTGATCTTCACTATCCTGCCCTGTCACAGAAATTCTTTGTTTGCACACTTTACTCCTCCACCTTCATGAGAATCAGTACCTCCAGCATCATGCTTCGAGGTTTTAGAGCCTGCATGAGTATACTGCTGTTCAACATCCTTTATAGCAGAGTATTTATTTATTTAGCTTTTATTTTCCAGAGTCCACCCAGCATACTATGAGTATATACAACACACAAAAAATACTGTGCTCAATAAGGAAATATTTCACATAGAATGGATCCAGAGGGTGTCTTACAACACCAACAGGGAAAGAGCTGTGCAGGATGGTATTTTTCAAATAACATACATGCTGTCAAGGTTGACTTCCAATCACTTTTGAAAACCGAGCCATTAACTGCTAACCTGACACTTGAATCTCTTAGATTGCATGTATAAAAATACCAATTGTTAAAGCATACAAAAATACCACAAAGAACTGTGAAAAAGTTTATAGAAATGCTTCTAATCACATTCAACAGAGTACACAACCAGGCAGATAGAGGTTTTAATGCCCAGTAAACTACAAAGTTGTCAAGTGAGATTTTGGAAATGTTCTCTGTAATACAGAAAGATTACTTGATGTAAAATAATTATTTAGGAATATCTTTTTGCGTGTGTGTAACTTTATACACTGTGAGCTTACTGAATATTCACTAATACTCTACTAATAAATTTCAGTTAACTATAAAAGAGTATTGTGAAATGTTTGTATGACTGGACTAGTTAGATCAACTCCTGAGATCTTCTGTCAACAAATAGTAGTAGTCTGCAGAATATTTCAGCTGAGCTTATACCTTTGAGAACCTGTGATTATACTGTATCCTATTGTACAATCTATACAATCTATACTTCTTTTCATTTTGATTGAAACAGTGGTTTAAGTGTGCTCAGAATTTTTAAGAATGTTTTAGAATTATGAGGTGTTTTATTGTCCTTTGACTTTACATGTGACTAAGGTTCCACCTGAACCTTAGGATATCTGAAGTAATTTTATTCACACACACCATGAATACAAAATCCATTAATGCTTCCCTTCAGACTACAAAAACTTATTTTTTCTATTTGTACAGTAATAAATGCCTTTATCTGCCATTGAATTTTATTTTCTTGAAAGTAAATGCTTTGTTAACCTTCAGCAAGCTCCAGGTTACAGCTTTATTAAATCTTAAAACAGAAGTAGAACAGTCCTTTGACAGTTAGACGAAAGCTCAGATAACAATTCATAACAGGATATTTATTTTTCCACAGTTCATATTAAGAACTGCAGTCCAGAACACTTCTGCTTAATATCAAAAGTGATGTGAGAGTTTATAGCAAGCATATTTCCCCAAAGTTTTAAATCTGCAAGATACTTTGTGTTGCCATACTCTTTGCCCTTTTTCCTGTCCAACAGGTCCTGCTTAGGTACCACAAAAGAGAGTGACCTTTTGCAATCATTTATAATCTGCTTTTATTGGATTTCTTGTTTTTTATTCCTCGATTGTACATAGCAGTATAGTAAAATATGTTTTTCAGGGATAAATAAGATACCCCCACCAGTGTTGCATCTTTTTGGGTAAAAGTCTTGAAAATTTTTCTCCTCATTTGCCACAGGACAGAAAAACACCTTATTCACATTTTTTATTAAAAAAAAAATGTCCTTGCTTCTCCATCAGTGAAAGATTTGATTCATCATTTAATCCTGTCTGGGATTCCAACCACATATTTAATATCCTAAATTATAAGAAATAAGAGGAAATACTCTGCCATGCAAGACATTTATCACTATGTATTCTATCTTATCTTCCTGTTTCTTTTTTATTATAATTCCTAAATGTGCTAGGTCTAATTTAGGCTAGATTTACATAAGCGCATTCTGCTGCTGTACACAGACTTGTATGTAATTCAAGATGGAAAATTCGTACAAATAAAAGCAGGATTCCAAGCAGAGAATGTAATTTTTTATTGCACTCTATACCCAGATAAGTCATCCCAAAACCAGAAAGGAAATAAGAATGACACATTTCATTATTCATACACTGTTGGTGCTTTTAAGTAACCAGAGTTTGTTCAACTGGTTTGATATCTCTCTAATCACTGCTAAATAAACTTACAAAATACTACGGCTTGTCCTGAACTATAAAATTAACTCAGTCTGATTTAGTCACTCCACTTGAGACAAACATGCTGATGCATTAACCTTCTTTTCTTTCCATGGCCTTCTGTTGATTATTTCCATGAACCCTAGTATACAAAATTATTCCTTTCCTTCTTTTTCCTCCTCATTAAAAATGACTGCATATCAAAAAAATTCTTCAAATATCTGCTATATTCAAGCTAAATATAAGTGTAAGAACTATCTCACTTGATAAACCTTTAAGAATTCAAAATTTTATTTCTATAATATTCTCTTGAAAATCTAATTTTCTACAAACCCTAATGTCATGCTAGAATATACACGGAAAGGAAACAGAGAGCCTGTAACGGAAATTAAGCTAATTTCATTTTCATGAAAGCAAATATTTGAAAAAAAAATTCTGAGATAGTTATTCCAGCCTATTTACACAGTGAATGGTTAAGAACAAGCTGTCTAGTAAACATTGTTCACTCAGCTTAAACACATGATTATTTCATAGAAGGTAAATGTCTCAGGACTGAATATATATATATATGTGTATATATATATATGTATATGCACACATATGTATATACACATTTTCGTCTAACCTATCACGTGAATTTCAGCTGTTGTTGCTCTCTTCTGTACATTCAATAGCCATGGTCTGTCTTTTTTTAAATGTTAAGACCCTCATAAGAGGTTGCACCAGTCATGGTTTAATGCACAATCAGAATCACTCCAGTGAATGGTAGAAGATGTAGCCATCCACATTTTGAAACACAGAGCAAGCCACCTTTGAAATGCTGGTCAGCTCACATGACATAAAGGTACAAGTTACATCTGTGTCCCTTAAGCTGACTGTAAGCCAGTCCTGACACTTAATGAAACAAATCTAAAGCAATGAGACAAATGAGCAAGAAGTGACCTTGGACAGGCAAATGCCTCTTTATGTTCTCAATGCATGTCTACAAAGGAAACACTTTTTTATATGCAGTTTTCCCTAGGAAGTCAAGACCTGGATACTACAGTACAATTTTCCAAAGCCACTGTAAGGTCAGGTTGAAAGGGCTTAAACAATTGTGTCAATAGATTAATTTTTTCTACAGTCTATTAAATCACATTTTTACAAGACTTTATAGGGTGCAACATATTTATTCCCTGTTTCTATTGGGAACTTCACTGGTAGTCTGCCATGAAGTCTGAATGACCAAGCAAATATAAAACTGAAAAATTAATTTTATCCCATTCTTTCTTCATTGGAGATCATTTGTAAAAACAACCCCCAAACTGTACAGATGTTTGTCTCAAAAATAAAATAAATAAACTAAGATCTGCATGCAGCCACACAGAACCAATAGTGTAACCTGCACATTAAAGCACGGGAGTTAATATTTGCTGAGGAGTGCTATTAAATAGGTTTTAAACATACCTTCTTACTTTTAACTGAAAGATATCTTTCCATGACATGCCCAGCACTATAAAATACCTAATCAAATATGATTAACAGTGGCTTGAATGCTCATGCAAGCTGTTGCCTTTATGTACCACAAACTTGACGTCAGATGGCCTTTCCACTGTGACACAACAGATTTTATATTAATTACTGTACAATCAAGTAAACTTACTTGACACTGTTGTTTTTCCCCCCCACCAGGGCTAGGAAAGGTGGTACACAATACAGGAGGTACATATACAAGATGAGATAAAAAAGTGATTTAGAGGAATGTTACTAGAAATACTTAAAATTAGTTTTTCATTGAGCTCAGGACAGCAAATCTGTGAAATGCTCAAAAGAGAGTACAAATAAGAATAAATCGGTTCATTCCTACCTATTGCACTGAAAATGAAAGATGACACAAGTTTTAAAAAATATCCTCCAGGTCTATAAATTTGTGCCTTTACATGAATGTTAAAAAATGGGATAAAAAAGTCCAAGCAAAATTAATTCATAGCAAGATTAATTTGCTGATATTCTATGAATAAGTTTTTGAATTATTCATGGAGCTGACAGGTTCATTCAAGAAGCTGAAATTTCTGACTTCCAGTGCACCATAAGGATATGAGAACATAGTAATATAAATAATACGTACACATGCGCATGAACAGTCATTTGGTTTCTAATACTCATTTTATCTGGCTGAAGGTTTTCTAAACGTTTTTTCAGGTCATTTATAAGTCAAATTTTCAAAAGAATTTTAAATCTGTGCAGAAAATATTCCTGAGGAACACACAGAAATTTTACTGGAATTTTCAAGAAAATTTGTTACAAGGATATGTGATGTTTGAGGTTAAGAAATACTAAGACAGATGCCACATATCTATTAAAAAGAAGTATCAGAAATCAGAAGGACTAATAACTTATGGGTAAAACACTTATCTGGAACACAATCTGCATTGAAGACAATTTGAACCTTGGTCTCTCGTATCTTGACTAAGTCTCTTAATCATTAATAAGTAATGATATTGCCTGCTCTTCACTGGAACTTTATCATTACAAAAATCAAACAAAAAGGAAACAAAAGCTTTCTTGCATTCATCCCAAAACAGAACATCATGTTCTCGAAAGCTAAAATACTGATGGATCTACAGAAATAGTGCTCTACCTAGTTAATAGATAAAAAGTTTTAAAAATGAGATAATTCAAGGTTTTAAATAAATTATTGACAATAAATTATTGCCATTGAAGTAAATAAAATATGCATATATGACAGAATATATTTATTAAATAGACATCAACTGCTGCTATTAATATTTTTTCAAAACCTAATAACAGACTGCTGCCTTTGTCAAATGAAGGAACTTTCCTGGTTGCTGAACAACAAAATTAATTTTGAGATAAATACAACAATTACAGAACTTCAAAAATTTAAAATGCCAACCTGCTACAAATTGGACATGTCTCAAAGATTATCTAAGAAATGGGAAAGATCTTTGCCTTAGTTCTAGTTGAAATTGTATTAGTAGTTATGGGAAAACGCTATCTTCATCACATAGATCAGCAGAACCAGCTGAACTGGTAACCAAATACTGTTTTTACCATCAAATAAAGACATATGGGTGGCCAAAGAATCTTAGAAACCTAACTGTTCATATCACTGTCCTGCTTGTTGAGAAATGGATAATGACTATTACAGTAAAGTTGCACAAATAAATTTTGTTTTTCTTCAGTATACCAAGACAGTTTGGCCTACGTCTAGATTAAAGCATTGAATACAGCTGCTTTATTTCTGTATCACTAAAACTTTAAGTATCAAATTATAGATTTAATGGAGAAATTGTACTTTTAAAGAAATTATGAGTGTTGTCTCCATATTGGATATTAAGATCAGAAATATGTGTGTGTCCCAACACAGAAAGTTAAATATTTGAAAGATTTCCACAATCTTGCACATCAACCAAAACCCAGGACAATATATTGTATTTATTGGTCTCTATAAGTAAATTTAATATAATATTATAATTCAGATTTAAATTTTTGCAGATCTGAGAGTTTCTAGTTGTAAAAAAAAAAATTGAAACCTAGAGGAATATAGGGATAATCTGTAATGATGCAAACAGGGAGGAATTAATGGTTGTATATTTCTGCCTTATTATATCTCCTGTCACATAACAAAGAAATCATGTTTACTTGGCTTGTGTATATTCAGGCAGACATTCCACCTACAATCTACCTGTTGTCCGTATGACACGAACCCGGAGCTAGGCAGCCAGCAATGAGAGTATGCACAGCTGGGGCCGTGAAGCACATGCGTTCTAGCCAGGAAATTCAAACCGCTCTTTACACTCTGCTTAAGTCTGAAGCTAAAGCACTGTTCAGAATCCCTGGAGAAATAACTGTCTCTACCCAGATGATAAGTTGTCTGGTTCCTGATCTTAAAAGTAATTCCCATAGTAGTACTGGCAAGAGGAGTTTAACATGGATCAATGCAGACAACATTGTGTCATGACAGCAGTCAAAACTGACTGCAACACTGCAAGTGACTACAGCAAGAGAAAACATCTGAAATAGGTGGCTGCATTCTTACAGGGGGTCACAAAATGTCTTTTCATATATTGATTCCTAGGGGTAGTCAGAATATGAAGACACACAAAACAAGACATTCAACCAAAACCAGTAAAATGACTTGGTGCTATGTGGCTATCACAGAGCACAAAGAGAGATCTAAGAACTAAAGGGGTTCACATGAGTATTTTTTCCTAACATTACCATTTTTTTTTCCTTTAGTAAACTCCAGACTTCAATGTAATATAATAGGCAATGGAACAACATAATATTGTACACATATTAGAAAATGTATGCATGAACTGTTATTAAATGCCTCCCCCACCAAGAGCTGGACCTAAGCTTCTATGCTGATTACTCCATGTTATTTCACAATGTCACATCACAACAATAAGAGGAATACTTTCAATTTCCTTTTTTAAAGCTAACTTGAAATAGGTAAAGAGAACCTTCAGTCACGTATTGCTATACTGGTATTTGCTTAGGAACAAAAATAAGTAAATCTCTTTTACAAAGTAATTAATCAGACTGACATGATATGAAGAATAAATTATATAAAATTATAGTTCTGTTGAGGTTAGAATAACTTAAAGATGACACAAAATAAAAATTGTATCAGAGAATAATGCTCAAGTGATTAGATCTTTAAAAAAAATTCAGCTAATTACCTATGCTCTGGTAGGATGATAAGAATGCAGGCACAATAGAAAAAATATTTCTTTCCTCACAAGCCTTTAAAATTCCCATATATTACATATGTGAAATAACCAGGGTGTTATAAACACAAAGCCATTCATATTTTACCCTGCGGCTATGGTACCAAGTCATGACTTGAGCGTCCCATCCTTCCTGAAATCCCTAGGATTGTAATTGTACAGGCAGAAAAAAAGTAACAGCTTTGAGCTTCATTAAGCACGTATAACACAGCCAGAGGTAATTACATCCTGATGGAAAGTGAAAGACAGACGTTTCCACAGGGTAGCCTATGAACCATGCCAAGGTTAGTACAAGGAAAGGAAATTGTAACTGTTCCATGAAACTCAAGTACCCTAAGACTATTATTTTATATACTGACAAAAGTTACAGATTTTTCTTCCAGGCTTGATTTTTTCCAAGATGTTTTGCATGTCTCATTTTAAAATCAGGCCTTCAAGATCATCCAGTCCAACCATCAACCCAGTGCCACCATGAGCCCCCCTAAACCATATCCCCAAGTGCCACACACAGATGCTTTGAACACTTCCAGAGATGATGACTTCACACCTTGCCTGGGCAACTTATTTCAATGCCTTTTTCAGTAAAAATAAAAAAAAAACCAAACCCTAATATCTAACCTGAACCTTGCCTGGCACTACTTAAGGCCATTTCTTCTCATCCTTTCCTTTGAGACATGGCAGAAGAAAACAAGCCCCATCTCACTACAATCTCCTTTCAGGCAGTTGTAAAGGGCAACAAAGTTCCCCCTGATCCTCCTCTTCTCCAGGCTCCCTCAGCCACTCCTCATAAGACTTGTTTTCTAGATCATATGCCAGTTCTGTTGCCTGTCTCTGGACATGTTCCAACACCTCAATGTCCTTTTGGAAGTGAGGGGCCCAAAACTGAACACAGTACTTGAGGTGTGACCTCACCAGTGCCTAGTACAGAGGGATAACCATGTCCCAAGTCCTGCTGGCCAAACTGCTCTTGATACAAGCCAAGATGCCTTTGGCCTTCGTGGCCGCATCTTTCTAGAAAGATAATTGAACAGCAAGGTAACAGAGCTTGACTAGATATTAAAGGACAGTAAGACTAATCTACCAGTGGGAAAATATCTTTCAAAAATTATTACTACATCTATAATTCCTCCATCTAATATTCCTGCTACACAGATATTAATTACTTTTAGTTTTGCTCATCTGATACATATTATATGTCAGGGAAATTATTTGTAACTTTTATTTACCTTTGAAGTTTCTTACCTTGAACACTGTAAGAGATTGTGTCCCTGAAAATTTCTCTATGTTTCCTAGTCATACTACATAATCTGATAAAAGGAGACTTGCACAACTTGCCTGTACTATGTTTTTACACAAGTGCAAATAAACTATTTTTTAAAAAATTATTTCTTTGAGAAGCTATTCAACACCTGTTCAAAAGAAAAATTCATGTTAGGTGCCTATCTTACTGAGATGAATGCCTTACAGGAGACCCTATTTCTCCTCTCTGAGTATAAAAGAGCATGGGATAAGTAGCTCAGAATCAGAATGTGGCTTTTATGTGCAAGGTCAGTATATTCAGAAAACTTTTCCAACTAGAAAGTTGATCGCAGAAAGGCTTATGTTATGCCAAATTGTCGGTGGCTGCAGCTTTACAGTTAAAAATAGAAAGTCAACAGCTAATACAAATTAACAGTGTTGCAATTTTCAGACAGCAATGACAAACCATGACCTGGCTCTTCATGACCCCTTGAAGTGTTGCAATTACTATTGTCCTTATAGAAAGCTCAACATTGGCTTATGCTAAAACAGGAAATAATATAAAATAATGTCAAAATGTAAAAGCAGTCCAATTTCAGCAATTATTTTTATCATGGCTATATGCCTCTTTTGAGCAGATGTTCTTTAGGTTTCTAGCTGCACTTCTGATTTCCTATCACTGTCCAGTTATACAAATAAAATGTCTTAGTTTATATCAACCTGTACATATATACATACAGATGGAAGAAATACATATATATTTCAAAGCCATTGCCTTTTTAAATACATTAACTTTAGGTTCATAAACTAAATTATTTTACTCTCAAACATCTGCCCCTAAGAATGTGATTCTTTCAGACTTAATACAAATTTCCCACTCATGCTCAAATATACATGTGAGGACATAAGCATGAAGATGTTACTCAATTTTTAACATTACAATCTTCCAGCAATCAATTGTTGAATGCATACAGAGATTCCAATGTGAATACTAACCACTTAAAGTAGATGACTACTATTCCATGACTCTGCAGAAGTAAATTCATACTTCAGCATATAATTTAAAAATTGTATTTGAATATGATCAAGGAAAAGGTGTTTATTAGAGGTGCAACAATTTGTTTGTTTTCTGCACTAGATTCCTGCACTGATTTAGTAGTTCACCACAAACTTTTAACTTTCCAACAAACTTTGACATGATGCAAAGAAAAATATTTCTAAATATCTCTTTTTTTTTTTTTAATTGTATGATCAAATTCAAAAAGATTTAAACTGGATAGTGTTATAATAGCTTGTAATGTGGAAGGTCCAACAATCCCTAGATATGGAAATAGTACTTTCAAATATTCTATTGGAATGCAATCTTCTGCACAGAGAAAAATTCTGTGCTTTCAAAACCATCTATATCTTAAAATTGTTTAAAACAGTTATGCCTAAATATGTTTCCAGTACAAATGAACAATTATTCTAATAAGCAAAAACATATATGGGTGCCCTATTTTGAAAGCACATTGCGCTAAGGAAAAAAAAAAAAAAAACAACCACCAAAAAACAAACCAGAACCGAAAAAAAATAATGCCCCCTCTGAAAAAAGGCAACCCCCCCAATGATTCACACAAACATTTCTGTACATGAATATTAAAGTAATACTGCTGTCAAAATATGAATTCAACATATTCATCCACTAGCGGAAAACTCAGAAGAATTCATGTATTTGCACAATATGTCTCACCAGACAACAGTCTCAGATAACCCAGTGGATTACAGATCATCAACAGATATAAAACAATTTTAGACATATGTTTTATGCTGGTTTTACTGGATATTCATTTATTTCTGATAAACTAATGGAGAACAGAAATGTGCTGTGACCCTACGAATGAGAAATTTATAACTACATTAAAATATGGATTATGAAGGTTAAAATCCAGAGAGTCTGCACTGATCCTAGCAGAAACACTGCTATTTTAAACTGTGTAGAGTTCTATCTTTTCTTTCCATATACAAAAAGTCACTACTCTGCTGCCAGCTGGTACACACTCCTACCACAGTTTCCATTGAACACAGACATTCTTTCCAGTGCACATCTGAAATACTTTGCTAGTATTAAAGGTTACAGCCAGAGACTGACTCATTAAAGCATGTGTCTTTTAGACTCACCTACCCCTCAATCAACACCAAAACAGCTACTCTAAGTCCTAGGTGAAACCCAGTCCAAATTGTCAGTACACTCTAAAAAAATATGGAGAACAAAAAAAAAACCAACTATAAAAGGAACCATAAGTTGACCTGTCCAACCCAGTTCCCTTCTAAGAGAGATATTATACAGAATAGATATAGTAAACTCCTCTTGCTTATTATTCAGTGGTGACAAGAAAACAAAAGATGATTGGGGCAGTCATCATGGCACTTTTGATTGGGCAAACAAACAAACAAAAAAATCTAAGATCTAGATATAATTTCAGAAGATATGATTAACCAAAAATATCAGGATAGGGCACCAGTTCACTCACTGCAGAATATATATAAAAAGTATAAATATTTTAACTAACATCCAAAGAGGTACACATGATTTTTCATTCCAAAATTATAAGATAACATGGTAAAGGAAAAAGAAAAAAACTAGAAGTTAGTACTTGAAGAAATGAGTTACATAAAGTTACTGTAATACTTACCACTGTGAAATTCATAACCTTCAAAATCCATATTGTCATTGCTAAATTAACAATCATGGTAACCAACAGCAGAAGGACAAAGAAGTATAAGCACCTCTTTCGCCATCCATAAATCCCTACTGGGTAAAACTGAGGATGTTCAGTCCTTGGAAGGCTGTTCTGCTGTGTTGCTAATATGTACTGCTCTCGTGTCATCTGGAAAAGAGAGATGGAAGTATAAGTAAGTAAATGAGAGGTCTGTTTTTCACATATAATATTACATGAAGATTTTCTCAGAATGTATAGAAAATCAGATTCTATGGCTACAGAAGGGACACATTCATCTAGCACCAACCACATCAATGTTATTTTTACTTGGCATCTATTAAGGATTTGGTGGTTTTCATGAATTTAAAGTAAAATTTTGTTTCTTTTTAAAATTGGATTTGCATTTCAAATTTATCAGTAAGAAACTAGTAAAAATATAAAAGTAATCCATCCAGAGTATCTTACACTCTATTTCTGAATATTGTTTTATTGGCCTTTATGAGATCATTCAGGAAAATTTGGTTCTGGAGAAAGAGGGTCATGTACCTTTTGTTTTGTACTGGTTTTGGCTGAGGTAAAGGTAATTTTCTTCATATAGCTTGTAGTCAGTACGCTCATACAAATAGAAGAAATATCTCACCTTTCTAAAATACATCTTTCATACATGAAGTTTTCACTCCTTTATTATACTTAGCAAATTGAATTAATAATTGATGCCATTATACATACATTGTTATTTAAAAAAAAAGTTTGCCCTTTTACAGATGGATACAATTATAATCTGTTGAATTCCTGAACTGGTTTAAGTTCTTCTCACACACAAGCAAGCAGTAACTGTTTGCAAACTACTTAAAGAACTTACTATTAATATTTCTTTAGAACAAAAGTGTTTATGGCATTTAATAAGAAACTGTTTAATTTTTTTTTCCTCCATAACTTTCTTTTACGGATATTTATATTCATATTCAGCTGTCACATTGCCTTTAGACTGGAAGGTATTAAATTTTCTCTACAACTTAAAAATTAAATTAAAGCAGTCTCATTCTGTTTATGTAAGAGTTCTGTCTGCAATATGCCCATTAGAAATGTTGTTTTAATAGGCTTTGTGCTCAGGAGGAAGAAGAAAACACAAAACAAAACAATAAAATCCAAACCAAAAAACCCACAAACTTAACAAACTTATAAACCAGATAAAACAATCAATTTTGCATTTAAAAGCTGCCTTTCTTTTCACTAAAAGAAAGTAAAAAATGCACAAAAATGAGTCAGTTGATTCAATGAGAAATAAAAAACAGATCACATTCATTTGAAGGATCAAAGAAATTTGATTTGAAAGTTGATTTCATAAGATTTTTAAAATCGGAACCTCAAAAATGTTCATGTAATTATCTATGTTGCTAGATATTTATCCAAATCAACACTCTTTAGGTTTTACCATTCTTCTAGTGAATGAGATATTAATGGAATAAATTTACTCACAGTGAATAATTAGAGCCATGAGTCATAGAACACACACCCATATTATGACAATACATATATCACTGAAATAAGTCAAATCAGAAATAAAGAACTTAATAAGCAGGTCTTAAATAAGCTAGCAAACAGGCATTTTGTAATTTTTTTTTTTCAATGATGATTGCTTTTCTTTGCCCTCAATTTCAATTTCAATGAAATGTTTAGCAGTTTATTTATGTAGTAAATTTTACAAACAAAATTTCCTTCAATGACATTCCTCAATCCTCCCAAAACAAAATATGACCAGGTTTTAAGACCTTAGATCATCTTCTTATCATAGCCTCGCAGTTTTCATCCTAATTGTGTGTAAATGCCTTATGAATCCAGAAACTGAGTACATGAATAGGTTAATCAAATTTCTCCTTATGATGAATTTCTACACATTTATTTAGCTAGCCATCGTAACAAAAATGCAATGTATGATTAAATTTTGAGATTTAAAGTAACCATTTAAAATAGTTATTTTTACACTATTTCCATTTTCTTGTGACTTTACATATTAGCTATGAAAAAATTATTTTCATTAAAGATAGTTGAAAAGTCAACTTTCAGATTGTGAGAATGTCAGAAGTAGCACTGGTCCTAAAACTGTGAATACAGTCCCATGGGATAGAGCCTTTGTAACACAATCATTAAATACAATGACATTTTATTCCATCACCACAGCCAGGCACCACTCAGTTCCCTCGCTCTATACTGTTCAACTCTGTGAGGTTTGGTGAAGCAAGATGTCCCCCTGCAGCTCATGGAGGGCCATGGGGGAGGAGATATCCACACCACAGCCCATGGAAGATCCCATGCTGGAATAGCCAGAGGTGCCAGGGTTTGTGACCCCTCGGAAAGCCTATGCTGAAGCAGGTGCCTGTCTGGACCTGTGAACCCATGGAAAGGGGCCCACACCTCCTGTTGAAACTGTAAGCTGGAGCATAACACTGCTCCTAGACAATTTTCATTACTGATTGATTCTCTGTGCATTATTTTATTAACTCATAGAAAGAATGAAAAACATAAAGGAACTTCAAAATATAAATTCACAGCACGACAGCATCTAGACCCAACCATCATTTGGGTCAGTACGGAACATATTGGAATTGGATGAGCTGTAAAGCTTCAGATATAGAAGAAGAACTATAGCTAGCAGGGAAAATTCTTCATACCAGCATTTAAAGGAAAAAAAATAAAAAAGCAATCTGGTCATAACTAGCCATAGCTCGAAACATCATATAGATGATTTATCTGAACCGGCTAGCTCTCCCCACTCACCCTGTCCAGCAGCTGATGCTGTGGAGAGCTCTCTTTTTGTATGACACTACAGCAGGTCATTCTTTTTGCTTCCCCTCATACAGTATGTGGCATTAAGCTTACACCAGAAAATAATGTTACTGTTTTCTTTATAGACTTGGGCTGAAAGTTTACCATACATAGTGAAAAATGCATCACACAGAGCAGGAAGTGCTATAAGAACCATTTATAAGAACTATAACACTTCTTGTGTAGCAAATACACAAATGCTTAGCATGTTACATCCCAACTTTGGCTCTAAAATCAAGACTTGGGATGAAATCAAGAAGCACATTATAAAAAGAAATATGAAGATAGCAAGCAAGTGGGTTGTATCTTTTGAAAAAGCCTGATGCATAAATGGATGAATTTTCTTGGAAAGCATTTAAAATGCCAAGCACCTATACATGAAGCTCTTGCTGTCACTTCCAGTACGTGTTGAAGCAGATGAATTGTTCCTTCTCTTCTGCAAATGTTTGGTAATCTAGAATACTTCCAAAATTAACAGAAAAATATTGTATTATCTTGATTTGGTTGAGTTTATATTGACTATGAGTAGATTGATGAGGTAGTAGAGCTGCATTCTTAAGAGAATTAAATATTGGATGGAGAGAGCAGCTTCCTCTGAAATCATTTTTATATGGGCTACACCTGACACCTGCTAAACCTTCTCCTTATCGTATTAGCCATTCAAGCCTTTCAAAGGCAGCCAAAACTGTGTCTGCAACCGACCCTACTACAAACAGTCATTGGGCCACAAATTGTTTGCCAAATACGAAAAAAGCCTCATCACTCTATGGCACATTACATGCAAAACAGCACAAATCCTTATTGCCCTGATGGGCAATTTTGTATTTGTTGGATTTTACTTATTTTTTCTTTTTAGTATAATTGGGATCACCTCTAAAACTGCTTCAGTGTTTCAAAAGCATTTGGAGAGGGTGGTTCTTGCAAAACCTGTACTAGGATATGCCATGAAATCACAGAATGGAGTTCAAAGAGGTGATCTGGTCCAATCCCAAGGATGGAGACTACGCAAACTCTGCCTCACAATAAAATTTTAAAAAAATATTTATCATAGACTACTTTTGTCATGTAGGTGTCAAATCAGAGGGATTTCAAGATTCTAATCTGAGGGTTTGATGCATTTTTGTTCCGCTCTGGATTTTTCTTCTTGTAACTTTCAGAAATGAAGGTAGATTTGTACACGCTCCAAAACTGTGTTTTCTAATGAACACATATGGAAATCCCTTTGCACCCTTGAAAATCTAAAGGAAAGAACACATGCAAATAACTTTACTATCAAGCTGTACATAGAGTCAGTTGATTACATTATTTATGTGATTTGAAGTTTAATAATTCAGAAGAATTTGGTTTTTTTCTTGGCCGCAAAGTACAGTTTTGTCATCAATGCCAACAAGGCTTAAGTCAGTATGTTTTTACTGGCAGTTTGCTGGGCTTTATGTTGACAATTAGAATTTCATTTTTTTCCTAAGTCAATACAATTAGATTACTACAGAGACTTCATTACAGCCACAGGCAGGACAGCAGCTGAAGTACACAATTTTCTCCCTGTGATGCCAGTGCTCACTAAACCCTTATTGAAACAATTGTCTATAAAAAGATGATAAATGTTTGCATCTTGAATATCATTCTCCAATAAAATTATCACTTCATAAAAATGGATATCAGTGATCTGATACTATTGTCATTATTACTTAGTGTGAGCATTTATGGCTGTTCTGTTTAACATATTTAATTGTAATTTTCTCTGCACAATGAAGTTCACAGCATGTTAAAAGAATAAATAATCATGTAATGAAAAGAAACATATTTTTCCCACTGTTCTGTGACTTGAAATGTTTCTAAATAATAATAATGTGCTGTACTTAGTTTTCAAGGAAGCTGGATTTAAATCCACCTCAGGCTTGATGTTTCTCAAAAATACACCTTTTTAAGCTGCATTTTCAAAACCCGACCACAAAAATTTCAGTACACTTTCAGTATATTTTTAAAAGAAGCTTTGGTTTCAAAAACTTACTGATTATTTAACTTTATGTTGGTTTATAATCATCAAAATTTGCATGTGGGGCTTAAGAGTAACTTTTTGAGGTGTTCTATCTAGCTGCAATTACTGTTAAGGATAACCTTAATCAAACTAGGTAGGATCACAGAAGTCTAGTAACAGCAACACAAGATTCCGCATAACTGAGTTGTATTAGAGAAAAGCAGATGCCTAAGGAGACAAGCAGACTGCTGAAAGATACAGCAGCATTCTGCCCTACCACCTGTGATAGGTCTCTGGACTTCATCTCAAGTATTCCTTCTGCTAAATAAAGAGATAAAATTTGTCTTAATGAATAAATTCTGAAAGACTATTAAAATAGCAACAAAGTCCGGAAAACTACAGCAAACCATTGGATCTCAGTTTAAAAACCCCACCACTTTTCTATTAAACCTGGTGAGCCCTCATCGCTGTTGCTCTTCAAATCTCAGTAAGGCATAGCATATTCACAAGCGCTGTGGTCAGTACTTTACATCTGCTCAGCTCCTTCTCTTAAGGCCACCAAGAAGATAAGACGAGAAATGTCTTTTTAAAGGATATTTCATCAGAAGGAAACTTGGCAACCACATCAACGGAAGATGGCAGGACCAGTATTTCAGTATCTTCACAAAAACTGGTGCTAATTTTCCTGGTGAATGATACATTCCACTAAATCAATTTCAGGAGATGGTGGCAAAAATGTAATCTTCAAGAGCCAGGAAAGAAGATTTAGGAGTGGCAGATTCACCAAACTCAGCTGGACTGGAAGTAGCAGGTGGAATTAACACTTTATCAGGAAATAACTTCTTTAAATAGTTCATTCCTGCCTGTAGTTTGAAGTCTAAAATTCATGTGGTAGGGTAATCATGTAGTGCACAATCAAAGAAGAGGAAAGATAGAGAGAATATGAATGAAAACCTGAATTTCTAGAAAGATGGAAAATAAGCTTTTAAATGCTGTTCCTTTTCGTCTTATTTACATATATGCATAGAACAACTCTGCCATATGGCTAGAAAAGCAATACTTGCAGATCTGAATCCACATACATGGCTCTTCTGGCATAAAACACATAACTGTTAATTCATATTAAAAATAACATGGACCAGATATCAGAGAACAGAAAAAGGTGCACTAACTGTTATGATATGAGGAACAGGAGTATTACTTAAAAAGAGAATGATTATGTTTTGGGTTTTACTTTTATTTATTGAGCTTCTTCAAGAATGTACATAGGCAAAGCTACACTGATTCTTTTTTTCATCAGTTTTATCTTAATGTGAATTTAATGTCCTCATATCCAATATTAATAGATTCTCCATCCCTTCAGGATATTTTTTAATCAATAGTAATCACAATAATATAGATAAGTAATCATAATGATATCAATATGCAAACCAAAGTATTGGTGCTACAGGAGCACAAGCATAGATTAAATCTCACTACTATCCAAAGCTCTGAAAATATAAGCTATATTTCACCTGTCTGCCTGATAAGAGTACAGGCAGAAAAGAGCTGAAATCATCGTAATGCAAGAAGATAGAGCCCACTGTCAGAATCAGGTTTAAAAATACATATGTGTGTGTAAATATATATATATATACACACACACACACACATATATATATATATATACAGACACACATACAGTAATCTCTAATTTTATAGCACCTACCATATGGGTTCCTGCTCCAGTCTAAAAGAATAACATTTTTAAATTATAGCAAGGCAGGTGTTTTACCAGGCGATAAATTTTAACATTCTGGTCATTGCTATTTTACCAAGATAACACTCATGAACAACTCAATTTTTAAAATACTCTCAGAATACAGATTTAAGTTATTAATCTATAATTTTACCATGTATTTCAGATGATACCATAAAGCTATGGAGAATACCTAAGTATTTTGTGCAGAGACCAGGAATGTAAGAGGAAATTACTCCTCCATTTCTTAAGTTTACATGTTTTTAATTTTGTATAATATATATGACTAAGACTCTAATTTGTTTCCCTTCTTGCCTTCAGCATTTCCTCCTTTTAATTAGCTTCTTCAACTTCCTTGTTACTAATGGATGCCACTGTTCCCCCTGATCAGCAGTTTTATAATTTATAAATGTGGTTTCACACTGATGCCGTCTATCTGTGCCTGCCTCTTTATAAACCATCTTCATGGCATCCCAACAATGTAACAAAAGTCTACTCATCTTTGTAGCACCCACATGACCAATGACATCTCACAAAAAAAGAATCCGATACCAAGAGATTCTGAACATGAAGTGCAATTTGTAAAACTTTCAAGTGAAAAGAAACCTTCAGAATCATCTTCATCAATGATCTAAAAGCAGCATTAAAAATACATCAGTGGAGCAATAACTGTTTTTTTTTTATTACATGAAATTATTACTCACTATACCTCTAAAACTATATTCAATAACTAAAAAATCCAGTATTCTGTATTTTAAAATGCAAAAGAACTTTGACTTTCTTTTCAAATATTATTTGATATTTTGGAAAGAAACATAACTGTTTTAGTTGCTAGCTCCCAAATTACTTAAGATCCCAAGATGAAAAAGATTTTAACAGTATTTTCCTATCCTATTTGAGACATGGTTACCAGTATTAAAGGCATAGTATTAATTACAAAAAGGAGATCTAAACTCCTGAATCACTCTGGCAATATTTTTCACCAAAAATGGAATCACACACTTTATTATTAGAATAATTTCCACATTTTCACTTTCTCCAATCTACTTCTGTTTGCATTTGTTTCTTCCAGAAAATGCATACAGAAGTACATTCATTGAGGAACAGCCAACTTGTTCAGATTTAGCAGGATACAAAGCACAGAGGAAGGAAGCTCAACCACATAAGGGTTGTTTCCTTATTGAAGAGGAGTTTCAAGTACTTACAAAAAAAATGACATTTAATATGTAATGATTCAATCACATATTACTTCCAAATTAACTAAGTTGGCAGTACTGAGAATGTTTTTTACTGTAGGAAATCTAGAGGGATTCAGGTGGTCATCTAAATCTCATCTTTACTGCATTCAACCACCTTCAGTTCTTTACTGGAAGGAACTGAGCTAAATCCTTTGATAGTCTAATGCAGGAGCAGGTTTTTCCTGACTTTCCTCAAATGATTAATGAAAATGAAATGAGACTCACCCTACATAAAATGTGCTCTCCCTGCTGTGAAAAGAAAAAAAATCAATATAGCTTGATGAAGAGACGACTGATTGGAATTGAATACATGAAGCCTACTTTTCATACTAAGTAGAGACTGAAGGAGGAGCCAGTGCCAATGTCATTTTATCTTCTAAGATACACGTAAGCACAGTTGGAAGAATGGAATTAAAAAAACCTGCTCTTTGCTGGAACTCTACTGAGCCAGCTTTATCAATAGACAGTATGCAGCTGCCTGTCCCTGCAAGAAGCCATGGTCAGCAAAATGGAAAACTGACGAATATCAAACACTTGATCTGCTGGAGACTCTTACTCAAAAGTCGTTACTCAGTCTAATTCTTAAGATCAAGTAAAGAAAAGAGAGACTGACAAATGATCTAGAAAAAAAAAAAAAGACTGGAAAACGATCTTTGAAGATGCTAGTATGAAGACAGCTATAAAAATACGGAAAAATGAGGAGATGTCCTCCAGAAGTCCATTTTTACCCTACAAGTGATTCAGAGCGGAATTTATAACTAGTTAGATATCCGTGGGTAAGGGTAAAGCCTAATAAATCAGCTGTGAGAAAGACTGGCATGATTCAATCAGTATGGTTGTAAAAAAACATATGTAAAGAAAAGAAGAAAAACACCAAAAAATCCCCCCCCAAAAAACAGTAGAAGGAACATAGCTGTGGCTAAAGAAACAACAAATTTTGCAGTAAACAAAGAACTGGGAAAGAAGCCAAGTATTCACTCTTCAGATTGGCAAAAGTAAGCTAATTCTCTGTGTATTTTGGGAAGGCAGCTACCGCATCAGCAGAAAACACCTTTGCATATCCTAGAAACTATCTGTGACTGTCAAAAAGCAAGAAGCAACTCTTACTGAGAACAATCCAGGAAATTAATGAAATTTCCAGAGTCAGCAAAGCTCCTCAGCAACACAAAAACAACAAAAAAAGGGGAAATATTATTTCTTCAACAGTTTGCTTTTACCACGCTATCCCACTCGTCTTATGAACAAATAAGAGCCTCCAGAGTTTCCTTTAGGTAAAATCTGTCAGATTAATACACCATGTTTGTTATTCTTCAGCGTTAATTTGGCTACTGCAAGCTCACCAGTAATTAAGTCATTCATAACTACTCTCACCAGAATCTCAAAAAACATGATAAATTTTGTGACAGAGACAAATTGCAGGAAGTATGGTGGAACCAGAATCTCCCATTTGACCAACTACCCACTCACTTTTGGATCAATGAATCAAATCTTCTGATCAGAAATGTTCAGACTGGACCCTGTCTAAAATTAGAGTTTGCAAACATCCAAATCAGCATACTGGAATTCATCCTTTATATTTCTGACAAGGAATGTTTTCTACAAACAATCCCTAGATTTCATATTTCTGATCAACCAACTTACTGATAGATGACATTAAAGCCTGAAAATAGAGTTTTTAACACTTACAGAAAATTCCTCATGCATCAATGCATTTTTCTTCAGCAACAGTCATTTTTGGTGGACATATCCTATATCTTGGTACATTTTTTCTTCTTTACAAACTTCTGGTGATGCAGCCTTTGCAGGCTTTTGGCTTCCAGACATCAGTGGACTTAGGATCTTGATTTAAGATTCTAGAGACATTCCATGCTGAATCATCTCTGTGGAAAGCTAATTTCTCGCTAGCTTCAGCCTATTATTGAGGTACAGCTATAAAGATATTCCTTTATAGAAAATGACCTCAACATTGCACTAAGACTACCCATTCCTACCATTCCCTGTTAATCTCTCCCCAGTCTGCTAAAACAACAGGGAACCTGGCATTCTTAGGGCTTCAAAGTTTTTCATCCCTTGAAACATAATTAGGACATTGAAATAATAAATGCTTATAATCATTTTCTTGAAACAACTCCCTTAGTTATCTAAAGTAGAGGAAATACAAATCAAGTGTAGGAAATGCACATATTGGGAATTATCTATCATATATACTGAGCTTTTGATGACCAACAGTGGAGTAGGCCTATGAAAATAAGCAGCAACAACTAAATGCTTCATTAATTTAGGGGGTATTATTTAGTAGAAGTTGGTCAACAAATAAGGATCCTTTCACAAAGTATTTATGGAAATAGAAATTTATTAGAGGAAAAAGAGCTTAAATGTAAAAACTTCACATATCTGTTTCAATTCTGTCTCAAAGAATAATTACTTTTTAATGAAATGCAAAATGAAAAATAAAAACTTGGTTTCATAAAACATTTGTGCTAGTGCGCCTAAACATTTTGCAAAATGAATTTCCAGTGGATTAGCTATCATATCATATAATGATATTTTTCTGAACTGATTAATGTATTATATGATTGAATGCAGTAATTATGAGCCTCTTTTTGTTCAATATTTTCATTAAAAACTTCAGAGAATTGCTACACAGCATCATTTATTCACAAAAACGCCACTGAAGATTAGGAAATGGTATTCACAGAATTTTAAAATTCCTGGTATTATGAATACTAAAATAATCATACAGCAATTTTTTATTTCAAAATATGCAAGCTGATTCTCAGAAAGAAACTGAGAATAAAAAGTCTATTGTTAAGTGGGGAAAACTATTTGAGGAACCTTCAAAGAAACACAAGGCTGGTGATGGACAGGAAAAAAAGGTAAGTAAAGCCAAGAATGTCTGGCTCAGACAAGAATAGGGACCATTTTCAGAACTCATAGTCAGAAATATCATATTGCAAAGGAGGGTAGTAACACTATTTCTACACCTCAGGGAAAGACAGAAATTCAAACACTGCATTTCTAATACTTCACAGAGAATAAGAAAAGAGAAGAAAAACTACTGGGCAGACAAAAGAAATAGTTATCTCTGGCTTTTTAAAATGAGTATTAAGACAACCACTCATGCTTACAGATTCTAGCTAGTGATTCTAGCAATTGCCCTACTCTCTTTTTAAATTCCCTAGAAGGACTTCGCCTTACATGCTCATCACTAGAAACTGCTACTGGAGTAGCAAGGCATTGCACAGCTACTTGTTAGGCTGTCTGACGAACTACAATTCCTCATCAAACCTTCCCAATGTATGTGAAGCTTTCTTTGAGCTTTGCCAAAATAGTGCAGACTTCTTCCCCTTTGAAGCCTCAACCCCTGTAACCAGACACAAGCTCAGGAGCAAACTCTGACCACTTCCACATTCGTACACTAAGCATAATCCATCACCTTCAGTACCTTCCTTTTGTTTTCACTAGGCCATCTTGGGAAAATGCAAGAAAGCATTTACAATAAGCACTACAAACGTACATAGGACAATGAGAAATGTCAGATCCAAAGTACTGTTTTTCCCTGAGCCTACAATGCCATTCATTATAAGAAAGGCAATACTGTACTGTAAATGTGTAAATTTATGTGTACAACTAGGATGGAAAGGGCCACCTCTTCAGGACTGTGATTGGGTAAGAGATTTTGTTTGCTTATTCAAAACTACTAAAAAAGGGTGGGTAATTGTTCCCTTCTTGGAATTATAAGTCCTAAAATGCAATTAATATGTCTACATGATCTAAAGATATAATTTTTTTTTTTTAACTTCAAGGGTAGAATTACTTTTTTGTTTTAGAACAACAGGCATGGCTTTTGTAGTCAGTAAATATTTCAAACTAAATTTTTAGTGATGTTATGGCCTTCTAAATTAAATAAAATCTATGCATACTATGTTACGCTAGTCCCATTTTTATATATTTAGATTGAAATCAAACATTTATAGTAGATAAATCAATGTAGCAGACAAAAAATATCAGAGTAACCACTATCATTCATTATAAGTTTCCCTTAGAGGGCTTAGATTGATCTCCTTGTTTATGTATGAAACATCTCATTTTATCATACAGGCTTTTAAATTTCAGGCAGACCAAAAAAATTGAAACTGCTGTATTCCCCTGAGCCCTCTGTACAAGAAGATATTTCACGTAGTGAATACAAAATTTTTTCAGCTGGCTCTTCATTATTTGCTGTTTTTTGCTGGGGTAGAGTTAATTTTCTCAATAGTAGCTTGTATGGAGCTATGTTTCAGATTTGTGCCAAAAACTGTTGATAATAGAGGGATGGTTTTTTCATTGCTGAGTAGCACTCGCAGAGAGTCAAGGCCTTTTCTGCTTTTTATACCATTCCACCAGTGAGGAGGCTGGAGCTGCAAAAGGCATTGGGAGGGAACACAGCCAGGTCAGCTGATCCCAACTGACCCAAGGAGTATCCCACACCATATGGCATCATGCTCAGCATAGAAGAAGAAGAAGAAGGAAGAGGAGAGATGTTCAGAGTGATGGCAATTGTCTTTGCAAGTCATTTTTACATGGGATGGGGCCCTGCTCTTCACGAGACCCCTGCCCATGGGAAGTCAGTGAATGAATCCCTTGTTTTGCTTTGCCTGTGTGTGCAGCTTTTACTTTACTGATTAATCTGTTTGTATCTGAACTGACATGCTTTTTCACTTTCACCCTTCTAAGTCCCACCCCTTTTCGGTGGGTGGCAGAGCGAGCAAGAGGCTGTGTGGAGCTCAGTTGCTGGTGGGGGTTAAATCATGACAGTGGTGAAGTCTGCATTATACTTAGCAGGAGAGAGGGAAGTACTGCAATTTAAGCTCGTATCCATTTAAAGATGAGGAGCATTTTTCCTGAGCAAGACTAACTGCTCTGAATTAACATGGATAAAAATTTAAAAGGAAAAAAAAGTTTGAAAATGTTGTGCTTAAAGGAGACATTTATTGCATCCTTTAATTATGAATAGCTTGGATTATGAAGTATCTATTGCCAAAAGAAAATGAAATAGAGTTCTACTTTATCTTATTAGAATAGACTACTGAAAGATTATTTCTGAAGCACTGACAAAATTGGTTAGGAAGTAACTTTTATCCCTACTTTGTGTCTTATGCATTCAGCCTATAGAGAGTGAGGCATTCTTGCCTTAAAAGTCAAGTTTCTGGGACATCATCTCATGAGATCCACAGAAAATGTTTTCAAGGCAATCTGGCACATATACAGCTAAAAGTAGGGCCTCTGTCCTAGAAAGGGAATGAATTTAATATTGCAGTTTAAATTTCTAGGTCAGGTGTATCAGCATACTGATTATTAGACTCCTTAGAAATTCGGTTCTGTGTAAAGATAAAGACAAAATTTTTATCTGAGAAACTCCCTTTTATGAGTGGGAATCGTTTTTTCTACTCTTTTCATAATGATGCAGATTCTTCCAGATGTAAAAATTATTATCTACAAAAATATATTTAGAGTTGCTTTATATTTTTTGGTAAAGATTTCCTGTTGCAACTTTATTCACTATGCTTTTCATTTGAATAGTTTATCACTTTCTCAATAATTTATTACTTTCTCAAGACTTGTAATAGAACCTTGCAATTGAAAAGAATCGAAAGGTATTAAAGGCATCTACAGCTTATGATGATTTGGAATAAACAGAAGAATCAAGTCTCCCACCATACCACTATTTCATTTAAACAAAGATCTTTATGTCCTGAGCCTTTTCCAAAAGTTGTTTCAAAACCAGGGGGAAAAACGTGTAGATGCCAAAGGATATTGAGGATATATCCTAAAATATGCACACAAACTCAGCTAATACTGAAAGCAACAAGCCACTGTGAAGTCCCAGACAAATGGCATATTTCACTCAGTCATTCAAGTTGCAAGTTCAGTGACATGAACAACAATTAAGAGAATGAAATTACATGGTCAGACATCACTAAGGACACAGTCCTTGTCTGCCGTTTATGTGCTTCCTACCAATCCAAAGGAGAGAAAGAGAGAAAGAAAAAACAAAAAAACCTCTGCTTCTGAGTAGAAAAGAGAGACACCATGACTGGTTTCTGCCAAACTGCCTAATTCTACCTGTAGCATCACACATAGGAAAACCCTCATCAATGTATTTTCTACACTCCACAATATAAAACACACTTCAGCTCTATTTCAGTTATTGTGCATCAAACGAGTTGCACATGCTATGAAAGTTAAGACACTGAACACAAAGAAAGAGAAAGGAGGGGAAAAAAATACACAATAGCAACATACAAAGGAACCTAATTTACAACAAATAGGAAACATTATAAGAAAAGAAGCAAGCTCTTTCTATGCAAGAGCAGCAGACTATGAAGAGATGCCTGAATTTAAAATCAATATGCAAGAGTGTTCTGGTATCATTCTCTTCAGTCAATAGTGTACTTATGACACAGTGATGATTGTTTTTCGGCCTGTTTGTGTGCTGTTGGAGTTCCTGCTTAGTTTGCTGTGTGTCAGTACATTTCAGTAAAACATACTTTTACACACCTGTCTGTATAAGCATTTAGGAAGCACAAATATGGTATAAATTCAAAAGCCTCTACTAACAGTCTTTCACTACAAAATTAGCTTTTTTGTGTTTATGATCCAGGAGGATAATAATATGAATAGATGTATTGACAAGGGAGCGGTTAAAACTGTCATCACAGTTTTAATAAGTATAAAAGTCAGTTTTCTTATGTGACCAGTTGGTTTAAACAAGAAGTGCATTCAAATCAAAATTTCTGAGGTTAATTAGCTTTAAATCTATGGATTTTTCTCTTCATACAAATTCCAAATTGACACAAGTATCTCAAAAGCATGACTACAGTAGTATAACTGTGGATAAATCACCATCCTACACTTTTCAAAACCTGCTCCTTGCAGGTATTTTTTCTGAACTTAGTGCTAATGAATTGTTGCTGTTTGAAAAGTAGACAAATCATCAATATTTTATAAAATAATTAAGTATTATAAAACTTTAAAAATATAACCACAGTGTTACAAGAAGTATTTAGCTTTGTCTTTTAATACATATGACCTTAAAATAAATTTTTAAAGTTTCTAAATGTGCCCCCTGAAAGTATGGCTTACATTGATAAAAGCTGCAAATATCCACACTGTCCAAGACTGGTGCAACAACTGCCACGTAAAACTAAAAATTTCCTGCTGATCCAGGAATAATTAGAAATAATTTAGCTGGACAAGCCCAAGATGAGCCTCAATACATACTACTAGCAGGAGGACAGAAAGATCCTTAAGGTCCTAAACACATCATGTCCACTCCAATTCCTTCTCATATAGTTGTTCTGATTGCTTGTAATTTGGACAAAAATCTCCTCTTATTTTCAGAAAAAACAAGGAGGCAATGAAAACTAGGAGGCAAGGAGAAGAATAGGAAAGAACAATGTACCCAAAACTAATAATTAGCTGTCACATTTCATTTAGGACATATCTAACCCCAATAAGGTCTGCCAACCATGAATATAGTCTAAAATGGTCTGGAAATGAAAATCTAATCTCCATCTGCAGCCTTATTTCAGAGACATCAGCATCACTGATTTTTTTTTTTTTTTTTTTTTTAATCTGGTTCTGCATGAAAACTTCAAAATTTAATGACCAGGCCTCTCCAAAGTGCATGAACATGCTTTAATAAATAAAATTTACTCAAAACAAACAAACAACAAAAAAGTGTTTTAGGAACAAGTATGAGTTAATTAAATAAAATTAATTGTTTCTTTTGTCATATAGGAATGTGCTCATCAGAGAATACATTTACCTTCCTATACAGAGCTAAAACCTGTTAAAATCTCTACTAAGGCAAAATTGATCCCAATTGATCAAACTTGATCTGTTTCCAAAATGCTCATTAGGTCAGAATTTTCCTGAATATAAATTTTTCATTTTAAAAAAAGGAAAACAGCATTATAATTTTCCCTTTAAATTATCTACTCTTCAATATTAAGAGATACACCACCAAACCATTGTAGAAAAAATTGATAAAAACTTGAATACTAGTGGACAAGTTTTTAAAAAGCAATTAATAAAACCAACTTTTGTTCATGTAGTATTCTAGTCTACAGAGGTTTTGGTAACACCTTGCTGAAAAGGAAACAAGAGTGCTTTATACTGTCTGAAATAAGTGAAAGGGGGAGGAGGGGAGAGAAGGAAAAAAAAAAGGGAATTTGACACTAATTCTGTACCTGCTGTTGCAATAATAGCCTCTGCTCCTTGCTTCAAAGGAGAAATCTGTTGACAGCTTTTTGTTCTTTGGGTATACCCTTCAATGGCAGCACAATCATCCCTACAAAGCTCAGTGCAAGACACTGCCACATATTTTGAAAGTAATTTTGGAATATCTCAAACAGCTTTCTTTCATTAAACAACTTCTTTAAGGAAACCAAGTTTGCAATTTAACATCTGCGGTTCAACTCTGGAAGATTCCAAAGCAGGAAGTTTGTTTGCATTTAAATTAAACTGCATTGTGAATTAATTTTCTTAAATAAATGTGCAAGTAGGCACCTACTGCCTGAAGACACTAAAGAATGGAGAGCTGCTTTTAGCCATACAGATTGCTGATGCCATGGGTTTTGCATGGTGGGGTTTTTTTTGTTTGTTTGTTTAATAATTACTTCTTATCTAATAAAATCTAATAAAGTTGCTTAAGAAATAGGTGCTTATTTTCAACTGAAACATTATCCAGAATGAGATGTTTTTTCATATGATGATCTGATTAAGGAACTTCAGAATTTCAAGCAGTACTTTCATGAAAAGCACTATTCACTTTCCTGTTAGGCAGTACTCAATGCATTCCAAATATTTCTCCTTCCCATCTAAGCCTCCACAAGAAAACTTCAAAGAGAGACTTGAAAGCTGGTGCATTTCTTTCTAGCCATATTACTATTTCTTTACTTGAATTATTGTGTTGCTTTGTATTTGACAGCCAAATTACCTGTCATTAGTTATGACAAACTCTTTTAATTTATGCTCTATTTTCATTCTGCTAATATTTCAGACAGATGTACAAGATTTTATGATGCTACACACCAGGTGCTGCAAAAAGGAAAATGAAGCAATTTATTTTTTTTCCTTCTACTGTGTCCTTTGTACAACTTGTAGCTCCAAAGAGAAATACGAAATGGTATTTAGAAGCGTTTTACCCCACAATGCCCGATGCTTACTTTCTCCTTAATATGATCACAGTTTAAAAAATAACCATGACAAGGCTCTGGTTTTCTACAAGCGACCTATCTAGTCACAAAACTGTATTCGTCAATGGGAGTGCCTAGCCAGCTAGCACATCTATCAACATATTAAATGCTTAGAGAGGGACATATTACTCATCCTTGCAAAATCACAAACTTGCCATAGGTAGAACCACAGATCCTGTGCAGGGTATCCCTTTAAACATTAGGCTTATATAACAAGCTCTAAAATATCTGAAAAAACTGCATCTATTCAAAGACCTTCTGAAAGCCATCAAAGATTGAAATCCTCTTTATTAAACATCTATTAATTTTGCCATTATTAATTCCTTCATTTCCACTATCTAATTACTAACCATTAATCTTAAAAAGCTGTGAAACTTAAATGCCATGTAGAATTACAATGAATTAATGACCACGATGAAAAAATGTTATCTGCATTTTTTTCCCATGATTAAACAACTACTTTAAGGAAACAAAGCTTAAAATTTAACATCTGCAGCTCAATTTTCACTTAAGATCACAGAAGTGGCTTCACACTTTCTATGAACAAATCGGTCATTTCCTTCTACTTCACAAATCACAAATAATCATTGAAACTCACTAGATGAATTAGAAACACAATAAACAACAAAAAAAATTGAATGAAATATGTTAACATACAAACCTTTTACTTATGAAAAAAGGCAGGAAACTGAATGTAGACTGACACATTCATCCAAGAGGAAGGTACATAAAACAGCTCTGTTTCCAACTTTAAAATGTCAAATATGACAAAAAAATTTCCCTGAGCAGTAGCTCAATTTGAAGCTAATGAGTAGTCGAACACCACTCAAAATAACTTATTTCATCAACCTAAGTTGTCCTTCTGACAAAGGTGAGTTTAACAACGCCAAATAGATTAATTAAACAGGAGCATAATTGGCTATGGGAGAATTCTGAGCTTATCATAACACGATGGATAAAAAATCCAACTCTAGCATATTCATATTTGGGCAGAATCACACATATTCTATCCTAACACATCTCGTATGGAATTGTTTTCAGATTAATGATGCTTAATCGATGGTCTGGAAGATAACAAAGCACACGTAGTCCTAACTCAGAGGAGAACTTTGGTGGGGAAAAAAAAAGGAGACTATCAGAGATTCAAAGGATACATTCGTAGAAGTCTTCACAATTCAATTTATACTATTTTCCAACTTGTATGTTTTATATATTTAAGATTGGGTCTTGTATCTAATTGTTGTTAGCATTTTTCCTTTAACTTTTCCATCTTTTATAAGGTTATGTCCTCAGTTTTATCTGATTTTTCTTAATTAATTTTCTTTGTGAAAACATCTATGGGTGCAATTGGCATTTTGAATAAAACAAAAACAAAACCAAAAAACAATCAGCAACTGGTCAGACTCTTAGTAATCAAATAAAAAAAATAAATAGGGAAAATAATGACTCAGTCTCTTCTCTATCACCTCCCCTCCAAATACAGGTGTTTAACAGTTTAACAGTGTCTATACAGATTATTAGATCAATAGGTAAGTTAGGTGTTAGTAAATCACTTGGCCTGTGTGGCATTCACCCCAAGCTACCGACGGGAGCTGCAGAACTGCTGGCAAAGCTCTGAAATGTCTGCAAAAAACTGAGGCAGCAGGACAGCCTCAGGTTTTCAGTGCAGTATCCATCTGTAAAGAGGACTAATTTCTTTCCAAAGTGATTCGAGGAACTACAGGCCACTGATCCTGACTTCCGTTTCTGGCAATCACTTAAGACTCTGTAATACAGTGTAATGTCACTGGGTACATTGACAAACATGATCTGTTGGAAAGAGCCAGCATAACTTCTGCAGAGTGGACTTAGCCAAATCAAATGAGCGTGATGATCTTCAGAGTTGATAATTGTAAGGTAATGTCTGTAGAAATTAATCTAAGCTATGCCTACATATCCACGAGCTCAGATTTAGGAGCAAAATGAAGGAAAGGCATATAGCGGTCATTAGAAATGTTTCTCTGAAATTATCAGCTCAATGAATAATAACAGCTGTAATAAGCCAATAAAATGCTGGGAATGATTTAGGAAGGGCATTGAAAAAGTAGTGTCATCTTGACACGGCAGAAAACCTTCATTGACGTTTCTCTCCAGCCTCCTGTTTGCCTAGGATCCGATGCATAAATTTAAAGCAACAGCTGTTTTAAAGCAATCACGAGACACACCCACATTAGGTTCTATAGGCTGACTCCACAAATGAAATAGTAAGTTCAAAAATCCACATTCATCACAGCAGTAAAAAAAAGTCAGCTCTCAAACACTTTGCTAGTCTGAAGAATACCTCTACTGCTTCCTTTAAAGTAACTTTCTTCTTGCTATTAAAATTACACCGTTTTATATTTTAAAAAAAAATAAGGGGGAAATTGTCCAATTTTTGGTAATGGATATTTTAACTAATAAAAAATTGCAAGTATTACAGTGTCAGATATCTTAAGGGGAAAATGACTGCGACTTGATTTAACATGCCCAAAGAAATAATTTCCATTACTAAAAAGATGAAGTCAAATATCATAACTGCTATCCAATTTTCTGAAATATCTAGGAAGTCATTTAAGGAAAGAACTACTGTGATAAGTGAGATGAGTGGTGCTATTCCAATGAGAAAGAGATAAAAACCTGTGCATATGGAATAAGACTGTAGAAAATAGTGGATAAGTTATTACCAGATGAAAGAAGTTAAAAAGCGATTCTCACTAACAATCAATATAAGAATAACTAACATTCTTTAATTTATGTTACAGTCATCTTATTTAATTTTACACTGATTTCTAGAGGTAAATATTAAAATTAATGTACAAAATTAATGATGAGGAGAAAAATTTAGAGAGTAAAAAGGTATAAGAGATAGATACAAACTTAGATGTCACATTAATACTGAAATATTTTATGGGAAGATTTATTCCGTTAATATTCAAAGTTAAGCCCCTCCATCTCCAACTAAAAGTTGCTCACATCATTTAATATAACCTCAACTTGACACTTACTTTACTTTTATTCCAGAACACCACTTCTATAACAATCCCATACTCTTTACAGAACACAATAGTATCTAAATACACAGACTTGTGCAAATATTTGCAAACAATCTTAAATTACATTTATTTTCTGTACTTTCATATCAATGCATGTGGAGAGAGTCAGTGCTCAAATCACCAGAACTAGTTAAATTCTAAAGTTTACCATTAATACATTATGTGCCTTTGTTTTTTATTTTCTAAATAGTCTTAATATACATCAGAGTATGAGTTCCTTCTCATTCTATGGGTAATAATTTACTTCCATTTCTCCATCTGACAAGAGTTATTGTTGCATGAATTATGGAGATCCAAGTCAACTAAAAACAACCAAGAAATTCTCCCTTATCCATGCACTCAGAGAATTCTTTGAAAATTCTAGTGGACTGTATCGACACAGCTCCTTTTACAAATACTAGACTTTTCTCTGATCTATTTTTTTCATCATGCCACTAATACTATTCTTTATTGTAATTTCTTCTAATGCATTTAAAGTTCTAAAGAAAACCATTTAAAATATGTTACTTTAATAGTCATAGATTCCTGTAAGCAGATTCCCAGAACCTTGCCGTTTCCCACCTCAGTTCGCGCTGACTGTTAGAACTCTACATCCATTTAAAAGATCTGCATAACTTCTGCCACTTTCTCATCCCCAATGCAAAGACAATTTCAAAGCACAGGTTATATATGATGCTTACCACCTCCTCTATCCCTTGCTATGTTGCTTAAGAATTCCTAAGTAAAGATTAAGTAGTTTGCTACAGTTGACTTTGTCAATTTTGCCTTCTCAACAACTGAAACAGATCTTCTAGCATGATGTGATTCAAGGTGGATTGACAGAGAAGATGGATGCAAAAATATTGCTGCATCTTTCTTTCACAGTCTTATCTTTCAGAGGCTTTGCCTTCTTGGCTGTACGTTGCTCCTACAGGGTCTGAATTTTTTTTTACTTCTGAAATCATCAGAAAAACCAAAGGCATTTATCATAAGCTTTTATAATTTCTCTTTCTAAAATATGTATCATCACCACCAGTTCCCCTACACTAAACTTTCCTTTATTCCCTGTACTTTGGCATTATAATTCTCTCCACTCTTCCTTCCACTAAACTTCTATCAGTTCAGTCATTATCCTCAGAAAAAGACAGTATTCCTCTTTCCTCTGATTTTATCAATTCAACTGAAACAGTTTTGTCTCTTTCTTTTATTGCTGTCACCAGCCTGAATGGGACTTTCACCCTCCTGGCTGTTCCTTGTAAGTTCAAAGTTTAATTTTGTCATTGCCTATTAATCGGTTGAAGAAAGAGAACTTACATATGATTTCATGTCTAAAATATATTATCCTCAGCCTCTTGTTGTTTCATATGTATTATTTCCTACCGCATTTGTTAAGAAGCCCTATAAATAACCATGCAAATCAACGTGAAAGTAATTTAGTTCCGTTAACTTAAGAAATAAACCCCTTTCCTTTGGCTTTTAATGATTATTCTCATCACTTTGTGGAGCTCCTGCCACTTCAGAAATTACGTCAATGTTTATTGGATGTGAACTTCTCGATCCTGCACTTTCCGGCCAGCCACACACTAAGGTTGGTATTATTATACTCAATCTGGTATTATGAACATTTTCAGACAACCACCACCAGCCTGTCTTCATCTGCCCACTTCATTTCCAGACTCTTCCTCTAGAGCTGCTCCTCACCCTTTCTTGAGTCCAGACAACGCATGGCCCTTTAATTCTCCACATCATTTTGTAACAGGCTCCTTTTAAGAAACCTTGTGAAGCCTGACACATAACATGGTGTAAGCAGTTTTATCCCATTCTATATGTAGCAATATTTTTCTGAACTGTTTAGCAAAGCCAAAATGAACAAATTAAATGCTATAAAAGTAAACAGTTTAGATTGCCATGAAATTTAATATTTTAACCCAATACAATACGTACAATGCAGTTCTAAATTCAACATTTACTAAAAAAACACCATAAAATATGACACATGAAAGATCTTAAAGAATGTATCTTTTCAAGAAGATATTACTAAGCCTCACTGAAATCAACGTAATTTTGGAACTCCCCAGATTTCAGAAGTAACTTTTCAGATTCTTTCCTTTCCAGAAAAAGTCTTTGTACTATTCATTTATTATTACCACTAAGACCTCCAGAGAATTCTTCTTGCAGCCTCTCATATTCCAGAAAATACAATGCAGACCTCAAGATACATGTAGAATCCTACCCTAATAAAAGTCCACTTCTGAAACAACACATATCTATGAAGGTCATTGTAGTTGAATAGCAACATATCTCCCGGCTCCAACACAACTATTCACAATGGCCTGAAATAAAATGGCCTGTGTAGCAATCATTAAACTTTTTTAGGATTAAATTGATCCATAGGCTGATCTTGGGCTTCTCTCTTGCATTAGCAGACATTATAACCTGAATTTTTTTTTTACTTTCTCCTCCTTCTTGGATGGAATGGAGAGAGGCAACAAATAAATTATCCGTTACATTTCACTTAATATATTTCAGGCATATTTGCTTTGCAGGCAGAGAAGTCCAAAATAAAGATTTTTTTTTTCTTAACTAAGAATACACACAACCCTTCATATCACAAAACCCCCAAATTTTAAAAATTATGTTTGAAGTAGGTTTTTCAGTGTCAAGTTTTACCGCAATGAACGTTATATCTGGCGCTATAAACCCTTTAAAATTCAAAATGAAATGGAAAAAAAGCCTACAAACTTATATAACACTTCATTGTGTTAATGCTGCTGAAATAACCATCATCATCATCACCACCACCATCATTATCCCCAAGTAATACAGGAAAAAGAAGCCAACACTTAAGGTAAGTTCAAGAAATCTCTGTGCTTTTATCTTCCCTGTATTTTATAACCTGTTTAGCCAAATCAAAAGAGAGCATACTAAATAATACATAAATTTCTGAATTTTTCAGAACAGCATAACCTTTATGGAGCCTCTTAGTCATGAATCAACCTTGGCTGACTAATGGAGAACAAAGGATTCATTTTCATATGTCAATACCAACTTCTTGAGATGGGACCAGGTAGTTATGAAAGCATAAGTGCTTATAACAAGTAAAAAAATCCATGTTTATTTTTGTCAATAAAAACTTAACATATGGAGTCTGAAAATATTTTGACTTAAATAATTTGGTAACAATTTTATTTCAATCTTTTATATAGCAGCATTTTCTAGAACATTCTAGCTTTATTCCAGTTACATGGTGAATATTTCCAAGATACTAAAAAAAAAAAAAGAAAAAAAAAAAGGTAGTAGAACACCAGTTTAACTGTTCCAAAGTTATGAAAACATTTTAAGGCTCCTCAAATATGTGATGAAGAGTTGAATACGAAACTGAAAAATAGGGCGCTAGCAAATATCACGAATATATTAGTCATAAAGCGGTGGCAAGTAATTAATCCACAACCATGAAATAAAGCTCTACTCTGACAGTGAATTTGGGAGACATTCAAGAGGAAGTAATCAGCACTCTGGGACACATTAATGAATCACATATTCAGTTTTTTATAGTCCTACTCCTTAGCATTCCTTTTATCCTTGAACTGCAAGAGAAACATCAATGAAAGAGGAGGATTGCTTGAATTCTAAGGTCTGGGTTATGTTGAAATATCTAGTTCAGGCTAGTTACAAGAATTACAAAAAAACTCCAACCAACCAAACATACAAACAAAAAAACCCCGCAAACCGAACAAAAACCACACCCGCCAAAAATATCAAAAACCCCACTGCCACACAGCAAAGCACACACAACCTATCTAGGCTTTTTAAATTAAGAAGCATGTTCACTTGTTTATATATGGAGCTGGTAACTAGTAGGAGATTTTGCCATACCGTAAAGTAAACTAATAAAAATTTGACATAAAAACTATGCAGCAGAGAAAAGGGATTTTTTCAATCTTCTCACCAACCAACTACAACAACTAGCATTTATTAGTTCTTACATTTATCTACCATAAGCCTTTCAAAAGAACAGTTAACCTTAAATAAACAACATCCTTTTTAGGTGCAGTTGTGACTTTTATTTTGCATATATGAAAAAATTCCCTAAAGCCAAGCTGCATATGCATATTGACTAAGGCAGTAAAGTTGTGATGATAAGATTATGCGTAATTGAAAGTCCTGTGGGAAATATGGGGGGTGTTTTCCACTGGTTTCTGTGCGTGATTTTTTTTTTTTACGTCATTCACAGACACTTTTAATAGGGTTTTGGTCTTCGAGCTAAGGAGGTTCTAAAAATGACATTATTTCTCTTTATAAAAAGCATACACTTCTGCTTAAAGGAGAAATTCATGAATCCTAAATGAAGAGAGGCAAACAGAAACTGTTTAAGCTATCTTCAACCACCCGCAACTTTGATAGGCAGCACACAAAATATCCTGTAATAATACCCTTCAACTATAAAATAATTACATACTACATTTCTTATATTGTACCCCTTTAACCTAGAAACAACTTTTTTTTCCCACTAATTATTCCAGCTTCCTATCTTTACTTTTACTTTGTAAAATACACAATTGCTAGAAGAAACATTTTCTATCTTCCCAAAATCTTTCTACATTGCAAAGGATGACTGAAGTCACTCATTGTCCAGCCTCCAAATTAGTAAATCTCCAACTAGAAGTGAATTAAGAAAAGAGATAGAATAACACTCATCTATAGTTCTAAATTTATTTCTTGTGACTGAACATTTTTTCTCAATTCAGTGAAGAACTATCACATTTACAACCTTTTCCACATACATTTCTTTATCCTATACAACAACAGATAATGAGCAGAGTATATCAATGCTATGCTAGCTTTCCTCTAAACAGCAGCAATGAATAAGGAGAATAAGCATGCTGCTGCTGATTAATCCTATAGCAAGAGCAAGGAAAAATCTCAATATCTGGTGTGAATATGCCCATGTTGGTTTTTAAATATGAAGGTAGAAGAAATAATTTTACAGCGAGTTTTTTTTCCAACTTTGCTGGAATTTCATTCATTGGGATTTATGAGAATAAATGATAATG
Source organism: Oreocharis arfaki (assembly GCA_013398015.1). Lineage (NCBI taxonomy): Eukaryota > Metazoa > Chordata > Aves > Passeriformes > Paramythiidae > Oreocharis > Oreocharis arfaki. The sequence goes on along the minus strand of VZRR01002778.1, from coordinate 594,372 downwards.
ACAATCAAAGCTGAAATTGAAAAAGTATCAGCATTTGAGACAGTGAAGAATGTTTATTTCTTCATGGGTGCAAGAACTAGCAGCACGGGCAATTCCTTTTCCCCATCACAATACCCAATTTCGTTGCCCAGATCTACATGCAAGCATGAATTTGACTATTGGATTGTATTGATGGCCACTATTTATCTATATCTACCAGGTCTTCAGTATTGGGGAACACATGGAGTGTGCATCTGTGTAGTGTTTGGTATAGCATAATTTGACTTTTAGACTTGGAAAGTCAAGAGTTCTCTCTCACTCAGAAAAGGAAATCTCAATCAAGCTGGGGAGTGGTGGACAATGTTCCCTCACCTAATTCCCAGCTTTTTCCCTGGTTAGGAAAGGATATTCACTGCTATTGTACAATCTTCTAAATGCATTTTATTCATCATTTATCCTTCTGTCAAGATACTGTTTTTCATGGCTTTTAATTCCTTCTTTTTCTCCCCAATGAATTTTAAAAACACACTTCTTGCTGCCTTGTAGCATTACTGAAACTCAGATACATTTTTAGAGTGATGTGAAGAGACTATAAATCAGCCTGCTCTTTCACCACTATTTACTCATTGAATCAGTGCCAGAGTACTAAGTACTTTGCCAGCAAGAGTGGCACTAGGCTGTAAAACTAACATGAGGGAAAAAAAAAGGTATTCCAAGAGCTAGAGAGAGACAATGAAAAGTAGACCACTTGGGAAGAGTCATAGCTTAGATATTCAACTGGACTCTTCAGCAGAATGGGAATAAAAAAAATATTCAGCCATAAAAAGCTAATAAAACATTTAATAAAAGAATAATATTAATAAATCAGGAAAAATAGATAATTGCTGTTTCTCAACTGATATATTACAATATAATAGGATCCCCTAGAAGAAGAATATTGGCAGTAATATTTCAGTTCTGCTACCCTGATCCATTGCACATTACATAGAGTCTCTTAAGACTACTGATATTTCTGTTCAATCTCATTAACTGCAAATATCTACAGAAAATAAGTTATACAAATCCAGTTGCATTTGTTTTAAACACAATTGTGGAGATGGATTTGCAATTCGAAGCACAAAAAGATTACTAAATAATTCTTCCGCAGTGGTGCTCATTTGCATAATTAAAAGCTGGCAGCTCTTCATTCAGTGTTCATTTCCTTTACCTACTTGTAATATTCAGTTTTCTCAGCGTACATAATTAAAAGGCAAATTTTCAACTTATAAATAAATAATACTAATCACCATCTATCTAATTTAAAATACATCAATTACTATGGAATTTTCTGTTGTTTTGTATTACAGAGTTAGCTGCATTCCCGTCTACAAAGAAGCAACAAGCAAAGTTCAGAGTTCTAAGAGGTGAAGGGTCTATATTTTCCTGCTACCCATGACACAAATGTAATGTGGTTCTGCTCCTGATTTTTGCTAATCAGCCAGTGTAAGTGTACTGAACAGTATGCACAATACACCATAAGCAGACCACTGCATAATGACACAGACCTTTACAGTATCTCTCCTAGGGGTAAAAAATCAATTCCACCAAGAGAGAAAAAGCACTCCAGACCCACACATACACACACACCAGCCATACTCACATCTAGCTCAGCACTGCAATTCAGTCATTTCCATGAGTTCTCAGACTGGCAGCCTATGTCTTGAAAGCTTTCTCTATTGCCGTAGCAAAAGATAAGTACCTTGACATGGTAAATCAGCTCTAAGTTGGGATGTATTGCTCTCTGGAAGTGTCACTCAACGTCCAGCAACAAAATATGAACCATCCAGAGAAATTAAGCTTCTCTCAGCACATCATTCTGTGACAAATGCCTATATGCATTAGTACAAATACAATTGTACTAATGAAGTTGAATACTGGAGCAAACCAAAACAGCAGGAAAAAAATATTAGTAGCCCTAATACACCTCAAAAAATGTCTAGTAAAAGATATTTTCCTCAGTTCTGGAGGAAAATACAAATATAATTTGTACTAAAATGTCAGTTTAAATATAAATACACTGTATGCACAATATATTGTAAACAGTAAATGTATAGAAACAATATAGAGAATATAGGAATAAATAACCACTGCAATGCGGTTATGACTTTGAATTCATATTTACCAGCTGCTTTTCATTTGAATCATATCTGAGATTTTTACATTTCCGCCTTTTACAGAAGGATAAAATAACTTAAGGCAAAGAAAAAAGAGGAGTGCTTTCCCACATCTTTGCAGCTGTCATCAATGCAGGCTACAAGACTCGGTGTCAGCAACATCAGAACAGGTTCCCATATGCTCTTGTAAGTTTGGCAATTTTCTTGATTTTTTCTAAACCTATCTAAACCTATTTATTTTCACACTTTTCCAGAAATCTCTAAGGAACCACCATTATTCTCTAAGATGTTATCAAATGGTTTTTCTCAGATCTTTGTAACGGACATCTTCCTACCATGACTATCTTTTGCTTTCTCTTCAAATACCATTGAGTATTCCTCTGCCTGTAAGCTTCATTTTCTTCACTCCATGCAAAGTTTTCAACCCCTGCTTTAAGTTTCCATTTTTATTATTTGCAGCTCTCACTGACCAAAGGTATCTTGCAGTTATGCCTCATTCAAACATTTCTTGAAAACACACTCATTTTGAATCAATCACCTATCAATCAAGTCATATTAATTGAACACTGAAGGCTTTTGGCACCTTAAACACATGGTAAATTTTGCTGTTTTGAGTGATATGACCTTATTTTTTTCCTAACAATGGCAGCATGGTTAAAATCAATACATCTTGCCAAGTTCTTCTAGCAAGTGTGTACTTGGTGGAAACTGATATTCCTTTGTAGGTGAACAATTCTACTTTTTAAAAACAGGTGAAAGACAACAGAAATGCAGCACTGTAATTCACCAACAGAAATTTGGCAACTGTTGCAGCTTAAAGGGATTAAAAAACCAAAAGAAAACAAATCAGTTCTAGATGAGGCATTTTACTGATAAAAGTATCCTTAAGCGCACAAGCAAATGAAGCTCTTAAAACAGAGGTTTATCCAAAAGACTTTCTTCTTCTGCAAGATTTTCATTAGACATCTGAATAGAAGCTAAAATGCTGAGGTTTTCCTGATGAGGTGATAAATACTTGGTTCCTAGACTGTGAGCAATGAGAAGGGAATTATATTATTGCAATTGAAAAAAGCAGGGATGAACTGTAATTTGTTAGTCTGCTGATATGGAGTCCTCCTGTCTCATCTTTGTAAAGCTAAAGAATAACATCTGAACAAAAGAAAATTAAATATAAAAGAAATCAAAACCACATACCCTTCATCCTAAGCTACATATATACTCTTCGTCAAATAAAAGAATGAGAATAATAAAAGAAATATGACACATAGAACTCAGACAATGTTGTTGTAATATCTACTACATTTTCTGTAACTTTTCTACAGGTATTTCGTGGTTCTGCCCTTGTGTACATGATGTAATTGCCCAGAAATCAATTCAGAATAAAATTTCAAACTTTCGTAACTACTTTATAATTTCCTTAATTAGATAAAGATGGAGGAAAGGTGGAGCTGATCAGAGAAACATAAACTGCAATCTGCTTTCTAGATGCAAGCAATCATGTCTTGTATCTCCTGCCCAAGTACAAGTGAAGAGAAAGATTTTCAACTCCAAGAAATTAACATTTATATATTCATATGTCATTATAGAGAGAACGACAAGACACTCAATTTAAAAACCTTGATCACATAAGGTAAAATTTGTACAAACATAACTTAAAAAAATTATAGCCACCTTGTCTGAAATGACACTGGAAGCATAAAATCATTAATTAGGATATAGAGGAGACAAAGTATTTAAGATATAGCAGCATGACATAAATATTCACATGGTAAAAGGATATCAATCTCAGGAGTTTTTGCAAACTTATTGCAAATTATTGACACTTTAGTGTTAAGTAAAATGTTAAAGTTTTAATGGGCATTGATGCAATTAAGGGAACTGTAATCAAAAAGATTGCAAGAAACTTCAAAACTTTAATACAGATTTTGAATAATTCTAATAAACCAGATGTGAAAGACTGGCTATTCTTGAAGAATGGGGGAAAAAAACCTAAAGATTTGGAAAAAAAAAAAAAAAAGCCAATGATATGAGCAGATTGCATTGACATTAATGAGACTAATTGTGGGAAAGCAGCTGTCAGAGTAATCATGAAATCATTAAAGTGTAATATAACAAACACATAATTTGTTACAACAAACAGCTGATATTTTATTCTGATGAAACTTAATTCATCATATAAACTGAATTTAAATTAAATATATCTAGGCTGTCCCACAGCTACTTATTTGGCACTCCCACAAAAACTTAGAAATGTAGCTTGTATGGCTATCCCACATCATGCTCAGTGCCTCGCAGTGAACAGCCCCAGATCTCACATTACCCAGGCCTTGCTTCCAGCCCGAGGTTCCTTCCTCTCCTCTTGCTGCGGGGCCACAGCAGGAAAACCCTGGCTTTGTATTCCAAGGTCAGTGGGAAAACTATTTGCATTATAGCACCTAACAGCAGGGCAAATGTGTCACACATGGAATTGCAATTAAAAGAAAAGGCAGTATATTACAGCAGTAGATCTTCAAAACTAGTACTAATCATATTTACACCACCTGTACTGAGCACAGATTTCCCTTCTGCTTTTCATGTTTATTTGCTAAAGAATAAGGAAACAGTAGGCTGAATTTACACTGATGAACGAAACTCCAGTCAGACATTTACAGTGTCTACCAGCCCCAGAAATAAACTGAGAACCATAGAAAAAAATTACCAAACAATTGTGATAATTTCTCTGACTTGTCAACAAAGAATTTCTATGGGAAATCCAGAGAGGACATGAAGTATCCCATTTCTGCATAAGAATTATTCTCTTTCTCTCCCATGTTTTGATGATAAAATTCTCTATTCAAAGTACTGTAAGAGTCACATTGATCTGCTTTTAATTATATATAGATTTACACCAAGAAAACTGAAGTACTGAAGTGGCATTCAGCAACTGAATTTTATCTGTTTTATTCAGTCTGTGAATAGGCTACACTTCTTCATTACACAGAAATTCTTGTAAAGTACAGCTAGAGAAGAAAGAAAAAACACGTTATAAACTATATTGCATGTTAGGAAATCCAAGTGTCAGATACTAACCTTTTGCCTAGACTAACAAACCACTGAGTTGCACAAAACTACGTAATATGAAACCTCCTCTAAGACCAAAACTTTGAAGAAAAAATTCATAAAAATCCAAGGACAGAAACAGGTTTCACAACTGATAAAACTGAAAGGAAAGCTTAAAATTCACAAAATTGTATTAAAATGGATTATTTAATGTTAGTCATTAGTTATTAAGGCAAGTATGAAGCATAACTAAGATTACGACTAGAGATTTGCTTCTATGCAAAACATTCAACAGCCTTCATTAATCATACCCATGAATATTAGTGCTTGCATATTCTTCCTAACAAAAATATTTTCAAACTTAAAAATTTATTAACATAGGCTATCTCTAAAACTTTTATAATAAAAAAATAAAGCTACAAAACCCTAATGAAGACTCTGCCATTTTTTGGACCACAAAAGCGCTTGCTTCACTTTCTCCTTACCTAGTGCCCCAAAAGGTAGGGGTTTTTTATTACTGATTTTTGAATCCTGTGCCACATATTACCTTAAGTCATCCTAGAATGAGCCAAACATTAAATCCTATGCAGAAAATTAGAAGTCAAATCCTGGATTATTTTTTTCTTTACTCAAATAAGTTATATCAGAGTTAAGTTCACAAGTAGAAGTAAATAGTAAATCATGAGAATGAAGCTTTTAATGGTAAATCACAAAGCAGAACTAATCAGCAATAACTTTCAGTAGCCTAGAGCAATTTTAAGATTGTTAGACAGGGTATAAACTTGGAAGATTTCTCAAACTTAAGCAGATATGCTGCCAAAATTAAAGTTGATTGCATGGTAGCGATTGTGACAGGAATTATTTGCTGATAACTCCCATGTTTTGTATAAAAATTATATGAGCTTCACAGTATGGCTACTAATTCAACAGAATAATCAGGTGGAAGACATTAACAAGATATATTAGAATTATAAAGAATAATAATTATCCGTTCAAATATGTCAACATTCCTTATATTGTCCTGATTAAAATATAAAGTGTTTATTTGTTCGCTTTTTCTATGGCCACTTGTGCATTCTACTGAAGTTATTTCCAGGAACTTGCATGTTTTCACTAATCCTCAACTTCCTCACTTGGGGTCTTCCAAGACAGCCCATATAGCTCCTGCTCTCACTAATTTCACATGTTAAAAAAAAAAACAAAAACAAAACTATATTCAAGAAGACGACATTGTGGAAACTCATACAGCGTTAGGCTAATGTTGAGGCTCGGGTCACACAGTAACAAAAAGAATATGCCACAATGTAGAAATTGAATAAGTTTATTTCAGTGCACAATATAAAGGTTAGACCTATATTTCCTTTACTAAATTCCTGCAGGAAGAAGAATGTGCAACTCCTAGAAACACAAATAAAGCAGGAAAAATGGGAAGTTCCAAAATGCTATATAAAAATTGAGAGTAAAATACTGTCCTAGAGAACTTTTTTTTTCCCCAAAGAGGCAGTTATTCTATTTGCTTCATGTTTTTCAAGTGTTCAAAATTTCCATAGATTTCTACAGCCTTTGTAAAGTTTAAAGATTGGTTGGTTGGTTGGTTTTAAGTGAGACATATTGTCCAGTCACCAGCACATTTCTGTCTTCCCTTATTTTACAGTAAAAACAACCTCTTCTAATGTCTTTCTCAACGTAATACAGATGTCTGTATGGACCAAATATAATTGTCGTGCATGCAAATTTTTGACAGCATCATGAAGTGAGAGCAGTTGCTCTTAGTCTTTTGAGGTTGCAAATGGCCATTCCTCTCTTGACCTCAACACCATTGCTCCAATTTTTTATTTTTAAGGATGTACCATGCATTCTTTCCTATGGTGAAGGTCACTCTTCAGGACGCAACCAAATCTGAAGCCTTAACTTCAAGCAGAGGAATTTTTACAGTTATTTTGATATTGAGTTCTGAAAACATCACATGGTGTTTTGACTACGAATGTGATGTTCTGTATGTTCCAGTCTTCATTGGTTAACATACTCAGTTATGATCACAAAATTCCTGCTATCATTTTATAAAATAATTGGTTTTGAGTAATATACTTTAAAATGCATCCAGTTAAGTACTAAAAAAAAAAAAAAAAGGAAAGAAAGAAAGAGGAGTTTCCTACTGAGTAGGTTAAAAGTTTTCAAAGGATGTTAAAAGTCTTGATGTGACTTAGGCCAAAGGAAAGTTGGACCATACACTTGAAATTACATGAATATATAAAATGAATTAAACATGCCTAAGCTATAGAAAATTAGGCAGTGACATGTTTGAGAAGTCCGTTTCATTACTACCCCTAATTTTTGAATCGATCATTCCATATATTTTAATAGGTCATTAACACACAATGCTTCTAGTGATAATTTCTATATTGCACTGCAATGAATTTACTAGCCTAACTGATTGGAAAAATTAAGTCTTTTCGGCCAAGTATTTTTTTTTTAATAATGCATTTTTACTGCATTATAAAACAAGTGAACATTCATCAGATGACAATATCATTTTGTATCTTAATGTTAGCCAAAGAGAAATCATTCACAGATATTAACTTCATACACTCTTTGTACGTGTTGCTTGAAATAGCTAGGATTCGCCTTCCCATGTGCTCTTAAGAAACTGGTAAAAATATGAACCAAGGCAAGAAAAATATCTTCCTGGAACTCGTTCTGCTCCAAAAGTTTACAAGGAAAAAAAGGTATGAACCAATGGGAAAAGCATTAATCTTTTGCATGAAGTTTTTCCTATTTCCATGACATTTTTCGGACATCTTCAGATAGATAAGATAGAAGGACTACATAACAAACACATAGTTTCTACTTCTTTTTTACAGAGTTTGGGTCCATTTTTTTCCTTCTTATTACCTGCAAAATCACAATCATAGGACTTCTCTGAAAAGCCTGGACAGTGTTATCAAAGAGTGGAAGACATTTTTGTTGCAAATTCTGAGGTTTTCTTTTTAATTCCACATATCTAAGGAGGTTTTTTTATCTGCTGGAAACAAAAGCAAACAACAAACAAGAAAACAAAAAAGCTGCATGCTTCAATGTCTAATTCTTGGTATTATTTGACTCTTGCATTTAGCTCTTCCATATATTTTGAATTTTTTCTTCTATTACTAGCATTTAATTTCTAAATAATTTTATTGCATAAGTGACAAACTGCCCCCCTCAAAAAAAAAAATTTAAAAAACCCCTCAGATTATATTCCAGATTTTTACAAATAAGTTATATGACATAAATCAACTGGTTTTGGTGATAGAGCGCTGATCATAAAATTTTGCTCACAATTTTCAAACGCCTTTTCAAAACAATTTAGTTAAAAAGTGACAGCAAAATAAAATAAAACCTTTGCTTAAAAGATTTCTGAATTACAATTACTGTAAAAATAAAAATAAAAGAAGTTTGACAATATTTTTTGTCAAATTTTTTTTGACTCCAGGTTACTAAGGTAAAAAACTAAAAAAGGCATACTTCAGAGATATCAAAAGTTTCAGAAAACTAATCCTTGCCAGTGTAGTTAGGTGAATATTATAAATTCAGGAACAGTAACAGTTAGGTATCATCACGTACCACTGGCTTTATTGGAGCTTTAAAATCTGTGACTGTTTAAATGAAAAGGCTATCAGAAGCTACCAGACTGGTACTAATGAGCAAAAAGGTAATAAGGTAAGGTTAAATAAATGAGCTGGAGGATATAAAACATATTTGCACCTTTTTTCTTTCTTCAATTTTCCTTTCGCAGAGTACTTTTATTGGATATCTTCCCGTTCGTAACTTCAGCACTGCTCACGCAAAGGCTTGCAGAGTTGGAGAGCTGGGTCTTTACTCTAACAGGACTAACAGTTTGCAAAAATATTTCTTTTTCTGTGTTTCATTATATCACTAAACTATTTCAACAACATAGCACTTGAGGGACCTGAAAAATGTCATCTCTCCTCAAATTCTGAAAATCTCACTTTTTCTGCTGCTGGACCAAATATTAATGCAGACTCATTGCTTAAGTATTGTTTAGAAATATTAGATCAGTGCACCAAATTTTTTACTTTTAATATTATTAAGAATTATTCCAGGTAAATTGCAACAATAAATAACATCTAACTGCATATTGTTTAAAAATGTCAGGCATTTCTTTATCCAATTAAAAATGCATGCAAATATACAAAACTACTACTTGTATGTTTTCCAGATGTACTTGCAGTCCTGTTATCTTGAGTTAGACAAAGTTCAAGAGGTTAGTTGAATAATTTTAAACATATCTTCACATCAATCTTTCAAATTTTTCCATTCAGAAGATATTTACCTCCCTAAAAAAAACCTTAGAAAATCTACTTATAACCTGCTTACTGGAACCTGCAGTGTTATTTACAGAATCAAATATGTTTTCATCCAGACGAAAGATACTATCATAGTTATCCCACGTCTGTTTCCAACAGAAATTGGAATACTAAATTGGATAAAGGTATGACAATTAAAAACTATATAAATTGTATAAATTTTTATGTTGATTTCAATGAATGACAAAAAATGTCAGGCTATTGGGTAGAGAAATGTGTAGAATGAATGAAAATTAATTATTTTCTGTGAAGAAAAAGTTAGCAGCCTGTTGTTACACGGTAAGAAGGACAACATAACTCAAGGGTGAAATCATGACTGCTAGTGAGGTTGTTAATATAAGACAAGACGAACTTTTTGTCAAACATTTGGGAGGAGAAGAGACGGGAGAAAAACTGTTAAATGTAGCAGGATTTAGAAATGATTAGTCTGAAGGGCAGAGATACAGGGTTCTGAATAGCTTTATTAATGTAGTTCCTTGTAGCTCTCCACACTACTTAAACAAGACTCCTACACTTTAAAAAAGGAACTTCGACTTACATGGCATCTATTGCTGGGACAAACAACTCTCTCAAAACTTCACCTGAACAAGACATTAACATACTACCAAAAGCTGCAGCAGCTTATCATTATAGCCAAGCAGATTTTTTCCAAAGAGGTTTAAGAAACCTTAGTTGCACCTTTACTAACACACATTAATATGAGCAATTAAAATTTGGTCATGCTAAGAACTTCAGTTCCTCTAAATTAAGAGTTACTTCAAATCGATTCTCTTTCTTTCTCTGAATAAGGATTCTAGGCTTCAGATGCTAGGTAATCATATATGCATTACATGACTAGAAGAAGGCAAATTTCAGTGAGTAAAAAATGATAATGATTATACAAAAATTATAAAACATTATATACAAATTGCTGTAAAATGAAAGAGACAACTTGGAAAAAAGAACACTTCTAATGACTTCTTAACTTCTACTCATAGACATTTCAGATAACATCTGCACTCAAACCGTATGTAACTCTTTTTGATAGAAATGGCTTCTAAGTATATAGCAAAGATTTAAAGTGCTGTCACAGTTCATTCATCTGTGCAAGTCTGATAACTTAAGAATTATAAGAATTGTCAAAATATGTTCTATTTAGGCTACTTCCTAACTGATGGAATTTTTCATCCATGTTCACTTATATCTGTGGTTGGCTCAGATATACCTGCAAGACTTTTTCAAGTTTATAAGTGTATTTATAAAATCTAATGCTTTTAGTTTCCAGTAAGCTGTGTGTTACATTCAAAGCAGTGACATGAACACAGTAAAAGCAATAATGTAAATGAATTATTTGAGCCATATCTTTTGAGATCCAATATTAATTAATAATATCTCATGGCCAACCTAATTTATATTTCCAACGTTCTTAATTCCATGACAAGTTTCCTATGAAAATGTAAGTTACTAATTAAAAACAAAAAAAGTAAGAAAATCCATGTCTCTCAAAGACTATGTTTATGTTCCCACTCTGAATTTCATACATTAGAGTGGTTATTTTATTAAAACTGTGAGTATAATTTCAGAGTGCCACTTGGTTAATTAATTGAGCTGGTCCAATCTATGCATTATCTCTCAGATGTTTCCTAATCCTCCAATGCCTTAATTAAGATTCATATTAAACTATAGTGATTTACATTTCTACAGAAATAGAAACGTACAAAGTTTTTAAGATTAATGACATTGGGATGAATGCCAAGACAGAATATGCTGAAATGAGAAGGCAAGTGGGTTGTGTGAATCCACTTTGCTGCTCTTCAGGAGGACACAAAGAGGAAGTAGCAAAAGCAGCTGTAACAGCAGATTTCCCTAGACAGCAACTGCAATACTTCAAAATGTGTATCAGCAGCTACTTTTTAGAAAAAAAAACAAACCAAAAATATTGGGAGATAGTCAAAATAGCTGGTAAAGGCATTGAGACAAATCACATTACACAGGGCAAGGCATCAGAAGTTATTAGATAAAAATAGTATTTTTGAAATGCGTGTTGTTTCTGAAGCTTATCTCATTAGTCTAATCTCCCTTCTCTAGAAACCATTTAGTCTATCCTAAGCAGGAGTGATCCTAACTTATACTGACAAGTACATCTTTTTGCTTTCCCTCTAGCACTTATGGCCTAAAATGAAGTTTCTATTTCAAAATGGGTTAAAGAACTCACAATTCATCACAGAAGCACTCATTTAGCATTGCCTAGTCATACTAAAATACTCCCTCTACCCACAGAAAAATCTGAAGCAAAACAATAGAAAGATTTAGCAAAACATAAATCTGCCAGTGATCACAAATTTTAAGACAACACAAACATAAGTGTGCATGAATGTATACACGCAGAATACAAATGTATACAAGAACTGCAGAAGTATTCTTTTCCTGGAACCAATCCCTTTGTAAACTTTCTGGTCACTTTTAAATTCCTTCCTTTCTTTAGTCTTCTGACTTTCGATTCCACTAACCTTCGTAAAAGTAGCTAAATTTGTTGCTGATTTTCTCTGAAGAAGGACTGGCTAATGACTAACAAATTTTGTAGTGCAGAAAGTTCTCTGAATATTTTTTGTATAACTCAATTATATTATCATAAAGTAATGCCTTTAATTATTTACTTTAAAAATCGAATATAAAAAATACTTAGAATTTAATTTCCTCAGCCTTAGTAGAAAAATTTTGACAGCTTTGATTCACAGATGTTAGACACTGAAACCACAATACAACATGATTTTCAAGAGTTTGACTGAAATTACACATAGTAAATCTCTCATTTTTGAATTAAGTCAGTAATTAAACTCAAAATTTAAGCTGAAGACTCCTAAACAAAACAGTCAAAATAAGTAATGGCTCAGCTTTTCCATAAGAAAAACAATGAACTTAGACTGGAAGATAAGGTTAAATTCTAATTAGAAGCAGCTTGTTCCAAAATTTCTAGTTTTCCTGGATAACCTGAATTGCTAGTCAGTATGTTTTTCATTACTTAGGATATACTCTTATCATGCTTATCAATGATGTTTCCACTCCTTTACTAAGACTTGATGCAGATTGAAAATCAGTATTTCTTCAAATAGCCTGCATACTGCAAACTACTACAGAATGTTTTATAATCACTTCATCAAATGTTATTAAGGGTACTAAATCTGACAGTGAAGCTGACTGTAGTAGCATAGAATTGCCTATTATTGTAAAACAATGAAATACAAAATTTAAATTTAAAAAAAAGGCTTTTTGATTTACTAAAAGAGTAACATTTTAATTATTGCCTGTGTTGCAGCAACACGTTGGATCAATGCTAATCAAAGGTGGCAACTGACCAATGGTAGAAGATAATATAGAAAATACTGAATGAAAAAGAGTTATTTGAAAAAATGAAACAAATATTCTTGTACAACAGAAACTATACCAGATTGAGAAAGAAAATGTCTGTATAGACATTAACTCAAGTTTTCTTGAGCTTCTACTTCTTCAAGAATGTCACTACTAATTAATACTTCTAAAGACTACAGTTTTCCAGAAATCAGTCCCAAATGAACCACTATTTCCACTTCACTGCAGCCAGAATCTCCTCTGGGAAATATTTCCCCAAGGAACCGTGCTCAAAAACTTTCTGTGCTATCATTTCACAAAATATGGTATTTCACAGTCTACTGGTAACTGTCTTAATCTGCAGGTAAGTCATAGTACCAAACATCATGAAAAGGTATTTTTATCTCTATCTTATTTGGAAATGAGGCAAGACCTTAGACTTGGACTACCTTAGATTTGGTTCTCTAGGTTTTTTTCAGCAGTCCTGAGTAGACACACTATACATCTGTTGCAACAACCCTAGTTAGCTCTCCCCTTGTGATCCGTGTAAACATAATTCCCTTCACATTCCACTGTCTCCTCCAAGATTACAGCTCAATTTTCCTTGCCATCTCCAAACACCAATTGCTGCATAAATCCTGTTTAAAATTGGCTTACAATAATTTTATTGTCAATTTACAATTTCAGACCGAAGGAAAAGTAAACACACAGATGACTAAACAACCACAATTTTCACTAGAATGCACATAAAAGCAGACCGAAAAAGCAAAGATATAATTTTGAAAGAAGACAGAAAAATGAAAAAGAGCATGTAAAAGGCTTTCATTTTGCTTATGTGTTCCTTTTTCTTTAACCCAACCCCAGTATAGAGACACAAAATGCTAGCAGAAGAGATTTTGTCTTTTGAAAAGTTAAAGCTGAAACAATCAGTCATGGATAGCAATTTCTTCATTTGTACCATGTTAATTTGTTTTAATCTTAAATAGCATGTGTCTGTCATCATCGCACACTGACTATGCCAGACTACAGATAAATCTAAAATAGCTGTTAGCATTCTCTCTGTGACACCAAATAGCTCAAATAAAAAAACCAAACAAACAAAACAAAAACTGTGCAACTATTCTAGTTCTGCTTCTGGGGTAAGCTTGTATTTTGGTATACCATAATTAGGCTTCTTTTTGCACTAGATGCCTAAAAAAAGCCTTATGCACACATTGTAGAAGTGTGCTGCAATACCGTCAGCTTTTCTCCTTACTTCCATCTCTAAATAAACACCTTACAGTAAGCTCACCTCATTGATCTCTCTCATTTCTGTTTTTTCCACNAAAAGCCTTATGCACACATTGTAGCAGTGTGCTGCAATATCGTCAGCTTTTCTCCTTGCTTCCATCTCTAAATATACACCTTACAGAGATGGGCTCCATGTCTTCAAAATGTGTTATTTTGCAGAGAAAACAGGAATTTTTTTTGTGCTATGTCAACATTAAAAGGAAAAAGACCTCCAACTTACATTCTAACTGAACAAAATGTGTCTTTTATTCAATAGAAAGTATTATTACATCCATTCCTAGTCATGTCAGATAAAAAAAAATAATAATGCTGTCAGATAAAAGTGTTTTTAGGCCATCTACCAGTACATCAGTTAGGAAAAAGATGCCATCATAAAACACTAGATCTATTAAAACTTCTATGCCACCTCTTCAGACATCAGCCCTCTTCGTGGTATCATTGAAGTCACAAATGAAGATTCATTTTACTCACTTTAGCACAGGTGAGCAGCACTAACCAATTCCACTCACAAGTGAAAGCGTGATTATCACTGGATCTCACGTCATAGTCAAGCCTTTTATATTTCAAGAGTTTTTAATATGTATTCTTAGATTACCACAGAGACTCAACCAGGACACAGGTACCCTATTTACTCCCCAATAATAAACAAAAACTATTTTGCGTATCTTAACAGCATTGACTTTTTAGATTCTTTCCTGCCTTATTTATTAGTCCTTTGGGCTCATCAGGATGTGCATCATAATAGTATCTGGCAAAACCTGACACCTATGTCCTTTGTGCTCTCAAATAATGATTGCCCCCCAATGTATACACAGATGTAGATCAGCTTCTCAACACAGACAGCAAGAAAGGGAGGGTGATTCCACAGTAAAAAAAAGTTGAACAAACTAGTGAAAAGATTCATAATCGCATTTAATTACTTTTTAGTGCCAAATGTACTAGGAAGTACCAATCTTTAATTAATATAGAAAATACTAATCTCACCAGTAATGCAGCTGCAACATTCTCTAAGATAAAGGATAAATTTGACATATATATTTCTCCTGGTTTGTGGCAACCAGAGAGAAGCACAAAAACAAAACAAAATAAACCCCAAATGAACCAACAAGCAAACAAACAAACAAACAAACAACAGAAACATTTCTTCTGGTATCCCAGGTCCTGCTGGACATTTAGTTGCAACAGGAGGAATGAGAAGGATGGGGAGTAGGGACACAAGCAACCTAAAAATGTGTTTGTATACATTATGATTAAAAATAAGTCTGTATTCTCCAGTGACAGTCCATCACCAGAATTTTGTAGAACTTGGGCCTGCTAATTAAGTCTTCCAATTCCTGAAGCAGTCTCAGAGGTAAGCCTGAAAAATATTGATTGCCTTCTAAGTTTGATACATATTTGGGCTGTCATTATGGAAGTTATGCTACACTTCACAGCCCTTCCCCTTGATTAGCGACTTTCAAAAAAAAAAAAAAAAAACCACCACGTAAAATGCTACTCACATCTGACTCACCTTTTAAATCTACAACATACAGCTTTTACTGACTGTCTCTGCATAATCTAATAAACTTTTTAAATCGGTATTTTAATTAGAAGATAATTAAATAGCAAAGCTGGGTACTTCCAAGATACACAAAAAGATTGCTTTATCAATAATAAAAAGATTCTCAGCTCATTGAAGGGACTGGGAATGCCAATTTAAGGCAAAATGAATACTGCTTGATAACAAGCTGCACAGCACTGCTCTCAACCCAAGAAATGTGAATATATGTTATTCACACCTTAAATAACTAGGATGCAAATAAAAGCCTGCTTTGGATTTGCAGGGTAAAATGCACATATCACCAATGTCCGTCTCTGGAATTGTGATTTATTTTTCATCACTGCTTTTATTTGGTTG
The DNA here is from genome assembly GCA_013398015.1 of Oreocharis arfaki. NCBI lineage: Eukaryota > Metazoa > Chordata > Aves > Passeriformes > Paramythiidae > Oreocharis > Oreocharis arfaki. Next base: position 578,323 of record VZRR01002778.1, on the reverse strand, counting down.
TACTCATTACGATAATCCGGATAGTTTCTAATTTTTGCATTTAAAGATATTTTTTTCACTGGATCCCCATATATATATATATGCCTCTTATTACTCATAAATTCAGTGCTTATATTCTAATTACTAGAGAAAAGCTCCTACAGCAACCTGGACCTGTCATCTAAAATGAGGAAACAAGTACCTGTATTCCATATTCTGTATTTATTCTGCAACTACTAACATGGCATTTTAAAAGGACACAGATATAACATCTAATGACCAACTCACTTCTGTTTATATAAAAAAAAGAAAAGAAATCCAAATTTCATATGGTTAATTGCATGTATTTTCTACTGTAGTGTGTATTAAGCAGGACCTATAAAAAATTTCTATGCAAATGATACACAAAATCTTCACTATAAGACAGTAATGTCTTCTGAACCCAAATGTATACTGAAAATGCATGCACGGATAAAGGAATATTGTTTAGATATTTTAGATCATAGTGAAAAAGAAATGGTCTGTTTACAATGTTTAAAGCAACAAAAGTTAATCTGAAAAAACTAGAAACAGCATCTGACAGGAAAGGTACGGATTACTAGCGATGCGTGAAGTGGCCACCCAAAAACCAGAGACTAGACAGGAGTAAGGGAATAAAGGTAGGCATTTATTTGAAAGGCCTTCAAAGGTACACCCTGGGGAGCCAGAGGCTACTGCCAAGATGGACCCCAAGGTGGATGTCAGGTCATGAGTTCTTCACACTTTTATAAGTTTGGTTCATTTGCATAACAGGGTTAATTCTCCAATTAAAGCCTTAATTAATGATGTAACTTCCCCAAGCTTGCCCCCCTCTGAGAGGCTTTTGGTTTATACTTTTTAGGCTTAGGACAGGCTGGGTGTTCTTGAAGAGCAAGCCTGGAGAGGCTCTGTTATGTCTAACTAGCATGAGAGAGCAGCAGTTAACAGGCTACAAGAAATTTCAGAGTCACACACTAGGCAGTACAGGATTTGAAAAATATGAAAGCTAAAACCCAAGGTATTACTAGAAACATATTCATTTTGACCTCACTTAATGATTGATGCACACTGACTTACATCTGGTGCTTGGTACTCCAAGACGGAATCAGCAGCAATGACGTCTGCTCTTGTGTTAGACTTTCTAGCCTCCTGACCATTAGCCAAATTCTAACTGTGCAAGTTCTCATCTATCTGTGTAGAATTACATATTCCCAAGACTAAGCATCCATTGGCTCTCCTTTGGATTCCCACTCAATTTAAATTCTACCCGTTGCTTCTTTGCCTTTCAACTTAATATGAGAGAAAATAATGTGGGTTATCAAAATATTTAGGCACAACTTTGGGAAAATTGAGATTTATTTTAGGAATTCCAAGTATTACCTGAACACTGTTACCTATCCTACTGTCACAGCACTTGGAAAGTCTAGTCAGAGGACAAGGGTAGGCTGCAGTAAATGCAAGACAAACAGGCTCAAATAGTTTCTCTGTTCTAGCACAGTATGACCTCAGACAGAACTGTGGGGAAATGTGCTCCCATATAAGCATTTCTATGCTTTTATCCAGATACCATATCCACAGTCAATAAACTTTCACATTTTGAAAAACAGATTCTGTTGCTTTTCATTAGTCACTCTATATCACAGATATTTTGTGGCTATTTTTGTTTGGCATTCTTGCTAGTCTGAACTGATCTAGAATGAAACATGTTACAGTAGGCTTTGATGAAAACCAAACCTATGTTTTTATATTTTAATAAGAAAAGGCTGAGTCTCGGCTGTTGGTTATATGATATTCAAAATTATCTTCCATCATGCTTCGGGCCAAATTTAATCTAAAGGAGGCAACACTCCAGAACTCCACTGCACTTGTAACTCATCAGAACACAAGATGAAATTTGACCTTTAGAGTTCACTTCCAAGCACATTAATGGTCCACAGTTTCATTACAAAAACTAGAAGAAATTACAATTTACCATGAAACCCACTGCAGACAGGAATGCTGACAGCTTTCTTAGCACATTCTGTTTTCTTTTTGCAGGCATAGGAAATCTGTTCTACGGATAGAAACCTCTCCAAAGCTTAACTAAACACCCCCAAAAAACCCCAAAACAAATAAACCTATACCAAAGAATTACGTATAAAATCTACCAATATCTCTGATAACCACTATAATATCTGATAAATGTTATGAATGGTTATATATGAACACTTGACACTACAAGCCCTTATTTCAGAGATTGGCACTTTGCACAGATCAAAGTAGCAAGACAATTCTCTTCCTTTTTTGACAAACATGCTATTTTTGGTTGCATACACTCCCCTAAAGGAAACCAGAACCTTTACTATCTTATCTGCCATCCCAGTAATAGTGTACCATGCATGTATCCTACTAACAGATTTTCTCCTTGTGGATAATAATGTGGGCTAAACAAGCATCTGCCCTTCCACCTGCACCGCCAGAAAACTTCAGCAGGTCAGGGGATTTGGTGCTTGTTATGTGCTAGGGTAGAGTTAATTTTCTTTATACTCACTGGTGTGGGGCTGCATTTCAGATTTTTGCTGTTGATAACACAGACATTTTCATTATTACTGAGCAGCACTTAGAGTCAAGGCCTTTTCTGCTCCCCACCCCACCAGCGAGGACACCGGAGGTGCACAAGGATTTATGAGGGGACACAGCCAGAACTGTTGACTGTCACTAACCGAAGGGATATTCCAGAACATTTGGCATCATGCTCAGCACATACAGCTGGGGAATGAAGGAGGAAGAGGGGCGGGGAGATGTTTGGAGTGATGGCCTTTGTGTCCCCATGTCACCATCAGGCATGAGGAGGCCCTACTCTCCTGGAGATGGCTGAACACCTGCCTGCCCATGGGAAGTGGTGAATGAATTCCTTCTTTTGCTTTGCCTAGGCGTACGATTTTGCTTTATCAATTAAACTATCTTTATTTCAACTCATGAGTTTTTCTTTCAATCTTCTGATTCTTCCTCATCCCACCTGTGGAAGAGCGAGCCAGTGGTTCCATGGGACTGAGTTGTCAGTTGGGGTGAAACCATGACAGAGGGTACCTCAGCTGCTGGCCCATCAGTGTCCCTTGACAATAAGCAAAATGAGAAACCCTCTTACAGCACTCTTGTAGTAACTGCCCCCTATCATCTTTGTAAGATAGTAACCTATTAAGTGCCAAACCAATTTTTTTTCTCTTATAAATACCTATTGATACAAGGTTTTCTTCAAAATTACAATTGTGCTACCCCCTAAATAAACCTCATTCAAACAGATTGAGTCCCTGGGTTCTCTCAAGGAGTCTATTTGAAGAAAAGGAAAATAAAAACTCCTCATTTTACTTTGACGCAGTTGCTGGATCACGTGTGATAAATTAAAGGCTGTGCTTTGTTTTCTTTTCTTTTGTTTCACTTGCTATAAATTCATGCCTTGCATCACTTTTTACAGGGCTGGATGTTCTGTCCTAGTATTTTTGTTCAGAATAACAGACCAACTAGGAATGAATAACACCATAAGAATGCATTAGAAAGAAACTTCTAAGAATAGAATCAAAAGGATCATGACAAGACTAAGCACATAGGATAAATTACTTCAGTAGAATCATAAGACTCTTTAAAGCCTTTTATGGCAAAAGAAAAAAATGTAAAAAAAAGAAAGGTTAAACCAGTGGTTCTACATCAATACTTCTACTCTTGACACTGCTACCATATTCAACAGTGGTTCATGAATATATCTTGCGGTGAATATTTGAGTAAAAAAGCAGAAAAACAGCATGGCTGATTTAAAAAAAAGAAGGCTCGATCTAAAAATCTAACTGAAAGTGAGAATCCACCAAATAATGCATAAATAGAATAGAATATTTCCGTTGGAACAGACTTCTAATGATCATCTGGTTCAACTGCTTGGCTGCTTCAGCAATGATGAAAAGTTTAAGGATGTTATTGAGGGCATTGTCCAAATGCCTCTGTAACACTGACAGGATTGGAGTATTAACCATTTCTCTAGGAGGCCTGTTCTAGTATTTGCCCAAACTCTTGGTAAAGAAAAGCTTCCTAATGTCAAGTCTGAATCTCCCCTGAAAGTAATCAGAAATTTAAGATTCTCTCAGATTATCCCAAAATCCCACTAATTTAATTAAACAAAAATCTCTATTAAGAGAATTTTTGATACTGACTATGAAGAAACAAATGTCACAATCTGCTTGACCATAAAGCTCTCGAATAATTAATCTTCTACTGAAGTCACAGAATCATGAAGTGGTTCGTGTTGGAAGGGATCTTAAAAATTATCTGGATCCAATCCCCGTTCACAGACAAGGACTCCTCCCATCAGACCAGGTTTCCCTATCCAACCTGGTCTTGAACACTTCCAGAAATGTGGCATCCCCAGCTTCTCTGGGCAGCCTGTTCCAGTACCTCACCACCCTTGCAGCAAAGAACTTACTTCTACTATCTAATCTAATCCCACCTTCTTTCAGTTTAAAGCCATTCCTCATTGTCCTATTACTACATACCCTCAAGGAAAGTTCTTCAAGACTACAAAGCCTTGTAGCCAGTAAGTACTGGAAGGCTGCTGCAAGGTCTCCCTGGATCCTTCTCTTCTCCAGGCCGAACAACCCCAACTCCTGTTTAAAATACTGAAAGAAGCGTTAAAGAAGTCAGAATGGCCACATAGTTAAAGATTACTGGAAATTTGTTAACTGGTCAAATTAAAAACATAATGAAACCAAACTGAAAAAAAATTCACCCTCAAAACAAACACCATCATCATAGCTATCTTTTCTTTGTCTAAATCTCAGGCTGAAATCTATGCTGCTGACTTACCTGATCTGAAAATATTTGAACTAAATGGCATAAACAATCCTGAGATGACTAGAACCTAAAATCATCCTTTCCTTGTATCCTCTCAGCCCCAAAATGCAGTGGACACTGGAGAGGCAATCTAGGAGAAAATATCACATTTTTATGTCTTTATCATCATAAGTCCTCATCTCCAGCTCTTTCTGAACTCCACCCATGTGCTGTGGAATGATGAGGACTACCTGAATTCTATTAGGGCATGGAATTAGACACTGCAAACTATCTTTCTGGTCACTGTAACTTTAGTTTAATAGATAGAAAAAGTTTCTTCGAAAAGTGGTCTCAGCCACACTACAGTTTAGGTTAACTTTGTCTAAAACAGAGTAGTGCTTGACTCACAATCTTTAAAAAAAATCATGTGACAGACCAGTTGTATACCAAGATCAACACATTTTCCATAAAGGATGAAATCGTAACTATGTAAAAATGCTGACCACATGGGAAAGGAGGTCCTTCAAGGTTTAGCTGCTCCATGGTAATCACATCTATCCCTAAAAAGTAGTACTACAAATTAGCTAGACTCATTTATTACTGTATACAGGCATCCATGCTACTACATGGATGTGTTTTAACTAGTCACCTAGCCATACTTGAATGCACATTAAAGAATTGTGTTGAACAATAAATGTCATTTAACAGAGCAATGCTCAGAATTGTATTTAGCAGTTCACATTATGGAATAGAATCAATGAAGCACATGGTTTCACCTATTGATATTCTCTTCAACATAAAAGTGAACACAAATGCCTGTGATGTTGAAAACTGACATTGATGATTCTGAGGACTTTCAGAAACACAGACAAAATCAATTTGAGACCTAGGAAAGTGCTATTACTTCATGAAAATGATGCTCTGCTTCTCTGCAACTGAAAACAACACAAAGAGGAATGATAGTAGAAGCAGGAAACATGAAGAGAATATGTCTGTCACCAAAGCACATAAGTATCAATTGCTTTATTCTTAGATCTCATATCAGTGAAAAGAGACTACAGAGAGAACAGCATTACAAGTGGTAAGATATGACACCTGAACTAGTGGAAGTGCTAACAGCTGACAAAGAGAGAAAAACAAAATCAACCAACCAACCAAAACTAATCCTCAACCACCCAAAGAGCAGATGCTCTTAGGACGTCTATTCATACCGGGCATTTATTACATCTAAGAGAAGAGTTGGTTATCTCCAAACACTTCTATTATGGGCATATGCCTAACATTGAAATGCTTTTATTAATTTTTAAAGAAAAAATATGTTTTGCTCCAGATAAGAAGCATGTTCTTAACTAATAAAAAATAATAAAGTGATGCCCCACCCATCTTAAACATTGTACCTTTATAACCTGCTGGAAGAGCCCTTACTCTATCCTGAAACTGCTTTTTAAATCACTCCTCAAGAACCTTGTCCTGTGGTATGCAAAATCAAAACGAGACGGAAGTATTTTATTATAGGAGATCTATGGCTAAAGCCTTCACCCAGGATGGGTGTGGTTCCTTCTGTGCTAAAGCAGGATCCAAACCTTCCAAGAAATAGTCCTGAGATCTGACCACAGCTGTCCTTTCTTCTCATTAGGAATTCAAAAATCACACACATGTACAATAATACAAACTCAACAGCTTTAGCAGCAGGAAACACATACACCATTATCAGTTGAATAAAGTGGAGAAGGAAAGGGAATCGTAGAAATCCAGAAAGCATGTTATCTATTCCTTTCATTTACTGTGTGTAATCTTTAAAATTAGAGTGAAGAACACACCCTTTGACCTTAAAAACTTAAAGCACATTGGTAAAGATGACAGGACACCTCTTGGCTTTGTGGCCACTCTCTTCTTAACAGCTCAAGACCCTCACTAATTTTTACAAATGAATGCATGTCAACACATGATGACAAAAATATGAGAAGACAAAAACAAGAAAGGAACTCAGCATTTATTAAGGAAACTTTCATATTATTACAACTGATGAGAATAAAAGCCCATAAGATTCAAGTGTATAGTTTTAACCTTTTGTTTAAATATTTCAGGGAACACTACTATCAAACATGCCAAGGAAACATCTATTTTTCTGCAATGAAAGAGTTCAAAAACTAGATAAATCAATGTTTACTTTCTTACCTTCAGATAGTATGAAGCAAAAAAGATAGAGAAGTCAGTCTGATAATCTACTGCTGAATATTGCAGCCATTTTTAAAGCAGCTGGCTCCTGATATAGTTGACATTTTTAAAAAAAAGTCATTTTGTCCTGTGGCTATTGTGATAAAGGACAATTTCCATATTTCTTTTTAAAAGAGTGTAAAGCAAACTTAATTAACTAACATGCTTTCCTATTTTATTAGCTGAAAATGCTATTTCCTGTTCAGAGAAAGACAGGCAGAATTCTATAGAATCTGACCATAGTAATTTAGATGCAATTCCTGACTTCCCTTTCTTACCTGCACAACTGTACTATTCTTAATAAAATAGGTCTTAAATTTCAATGCACAGCATGAATTACAGTCCTAGTTCTCACCACCAATTCAATCTTTGCTCAAAAGAAGCTCCATTATAATTTTAGCTGCATTATCAGGCACTTTAACTCCAAATTTGCCAGTTTGAATTCTCCATGTCTTCAAACAATTTCCTTTAAACACTGGGTGCCAACTTTCTGTACCTCAAATATATGCAGCATCCCCCTGAGTGTGAAATGTGGGGAATTTCATCCCTTTTATTTTTAGGTTCTTATAAATCTTGGTCATATTTGCATCTTTGGAATATTTTCAAGGGTTTTTTTAGCCTCATTTTTGTGAAAAGAAAGTAGAAACAGAGGTGTGCCCTTAGGAATACTGCCCGGAGAGTTTACAAAAAATATTTGTCATTGGAATTGCAGGTCATTAGAATGAAAGGAAACATCAAGACGGTTTTCATACAATAAGTATTTGCTTTTGGCTAAGTGCAGCTGAGAAAGTCTTGCTACACCCAAAATTCTGAACAGACTTGTACTAATTTTGAGCTTTCTTGTGAAAAGAGACTTTTGGAGCAAGAACTGTGCAGTGGACTACAGATACTTTTTTGTTCTATTTTTCCTGACCAAGTCTGCAAAGAATTCAGTAAATAACCTTTTCTTAGACTCATTTATGGGGAAAATATATAGAATTAAAAAGAATAACATTTCTAGCCATCTCTTAAAAAAATCTAAAGCACAAAAACCCCACACAACTTAAATGCAATTTTCTTCAACACAGTTGCAACTAAAGACCACATGAAAATAGTTATCTATTCTTTTAAATATGGAACAGATGAAAGACCTTTTAAGTAATACATTCAAAACTCTCAGGAAAGGTATCTTTCATTGCACGAAAAGTCACTACAATTCCTCTTTTTCTTTTTTGTCCTGTTTTTTTTTTTAGGGGGGTGGGGAAGAGTGGTGAGCAGAGGGCATCATTAAACAAATATGACACAAATACTCCCTATGACCAAGAACTGTTACACTAATAGGCCTATTAATCTTTCTCTAGAAAAATAACGTTGTGGAGAAAAAATGTTTTCTCAATTTTTACCAGAAACGTTATATTGATGGGTATGGCTGTTGTAGCAGTAGTAAGCATAACTTTGGCATGTTCCAAGTTCAGCAGCTTCATTGAATTTGCTAAGTTGACAATGAATAAAACTTTGTAGAGTGTCTTCCCAGAAATACCATCAGCAAGGCTTTGCTAAACACAGACAACTGTGACTGGTATAACAGCTCGTTTTCTGAGGGGAAATAGCACACATGCAGCTCCAAAACATGCTAAAAGAACTAACTCATAAGTGGAAAAGTCAAGTTAAGATTTCAACTAATTTTAGGAAGTCTCAGTCACTGATGTCTCTGTTTGGTATTCTTCTTTGCAGGCCCTCAGCTGTTTAAGGAAGTACAATAGAATAGCTTTTAGCCTACTAAGTTATTTTCATGGGAATTTAATGAAGTTAGTTATAATTAGATCTAATGAAATCTCTAAGAGTGCTGGGTTTAAGTGCAGAAACTATTCTATTGCCTGTGACGACTACAGTATCAGAATGCTCTCAAATTAACATAAAGATCTAAAAGAAAGTTCAATATTTACTTTCTCTTAGCATCCATTGTTCATATATATTATTCAAATGTGTAATGAAAGGATCAAAACAAAGTAAAAAATATTGAGACAAAAAGGATTGCAATAGTAGTTGCTGGAGAAAAGAAAAGAGGCTCAAGAAAATATCATTTAAGTTGGGCTCCTAGAGAGACTGGAAAAATAAGTCAAGAGACCTTTTTGCAGTACTTCGAAGTGGTTCATTATTAATATTATATACAAGACATGTGGAAATAAATTAAAAGCCTAGCTTTTAGGAACTTGGAAGGAAGGCAAGGAAACTTGCCTTGTTCAAGTTTAGAATAAAAACTCCATCTTATATCAAAAGACAGCACAAACCACCAAGACTCACTGTTAACAGATTCTAGAGCTCCTAGAAAAGTAACAGATCTCTTCATGACCGCAGTTACTATTTATTGTAGTAATAACAAAACAGAAGGACATAAAGTCTTTTCTTTCATTCTGAAGTTCCTAGTACCTTTGTTTCTTTTGGGTTTTGCTCACTTAGGTAAGTACACAGGCTTAATGTGTTAATAAACGGGAGACAATGATAAAAACTTCATCCCTTTTTCTCCTCCTGTTCCTTTTCTAATTTCACAGTTCTTACTTTTCTTACCCTCAGTCCTTACAATCCACAATTCTTTTGCCTCTCAGATGTTCCAAAAACAGCACAGGTACAGCTGCCTGAGAGTCTATAGTCTCTTCCTGGTATTCACCTCCTTACGGACAAGAGTCCACAAAGATTGCATTATTGATGGCTTATTAACCATTCAGCCAGAGAGAATATAAAAACAGATTTAAGTTTGGGACAAATTTCACTGTAATTATATTTCTTATCTGAGTAGGTATCGCTCATCTTTTTTCTCAATCCAATCACTTTCTTGCCATTTATCATTATCACTACTGCTACTCAGGACCATTTGTGTTATACCTCAACTGTGAGAATGTCCACTGAATAATAGCATTCAGGCATTTACCAAGAGTTGACTGTGCTAATTATTCAGCCTAAATTCACTTTTACCCTTCTTGGAAAGACTAGTCCCTTTCTGGTACTGTTTTACACATTACTAAACCCATCTTCCTATTAGCATCTTAATCCTAAATTTCTCCCATATGAGAATGTCTCCTGCACAGGACAGGCTGTTTAAATATATTCAATGTGTCATTGCTTTGTTACACTACAAATAGTCAAGTTCCTCAATCACCTTTGTGACGAAAGATTTCAAGCCACTGAATACAGTGAGGAGGATCAGCACACCCGTGCTGAATATCTTGAAAACTATTTTGTTTGTCAGAAATTTCACTTATCAGAAATTATTTCGTGCTGTCAGATGTTGTCAGCAGATTTTATCCACCCTATTGTGTTCACCATATATGATTTTTAACACTAAAAAGGACTATTTTAATTTGCCAGAAATAATACATAATTTTTTTAGGTGTAAAATAAAACAGGAAGAGTTGAAGAGGGTTCTGTTGCAGTGGGGCACAGTGGCTGCTTACTCCCATCTATTGCATCCACTGATGGATCACAGGTAACAGGCGATTCCAAATAGATGTTTACCTTTAACACCATAAAAGACCTGTTTTTCACTGACTGGAGGAAAAGCCCGAGCAGACTAGGTTAAAAGATACTGAGAGGGACCATAATTGGTAAAGAATTATCTTTTTGTAGTTTCAAGACAAAGAAAGATATTCGTTAAAGGACAAGAGTTAGAAGTCAGCAGATCCAAGAAATTTTATTCTGGGTTTTTTGATACACAGTGAAAAGAATTTCACCACAGTGCTGTGTAAGTTTTCTGTAGAATCACCACTGTTTCCACAGTTTTCTTATCAGACTCTCTCTTGTATTTACAAAGATTATTTCAGAATTGGCTCAGCAGTTAACACATGATTAAGGTAGCAGGAGGAAAAAAGTAATCAAGAAATGCTTGCAAGCAGAAAAAAAAAAAAACAAACCTTTCATAATGTGCAGAAACATTATGATAGCTTTTTTTCTTCACTTAACTTGTTTTATTTTCTTACTCAGTGGTTCTGTCTGCCTAAGTGACAGCTTGTTCAAAATCCTCACTGGTCCTTTTTCAATGCAGCATTTTGAAAGAGTATACAAAGTCTAATCCATAATTATCAATCCTCTCAGGATACCAATCACTACTAAAAAAAATGCTTAATTAAATTATCCTAAGATTATTAGTGATTTTGATATAAATATGGCAATCAAACAAATGTGAAAAAAGCATACAATGGAAAAAGAGAAATAAACAGCATCTTCACAAACCCCCAGACACCTACATTTCTTCAGCTGAAGTCTATATTTTGGTTCCTCAATGGTTTAATCACAAAAATAGATTTCTAAATTGTAACACAGTCTTTTCAAAGCAATAGTACAGACTTTAAGCTTGCCTGTGAAAGCCTAAAAGAGCAAATAAAGCCCTTGAGCAAACTGAGAAAAAAAGGACGGTAACATTCAAACCCCAGAAATTTGGCCACCCACTATTTATGTTCAGGGATTACTAAAAATAGCTGATATTCTAAGCAATTTGATAGCTGCTAATTCCACAATCCTCCTTTGACAGCCAAAAAACAACCCCAAGCAAAAACAATTAAACAAAAAAATGGACGATTAAACCCAAACAGAATCCAAGTGTACTCAGTATTTGTTAATCAATTACCAATAGATCACCTAATTAATGTAGTTTCAAAGTCTCGCTCAGAAGGAAAGAGATCCAGTCTAAAGGACACCTTATCCTTACAGCATTTGCTAGCATGCTTCCTTTAGAAGAAAATTAACAGAAGGAAAAATCCTCACATTTTTGCAATCATCTCTTTGTTACATGACCTTACATTACTCCCCTTTTCCTTGATTTTTTTTTGCCTCTATAAATTAAAGGCAGACATTTTGTTTTACAACTTCTATAAAAAAGAGTTCCTGCAAAACTGTCATTCATCAGTGACAGAAAAGACTATAATATGTGTCAAACCAAAGAAGTACCTACTCTAGAGAACATGGACTAGATACACATTTTATATTCTGTGAAATGATGCAAAACATCTTCAGAGTAATATTGTAGTTTAACAGTCTGTAGAAAGCTCTAAGGATTTCATAGTCCCAAAAGGAAACATTTCAAAGCAGCAGCGTTAACTCATTGCTTTCATATGCAGATATGTGACATTACAGCTGGTAGTTAAAGGAAACATGGTAATTCCTAAGTGCTGAAGTTCTAAGAACCAAATAATTTCTTTCGGTAATTTTGCAGTTGTGCATTTTGTTTCAACTACAAGAATGAAAAAAGGACCAACAACTCCCTCTCAGAATATTACAACAGTTCATGTAGAAGGTCTTGCTCAAGAGCCATGGTTTTTGTTGTACCCAAAGAATCAGTCCAACCAAGTCAAAAAGACTAGTTTAGTTTCCAGCCCTCAAATATAACTAAGGTCACCTTTTTTATCTGCAAAACACCAATAAAAGGCTCTGTACAGTGATAATGAAGTTTTCCTAGCTAACAATAAATTACATTACCATTAATAAACCCACAACCTTTAGAATGTTTCAAGTAGCTAAAATAAAAAAATTGAAAAATTTAACTTCACGGAACATATTGTTAAAAAGAGTGCTTGTACATGATCCCTGCACAAAGAAAACCATCACTCTCCAGTGAAAAAGCAGTAAGATAGATACTAAATCTTCCACCTTACACTATGAGTAGCTGAGGTTTATTTATCAGCTGGGGTTGTTTAGTCTGGAGAAAAGGTGGATCAGGAGGGACTTTAACTCTCTCTACAGCTACTTAAAATGAGGTTGGAGTGAGAGGGTGTGGGAATTAACAGCAGGTCAGAAAGCCTGTCTGAGTCTGACATTGGTCTCAGCACAGTCCATTTCTACCTGTGAGAAATCTAGTCAAGAAAAGCGAGAAATTCAAAACAATAGAGAGAGTAAACAGCAACAAAGCTGCAGCTAGCTTCTGTTTAGATTCTTAAGATGTCTATGTTGTAAACAACTAATAATAGTATGGTGTAGTTAAAATAGCCAATGAATCTACTGTAGTAGTTGAACAACCAATAAACAACTAATACGAATGATAAACATACAAAATTGTCTATATATAACACTAACTCTTAGAATAAACACTTTTTACCTACACTTTATGTTAGAATTAGTGTGTGTTGCACGTCCACTTCAACTGTGACAAGAGGGTGTCAGTCTCTTCTCCCAGGTAACAATTGGCAGGATGACAGTAAACAGCCTCAAGTTCTTCCAGGGGAGATTTAGATTAGATATTAGGAAAAAAAAAAAAAATTGCAAAGTGTTTAAAAGTATTGGAACACACTGCCATGGGAAGTGGTAGAGTCACCAACCCTGGTAGTGGTAAAAAGCTGTGTCGTTATAGCACTTGAGGACAAGGTTTAGTGGTGAACATGGTGGTGGTACTAGGTTGACAGCTGGACTTGATGACCTTACAGGCTTTTTCAAACCTTAATGATTTTATGATTATGATGATGTACTAAATAATCCTGTAAAAGCAATATTGTCTAGATAATTGTAATTGTTTGCATGAAAATTATGATCACTGTGTCTGAATTATGATATTATTTAAAGAAATTTACATGGTCAGCCTTGAAATTGTTGTTGCCGAAAAATTCACTCAGTCATTAATAGTTAAAAATAGCTTATCTTTGTAGTGTACCCACAAAATTAGGTGGTATAGTCTTGTACAATAGGCCTTTGGCTAATAATATCTACAAACGTGTTCCTAAATGTTTTCACTTACCAAATTAAAGGTATAATCCATCTAACAAACAGTATAAAAATAGCAGAATAGAATGTTTAAATGCTTTCAAAACCACCAAATGAAATATGAAAATACTTGCAAGGAGCAAACTTTTTTAAAACAAAAAAAACCTAATATACTGCTTTTATAATGATGATCTTCTTTTTAAAACTGGGACTATTTGCAATACATTTATTAGGATATGAATTAAAAGTGAAAGCTGTATTTTACAACAATAAATAAGTTAAAATCTACCAATTCATGAACTAAACATTTAGACAGCTTCCATAGCTACCAGAATGCTCTCCTTTCCAAAATATTTAAGCTACGTATTAAGAGTTGGTATTTCAGAAGCATACCTAAGACAAAAACTATTCTCTCAGGATCAATACTATGTTTTATTAATTGAAATAACTGTAACATTTCTAAAATTCATTGTCTTGAAACTGAGGCTTGTGAAACACTTAAGGAATTCAGGCCAGAGTATTAAAGTAGGGTAGTTCATCCCATTAACCTCCACAAATTTTACTTAAAAGACATTTATTCATATTGGCACATTTCCAAGCAACCCACTGGGCCCCAGAGCAATGCAATTGGCCTCAGTAATTTTGTAATAAGTGCTAAACAAACATTTTAATCCATATAATTTCTAAATAACACAAAGTTATTTGTGTAATTACAAGAATAAGTAAATACAGACAGAGACAATCTAGAAACACAACAAAAATATGGTAAGTGGAAAGCAATTTCTGTAGAAGATTATTTTTATTACATGTTTTCTATTACTTACAGGACTGTACCTGTATGAAAATGAATCAGAGAAAGTTAAAAACATAATGTTCGTGGACAGATGAAAAAGATCCTTATAATTAATTTTCAGAAATAAGAATCCATTATTGCTTCAAAAAGTTGAGGTTTCACAGATTTACGTGCACACAATTAGATGTAATTTTACTTGAAATATAATTTCAAAATCAGTTGACAGCCTCACCCAGCTACCACTAGTTACTAGACTTCAATAGTTTTGACATGTAGAACAGTACTTGCCTTTCAAGACAGGTAGTGCTTTAAGCTAAACAGACGTCTTGTCTGCCTCTCTCTCCTCTAATGTAGGACATCTTTTCCCTGAAGGCATTTTTGCAATTCATTAATCATCCTAACTGGAAAATTTGAAAGTTAAAGCTTTATGTTTATGCAAAGTTTATGTAGATCTAGGTACTGATATTGCTTTCAATTACTCAGAAAGATATCTGGAGTAGATTCTAAGTAGCGACTTCCAAGATCTAGGGAGCCTGACCCAAAGACAACAGAAATCATGGCAGTTTCTCATCGAGCTCACATCCTATGAATCATAGATTATAAACCTTTCTTATTAAAAAAAAAAAAAAAAAATCTGAGTTAAAATGTCACAGTCTGTAAGCTCTGACTGCATTTTAGATACATCAAAGCAAGTAAAGTTTCTTGTTTATCTTAAATATGGACATAGGACTCTGGTGTTTCTTTAGCTTCCAAAGAGTCTCTGAGATAACAATAATAACAACAATAATTTATCACAGTTAAATTATAATTCAGTATAGGTAATTCCATAAATGAAAGAAAAATGCTTATGGCAGAACTTCCATTTTACCAGCAGGAAAATAACTGGAATACACAGCAGCCATCAAAGTGGCTAGTATCGAAGAGTGATACAAATGCTCCTGTTTCCATTATGCAAAATCAAATTTAATCATTCTTTTATTTAAATTTATAAATCAAACCTGTTTATCGATATTCTTTTTGTGGCTTCACATCAAAATGCAACTAAAAATCTACCTAACAAGCAGACGGAAATCATTCAATTACCTCCTTCCAAGAAAACTGTTCCTCAATTTTAAAGACTTCTTTTACTGAATATTTCTAATGGTCACTGAAAAGATACAGATTCTTGGCACTTTCTCAAAATTAGTTCTGTAGAGAATAAATTTTGATATGGGTGGGCAGAACTCACACAGCCCAAATTCAAGCAAATATCTTAGAATTTGCCTCTTTCTGATAACTACTAAGAAATCATGTATTTAAGGCAGAATTCATGCCAAAAAAAAAAAAAAACCCCTTAACAGTTTTATGATGTTTGCACCTTCAGAATGAGCGCTAATTTCTAGGTTTCATGCAGCCAGTGCTCACTGGAATTTCACCTAACACAGAACACAATTTAAAACTGAAATCTAGAAACAATCGAAAAAAAAAAAAAAGAGAAGTAAGATTTCGTGCTCTGATTTCTACCATTGGGACCAAAAACAAGGGGTTTGCTTTTGTCAGCCATTAAAGAAAAAAAAAAAAAAAAATAGAAATCAAAGTCACTAGTGAGTGAAAGAAACATTGAATATGAACAACAGCCAGTAACCCTGAAACCAAAGAAACAGATTCTGAATCAGATACATCGTGTAGAAAATAGGTGTTATTTAGTTATTATATTGAGAAAATAGGCATATTGATATTAGACTTGCAATTACATAAAAAACTGCCTAGATGGGATATTAAAGATTTTTTTGCCTGACCTGTATTCATTCCTGTTCCAAATGCATGTTACCTGAAAATACAAAATAATGAGAAAAAATTTGTTAATTATAATATTTAGCTATTTAGAACCTCTACAGATTTCCTTAAAAAACCTAAACATGACCAGTAAAGTTGGTAGAATAAAGATGATAAGAGCTGCTGTAACTTTGAACTTATTTCTGTCACAGTGAAAATTTACATTTCAATTAATTCATACCAATGCTGTAATCTATCCACAGCTTTTAAAACCACTCAGATTTTTTTTCCTTTTACATTTTGTATTGAAATACCTTGATTAACTCAAAATTCCTTTACTTTACACAATTACTTTACAGAAAAGTCTTCACATTAGTACTGCATAAATAAAAGGCTAGCAAAATCAATATGATAACATCAATGACAGGATATGTGCTCTTTATTTATACTTCAAAGCAGAGATTTTAATAAATTAAATGCATGTCAGAATTTGTAAAAAATCTCTGCATCAACATGATTGTATTTCTCCTTCTCCTCCTTCCTTTGATCCTCCAAATGTGTGCTTCTATCTACTTCCTGATTGACAAATTCTTTTCATTATAATGTTAATGTATTACATCAGAGTTGATAGCATATGCATGGAGGAGAAAGATAAGTGATGTGTCTTGGTACCTTTTCCTGTGAAATTACATTAGCCTTCTGAGATACAGGGTAGGATGAAGCTGCAGATTCAAAGATCATTACACTGCATATAACCCTTTGTATTTATCTTCAGTGCTGCTAAAACTTTACAGAAAATCTAATTTCTCTGAAGCTGCAATAATGTCAAACCACCACTTTTTGTATGCCAGACTTCATTCCAACTGGCAGGAAACACACAAAAGGATCTAATATCAATCACAGGGAATTAGATAAAAGCTAAAGGTTTGGCATATTTGGCAAAGAATTCAACCAGTGCTCTACTTCTAAATTATTATGGAATCTTTGCTCTTCTAGTCCATTTGTGTTTTATTAAGCAGAAATATGAAGTGAAGAGCAATGCAGTCAAGGTTGTGCTTAATCTTTCCTCATTTTCTTACCACCTGGGAGGTCTTTTATGACTAATACAGGCAACTTTTTCAACCTCAGAAACAGTCGCTTTAGAGAAAATGTGCAAGGCTGTCGCAGTTGAGGCAGACATGTGACACACACTAATTCTAACAGAAAGTGCAGGCAAAAAGCGTTTATTCCAAGAGCCAGTGTCATATATATACACTTTTGTATGTTTATCATTCGTGGTAGTTGTCCATTGTTTGCTCAACTTCTACAGTAGATTCATTGGCTATTTTAACTACACCATACTATTATCAGTTATCTACAACATAGACATCCCAAGAACCCAAACAAAATCCCAGCTGCAGCCTTGTTGCTGTTTACACCCTCTATTGTTTTGAATTTCTTGCTTCTCTCGACTAGATCTCTCACAGGTAGAAATGGACTGTGCTGAGACCAATGTCAGACTCAGACTCAGACAAGCTTTCTGACCTGCTGTTAATTCCCACACAGGGCATGCCTAAAGAAGGAATAAAAATCCAGGGGCCAGCTAATACTCCGATCAAAACAAAGCAGAAAATGGAGCCTCTCTCTCCATTCACACACCAGTTTTTAAAACTGAAATCAAATCCCACAGCAACAGCACAATGAATGAAAATTGTCTTCTCATTGATCTATTCCAGTGACTGACTGCTATGTCAATAATAAGCTTAAGATTTCAATTATAAAAATTAAAAAATGTACATATTTATATTATATAAAAGTAACAAAGGCAGGCCATGCCCTTTAGAATGGTTTCTATTTTTTCAATGAGTTACTTAGAAATAACATGAAATTTCATAAGAATTTTACTTTTTTTACATCCATATCTTTCTTTTGTTGATAACAAATAAATGCAGACCTTTAGACCCTCTTACTGAACAGAGTAATACTGAGGTGGTGTTTTATACCCTGTGCCAAAGAGAGGGATTCCAGTTTTCAATCAAAACAAGAGGCTTTCAGCATTACTAGGTGTCTTCAATAGAAAGAACACTGCAAAGTGCAACAACTACAAAAAAATCATAGAACGGTTTGGGCTGGAAGGAGCCTTTAACAATCACCTAGGCCACCAGGCCCTGACACAGACCGGGATATTCTTCACTAGACCACATTGATCGAAGTCCCACTTACTTTGAACTTTGAACACTTCCATGGATAGGGCACCCACAATTTCTCTGCACAACCTGCCCCAGTGCCTCAACATTATTACTGTAAAAAATGTCTTCCTTAAGCTCAATCTAAAGCAACCCTCTTGTAGCTCAAAACCATTATCCCTGGTCTTACCACCGCAGGGTCTCCATCTTTCTAATAAGAACTCTTTAGTACTGAAAAGCTGAAATTACATCTTTCTGCCACCTTCTCTCGTCCAGGATGAAAAACTCCAACTCTATAAATCTTTCCTCAAAGGAGAGGTGTTCTACCCCTCTGAAATGTTAATTGTTTTTGACCTAAGTTTTATCCATCCTAAACTTGCTATCTTTTATCTCTCACTCACATGATGATAATGATGAGGCAATCTTGTTGAACTGATACAGTTTTCTCCATAAGAACACTTTCACCATAGAGTTTTAGCTTCTCTTATCCATGCTTGATATCTTCTTTCTTGGAGCAAGAGATATCTTTAACTGATGAAACTTGACCTATTGCATGAACATGTATGTGTAAGCTACTCTAAGCTAACCTCACAGTAAAAGAAAGACAGTTGAGTTATTAAAGAGGAGGTAGAGTTCATCTGTGGTAGATATGTGAAGCAGTTCAGATGAAGCGCGTATATAGGGCACTTAGGCACACGATTAACGGTGGACGGTTGGAGCCTATGACCTTAGCTGTCATTTCTATCCTAAAGGATTCTATGATTCTACAATTTCCTGTTTCCCTTTGCTGAATTCAAGTAGGTGTCGAGCTCACTAGTTTTCAGATGTCCACAGAGCAAAGTCAATGGACTAAAGATATAAAATACGAGACAGAAAAATCTGACTAGGTATAAGGAAAAAGATAAGACAGGAGAATGGTCAGATAGTAGAGAATTAAAGAATTTGAGTCCTCACAAACATTTGAAATTTGATGGGGGCTAGACTTACAGAGTCAGATCTAACTGGACCTGCTATGAGCAAGGGGTTGGACAAGAGGACCACCCTCCCACTCCGAGTAAGTTTATTATTCAATTTGCAATGCAAATACAGTAAAAGCTAGTACAAGCATTAGCGGGAAACATTTCTCACAGGCCTGAATACACATCAAAGCAAAACTTCAAAACAAAGATCAAGGAATATTAAGTAGTTCTGTGACTGTTTCCTTCCAAGTGCCGGCTTACTTTCTTTCAAGTCAAATGACTCATCTATGACTGATATGTGTATGTCATGTCACCTACATCAAGCACTGGAAAAGCTCAAGTCTCTTCATTAGCCTACTTTTAAAATGGAATTTTTCAAATTAATATGTAAAACATACGCGCATAAAACCGCATACTGAAAACTGAGAAATTCAATTTCTTGGAAGAATTGGTTACTCTAGTTACTGCAGAGTCAGTTTTAAACCCTTTCTCTACTGCAGCAAGTATTGAATTTTTTCTTCCTATACTTTTAGTTCTGCATTTCAGCAGAAGAAACAAACCAAAATACATTAGTGAATGTGCAAGTAAAACTTTTGAGATGTCAGATACTAATACTGGTATCTTTCCACAAACAAAACAAGGGAATTTGAATTAGACCAAGGGATCTAACGTACAGAAATGCTCCACCTGGAACTAAAGCCAAGGGAGCTGTGCTTGAACATACTGAAATTACATACTTATAACTGTTTGTAAATATTCACTGTTTCAGAAGGAATCTTTATCTTTAGTTGATACTTCAGACTTAAAATCCCACTACTCATACTTTGTCACCTACTATGAGAGTAAGGATGGAGATGAGAATTTCACCTTTCATGATACTATAAAAAAAAATTTAGGATTGTGAAGCTCCTGGGAACCATAAAATAATTGTTATTAAAGAAAGGTAAGGCCAAATAAGAATTCTATATTCAGAGCACAACATAATATTTACAAGTGAATGAGGAATCAGTAGTGCAGAGTAACCAAAAGAAAAAAAAATAGCACGTACTCTTTGAACTTTGCGTATCCTATAAAGTGAGAGTTTCAAAAAATAAAAAACCTATCAAGTCTCCAAGGAAATACTACATACATACAGAATAACGTATTAAACATAAACACAAGGGGAAAAGATGCAATATAATGTGATATACAGCTAGAATTATTTTTGATATTTCCAAACTCTGAAATCCTTAATTATATTCTTTTATTTTCAGGGTGGTTAAAAGGTCCTATAATATTATTTTATTCCACTAATACCATTTACCTAGTAAAATATCTTCCATTACATGACATTTCAGCACCACCTATTTTGCTTAATTCTTAGCACTGATTCTCTACTACCTGGGATTATTTTTATAGTGAGAACCCCAAAATAATTAATATGCAGATGGTAGGCAAAACTTATATTAATATTGCTTCTCATTTTCTTACAATTGCTGACTAATATTATCCTTCTGCTTTTCAATCCTCACAGCTGAAATTAATACTAATTAGAAACTGGTACAGACTTTATTCACAAATATTTAACAATTCAGATCAAAGCCATGAATTCTCAAAGATGAAAAATTCAGTAATCCTCTGCGATATCTGCTACAAACCTGCAAGAAGTAGACGGCATCTTTTACACTTTCCTACATTGTTTTCTTATAACTTATTTGAGGAATAATCTAGAGGTGGGTCAACTAAGCATTTAGAAATAGATTTAAATTCTGATGTCTTCAAAATATGACTTTGCTCTCTAAATGAACTTGCAAAAACTTTTAGATTAATTAAAATATTTATATTTTCTATGAAATCACTTTAGAGACAAAGTAAATTATTTTTTTAAAATCTATCTCTTTTCAATTCTAAATTATTTTTATAAATTATTAATCATAATATGCATTAGAATACAAACTATTTATACAAGAAAAAATATTGCTTTCAATAATGCTTTAAAGCATTATGCTTCTAAACCAAATATTTATGATAGATAGTTATAACATGAAATTAATTCTTTATCATGGACAATTTCATTCATAAAATAATATAATTCTTCTAAAGCAGATTACAACCCTGAGATAAATATTTTTTAAAAAAACTTTTAGAAACACCAGGAGTTTGAGGAATAGAAGGCTGTAAGCCTCAAAAACATCCGTACAGTGGATACAGAATAGTAATAAAATATCACACATGAAACACCTGCCAAATGAGGTAATAGGCAGAAAAGTCAACAAAGACACTTTTTGACATTGTTTTAATCTAATCTGCAGAAATACTGCAATATCACAATTGTGATAATGGCGCTAGTGAATAGTACTAAAAAAAGATCAGAATTAAGGTTATTTGACTGTCTTAATAATGACTTCATCTAAATATATTCAAATGTCACATTTAATCATAACAGTTAATTTTCCTTAATAGTCAGCTTGACATCTCTCTAAAACCTCTTTATCCTATATTACTAATACCATATCAACTAATCTTTCATTTTCATACAGTTAACATTTTGAATATATACAAACCCACAAATATTCACTCATAAATGCAAGCTTCAGGTAAACAGTACAATTACCCAAACACTAAAGGTTGTTTTATGTATTCCCAATTATTTTCAGAGGTTTTCCTCTTCAAATTTCAATTATTTTTTTCAAGTTCTAACCAAAAGGTTCTGTTGTTTTTCAAATAGGACAATGTACTTTTACCACTCAAATCTTATTTCCAAAATGCTGGGGTCAAGCATATGTGAGGAAGTGGGAAAGAAGGTGGAGATATAAGGGAAATATAGGACTTGACAGGAAAATAAATGACCTACACATGTACTGGCAGTTGCAGACTGCAAACAAGTGGTAGGCAATCCCAGCAAAGTTTGGGGAAAACTACCTTGCATTTCATACTATGCTGTGTGCGCATAAACATAGCTTAAAATATCTCTTTATTCAACATAATAAATAAGAGCCAAAGTGCCATGAGAGGCTGGCTAGAAAACACTGCCTCTGCAGTGATATTTCAGGGATTGTCAAGCACAAAACAAAAGTTCATGCATGATAATTAGTTACGTATACTAAACTCTCTGAATACTAATACATTATCCCACTGTAGGAATATTAGACAGGGAAAATATAGGTAAAACATTTGTCCAAAGAATACATTTAGAAGTTATAAATTCTTTTGAGAATCATAACATATGCACAATCACTTTTTGTTTCCTTTATTAAGGTTCCAAATATATAGTCTTTTTGCCCAGAGATGCATGAGAAATAAAAATTACAAGGCAAGGTAAAGATTTTAGAATTTCACCTTATTCAAATTTATAGACCCTCTCCTCACTGGTGTGCTTTCTTTTAAAAGATCTAAAGCCTTTACTAAGCTGACTAAATTATTTCTAAAAGATCATTAATTTTACCAAAAGCACACAGAACTCTATAAAAACAAAAGACAATTAGTTAATTTATTAACCACTGAATGAAATCTGTTATTTACGTAAATCTTGAAGAAAAATATTTAGTATGCATTCCCTGAAGAAAGAGGAGACCACAGAGCATAAAAATTGAAAGAAAATCTTGTAAAAGAAATAATGCAATAGCTGGATTCCAATTCCTGCAAATGATAAAGCTGGTACAATTTTCTATTCATGAAAACTTATTTTTAGATCAAAAACAAAATCTTTAAAATAGATTCTACTCTTAAATAGAATAGTTTACCCTATATTCTTACAATTCCTATGTAATAACATAAAAAACAACACCTTTATCTATTTTATCCACTGAAGCATAGCGACGTTTCTTAAAGTCACGTGTGAAACAGGTTCCATATGATTGCCATTTCTGAGTAAATAAATTCAGAAAAAGGGACAAAAAAACCCACAGGATTTTTCTTTTTTGTTCTTTTTTTTTAGCTTTGCGTTAATATTTAGGATTTCTTGGCCAAGAAAATATTTGTTAAATTATATTTAAAGTCAACCAAACAAAATTGTAATGAAGTAGTTGAGAAAGATAAATCTCTGCAGTTTTTTACTGTTTCATTACTGTACATGTTGAAAAGAATAAGATGCAGATTCAGCTAATTTTCAGCACTTCTCAAATTTTCTGACTCCATGTTCATACATGTGATTTACACAGGAATGCTGAAATAATCCACTGATATCTATTTCTGGAGAATATTCTTTAGGATTGAAACAATCTCATAGACAGGTTCAAACAACAATTTCCATGTTTTGTTGAACCCGAAGTCTCACTTCCAGATATGATTTTTTGCAAATGATGTCTAGCCTTACTAATTTATCATTCCTTCTATTTAATTACCAAGCATCATTTGAACCAAACTATAATAAAGACAACAAGCCTCTACCCTGTGTAATGAATCCTTTCAGGTTTTACCTACAGTCCCAGAAAAGCCCATCTGGAATATCGCAGGACTTCTCTACAAAAACTGAAGAGGAACAGCTCTCGTGCATTGCAATCAGAGGAAAAGCCAGAGCTTTTGTCACTAGTTGTTTCTGGGCTAGCAAAGTGCATAAAAGTCAGAACAGCAGCCTTAAAAGCAATAAATTGCAATTATCTAAATCAATATTACCACTTTCACAGAACATTCCTCTGTGATGGTCTCTAACCTACTCCTCCCAGGAGCTGAAAGCCATAAAATGAACAATAGGTCACTGCAGGTCGCAAAAGAGGTTTAAGTAGAATATTGTGATGTTTGGATAGACAGGCAGGGTGCCTCTGCCTGCTGCAAGTCCATGAAAAGCCTTCATAGGAAGCAAATGGAAGATATTTTACAAAAGCAATTTATAAAAAGAGGTAAGATCACATATTATGGAATTTTAATTACTTTTCTGCTAAGTAGGCTAGATTAACATTATTTTTCAGAGGCTATCTTACAAATTATGTGCAATTTTTTTTCTTCCATTCTTACTCTGAGGAATCCTACTGCTCCTCATTCGACACAGTGCATTTCTGAGCAAGTATTTCAGTTCTCAGTTTTAAGAACTTGTGTGGGAGCAGTCACGGTTTACTGGTTTAGGTTTTAGAATTTAGAAATTTACAAACAGTGCTAAACATCTACAGATTAGGGGAGAAAGTAAAAGGGCTTGCTCTCAGCTGGTGCTGGTCACAGTGAATAGCTTGTCAAGAAGTGCTGATTAAACTAAAAAGTAATTTTTATAGCAGAAATTCTGCAAAAATAATTCATCCAAAATTTTCAGCCCTCTGAAGAAGTAGGAGAATACACCTTCCAATTGAACTAAGTATTTACTAAGGCTTTCATCCTCAGCTTTTCAATGAACTTTAATTTTTAATATTTAAATGATTGTAAGTGAGAAGGCAATACATTACTTTTGTAAGGTTGCTTCTTTAGGTCTTTCCTCCCATGATGTTCTGTCTGTATTTTTGTTCCTAAATTCCAGCCAGAATACCTTTAATCCCCTAGCATCTAGGGTAAACCCGACCCAGGAAAAAACTCAAAAAATGTGAACAAAACCAAAACCAACCAAACAAAAAACCCAAAAACCTCTATGGTTTGGAGGTGAGAGTGCTTGCAATAAAACTTTCCTTCTACATTCATTGAATTCACACTTAGAATACATATATGTTTCCTTTTTACTGAGACATACACACATGAAGGGATTCTGAACAGAGGGCCCTCTCTTTCTTTTCCACACTACAATCTTTCTACCTGTCCATGAAGGCACATGAGAGGTATGGAAAAGAAGAAAATACTATGATACAGATACTATGACAGATACAATGCAACTTAACCTTCTGATACTAGGATGAATTTTTATTTTATGACCTATTAATAAACCAAAACATTCAAAAGTAGGAAAACATTCAGACAGTTTCTCCTGTATAAAATACACAATCTTTTTACCGACTAATGTAAGTCAAGTCAAAATGTTTTTCAATACTTTGTTATCATACACACACTTTCAAATTATTTGACAAAAACAGAACAGAAAATTTTGTGACAGGCAGCATTTCAAGTGCATCTTTAATCAAGGTAGCTATGTTTATTTCAATCTAGAAAATAACTTGCATACAGGTACAATACTCTGTTTTCTTGTGTTTACTCACATTCATTATTTGCTAATGAAAAAATCTTCCCTTGCCTCCCTCTCCTTTGACACATGAATAGAACACTTTATTCTTAATTGAAAACTGCAGTCAGAAAAGAAATCAAATTGACTTGTTTAATAACGGGAGTTTCTCCTAAAGCATCATTATAAACTAAATTGAAAGTGCATTTTTCCTAAATATTAAATCTACTATTGTTATTCCATATGAGCTGTTCCTCAAATGGGTTTAGGAAAAAGAAACAAAAGTCAGCTTAAATGTGGTTTTTTTGCAGATGTCTGGACACATAGATACCAGATCTAAAGCACACATTTGAGATCTATTATTGTTATAACTTTTATTTCTCTCATTAAATCATGACTACAAGCCTAAGAGAAAACAGTACTAAATGGGGTTCCTCTATTCTCCAGAAGTGTATTTTCACATTGGGGGAAACTAATAGCAACTATTTTAATGAAGTAATTTGTACTGAATTTAAGGTTCTTAATACAAGCATCATGCAAAAAAACGCTTACTTTCCCACAAAGATAAAAATTATACTCCATGTTCATTTCACATTTCATAAAACAAGTTGAAACAGAGACATTACAATGTGCCATATTTAGGAAGGGAAAATATCTCGGGATGAGCTACATACCTAAAATATTATGCAACAATAATCGGTCACAATATATTGTAAGTTTACAGCATTTCCTACCATGATAGCACCCAAATCCAAACCAAAATATTTCAGCATCATATTTTATTACATTAATTTCTTGAATAAATTTTACATAAAGCCAAGAAAATATCCTGAAATATTACAAATAAAAGTCTGTCTCTAAAGATAAATCTCTCTTCTTCCTGCACAAACTTTTTTAATGTCAAAAATTTAGTTATATAACTGTTTTGATGTTATATTCGATTTGGTATACCCCAGTAGAAAGCTTCACAGTTTCAATAGTATAATCAGTGTTGCTTTATCTTCAGAGCCCAGCACTGCAAGCATCTCTTGAAGAAACTCTGGACTCATGAACTCTTGTTATTCAGCTAATATGAATGCTGAAAGTTAACATTTATTTTAAACTGTGAGACTGACTAAATTTAACTCTGGGTAAAACCTGTAGTAAAATTTAACATTCAGCATAAAAGAAACAAATCACTGCATCTTTCCACGAAGGAGTAATTGTCAGCAAAATCCATGACCTCTTAATATGAAAACACCTGCAAGATTTTGTTTCAGGCTTCATCCAAAAGCCAGAGCAGTGCAGTAAGAACTGATTTGGGAACCAATTCACCTTCTTCAGTGAAAGGAGACAAAACAGGAAAATATTACATGGCAGTATACAGTAAATAATTCATGACTCATTGCCCATAAAGAGTGTGACAGAGGAAGGATGAGTGTCTGAAAGAGATGCATAGGATTTAAAAATCCTTTCTTCTAGACATTAGTGTTAGCAACAATAAAGGGATCTCCTTCTTGAGAAAAGGAGTGTGGGCGGGGGGGACAACACATTATCTTTTATGGTTATTCTTCCAGCTAGAGCAGCATCTTCTATTGACTATTTTTCAAACATTTGGCGATTTTAAAAACTCTAAACCACACACAAAAAATTTATGTAAGATAGATTTCACACAGTGACAAACATTTTACATCCAGCATATATTGGAAAACATTACAGTTTCAATGCAAAATTGAAGAAAGTACTCTGCAGAGTTGATAGAGTAAGTTATGAATAATGCTTATTGACTAGAGAAGGCTTGCATTTCATACATTTTTTAAAAAAACTTTATATTAAAAAATGAGACCAGCATGGGACTTATCACCATCGCTCATTTTGCACTCATTTCAGTTGTAGAAGACCTCACTTGCAGATCAAAGATGAAATAAGAAGCTATTGTTGAAGCCCAAATTGTAACAATTATAAAAGTGTATGAAAGACACTGACAATATAGGGGCACTGTGATCTTCTACAGCTGTTTGTAAGAGATCAAATGTGGTCACAACCTGAAATTTGAAGAGCGACCCAGCAGCCAGAGATCAAAAGACTTTTACATGCCCAAGGTTCCTACTTGCAATTAGTAATCAAAAGAGCAATTTTCATACGGTTCTTCCTAATGAGGAATATCACTGGGACAATCTCACATCTCTTTTTCTCAAGTATTTTTGCTTTTCTGAATATTTCTATGACATCTGACATACAGATTCTTAACAGAATGTTAGGGCTCTTTTACTGAAGTACACAATACCAAGAAAATACAAAATAGAGCAATGAGGAACTTTTCATCCCACAGCCTTATGTCTATACATTATCTTGTAAACATTTGTGGGTTTATTCTTTCTTTCGATTATTGACCATTTTTGTACAATGGTTTGTGTCATTACATCTAATTACATAATCAGTATGAATTCAAGTAGCCACTAAATGAGAATATTTAATTACCTATGATTTATTGAGTTGCACACACACTCTAGATGAGAAACCAGCTCAGCAGTGCATCTTGTTAAGGAAACTTCCCTGTCTGACCATCCAGGAGCCACTCCAGGAGTCACACTCCCAACATCTGCAACTTTAATTGCTGAGACTGAAGTCCCTTCACAGCAGGGCAGCTCCAGTGAAGCCAGGGAGGCTCCATTTGACTCTCTATCTACCCCCCACTCAATCTCAGACATTTCCTTAACAGTTTGAAACACATCTGACAAAGGCATTTTCTTTTCTGAAACTAGGAAGTTTGAAAATAAGGCAGTAGTGAAGTAGCAGTGCAGTAGTGAAGATGTAGAAAGGAAATCGATTTCTCCAACAGAAGGAAGTTAGGGAGACGTACAAGAAAGGAGACATGGACAGCTTTCTCTCTAATGTCTGTATAGAATTCTGTGAAATAAAACACTTAAACAGATTTAAAACAAAACCAAAACAAAACAAATTTTAAAAAAAGAAAAATTAACTAAGAAAACCCTTTATAAAATCCTAAATATACTGAATGAGGAGCAAGTACCCGCCATGTGTGAGGCATGTTCTATCTTAAGCTTTATCATTGCTCTTTCACAATATCTGTTCCTCTCCATCCTTCGAAAATGAGCTTCCTGTCATTCTTTCCAGCTTGTCATGCTCAGCCACAGTTGGAGAATTTAAAAAAAAAAAGAACAAAATTACCAAAAAAAAAAAAAAAACCACCCAAAAAAACAACAAAAAAAACCCCACCCAAACAAAAAACCAAAAAAAACCCAAAAAAACCCACCACAACAAGAAATCCCTTACAAATATTTTTGTTTTAATAGAAGCATGAATGTAATTTTTATGCCCTCCACAGAGCTTTCCAACAAAAAGACACACTACAGAAGCTGTGTTTTCACTCATAAAAGTCTAGTGTTAAGAACTGAGGAACACCATTCTTTATATATGTTATTGACTGTGAGTTTTGAATCTCAAGAGAAATTTGAGTGCAGCAATCCCTAAAGACCCACACATTTCTGAAGAATGAATTAACTTCTGAACATTAAGTCACAGTGTTTCATTCCATTATGTACTGCCCTTCTACAAGACAAAAATAAATCTGTGGAAGATCAGATTTCTTACACATACATATTGTTGCTATTGCTTACCATGACATGAGCTTCTCTCTGACTGAAGATTAGCTCATGTAAGCTTGAATTACTAAGTACAGTACGCAGTGCCACTGATTTTTTTCCCCACCTTATAAAACAAGCCTTTTCTGATAATTAGACTAGTCTACCTTGTTTGAAAAGCTTTAAAAACAATGACACAACTAACTATTTTGCTTGCTAGACTCCAATCACATTTTTCTATTTTCAAACTTTTATCTCTATTTAAACATTTTTCTGCTTACACCATTTACCACTGCATTCAATCACTTTTCTGGTTCTTGGTTTTGTGACTGTCAAAAATCAGCCATCAAACTGTCATATTTTTCAGTCCAAAATTAAGATAAATTCACAATAATAATCTGGAGACACACAATTCTAGTTGTTCCTCATGGTTTTGTGTAATCCATTCCTTTCCAGAGCAACCAGAGTGAATTTTCCTTATATTGCATCACTCAAGTGCAGTTATATGCATAGTTACCTACATTTCAACAATTCTGAAGGAAAAAAAAATTAGTAATATAGGGATGTATAAAACAGTTTCCCCACTTTTAAATTAATACTGAGTAGTTTTGCTTCAGTAACATGATATAGTCATAGAATCATAGAATCATTTAGGTTGGAAAAGATCCAGTCTTTCAAACTATTCATAACTAGATTATACATTGTCAGCCTGAATTTGAAGAAAGAATTGACATATAAAACTATGCGTTCTTGGGGATAAAGGAATGGCTTGTATTGTAGAGAATATTATAGAGAATCCAGTTTCTTCATTTAAGTACAAATTGATTATACTTACATTTAGGTACCTTATACCAAATAATTTGTTACTAATATATTCCGTCCAGTTCAACAAAAAGTTCTTGACAACATATTTTCCTGGTTATTGTAAACACATGTGGGGAGGAAAGGGTTAAAACTGGAAGACTGGGGAGGAGAAAGAGTTGTTTTTAGAATTGTTTTCCCTCAAGATGACCTTGCAGCTGGGGGAGTGCTAAGAATATTCAGTCTGGGAAAATTCACTGTTTCTGTCTATCTTGAGAAGTCACGTAACAGAATGCTGTAAAAGACCTAAAAAGCCCCCTTCACAGGCCTAGTAAGGGGGGAGGGGAGATAAGAAGCATGGAGATCATAAAACATAGCCTTGTGAAGAACTGTGCCTGCACCAGGCCTTTTTGGTGTGTGAGCCAGGAAACCTGGGTGCTTTCCGCCCCTGCTAAGATGACATAAGCTTAGCAGTGTATGTGTCCCTGTTTTGCCAGCGAAATAATGGAATAAATCTTTTCTTCACACTTCAGCTGTGGATCATGGCCATCTTGGTGTTACCTGCATGCATTTGGTTCACACAATACATCCCAGACAAAACCAAAAATGTATCAGCCCAGAATTTAAATAAAACATTAAAAGATTAGATTCTAAAAAACTATCACAGTACAATAAGCAAGTAAAGATTCTCTGCAAAACCTTAAGAAAAATTTTGAGTAAAAGTCACGAATACAGATTTTGATGTTCTTTATAAACCCTGTAAAACAGTCTGTCATCCCCTTTTCTGGGCCATCCTGCTTTGCGAAAACTGTCTTTTACTTGTTTCTATCATTTTTTTGGACTCAAGCTATTGATAACCTACCAAATGAAATTAAACACTCCACCATTTGCCCTCAACCTGACATTAAACAGTTTCGGTCTTTTTATGTGTAAGTTTATATATACAAACATTAACACGTTCAGAGAGACAAAGATTCAAGATTTCCTGAATCTGTATTGCCTAGATTTTGGCATTTGCTGAAAAACTGACGGCTTTACTTGATGAAATTAAGGAAATTTTTTTTCACCATTACATGAAAGCAATAGCAAAAGGCAGTTATAAGCTACACGTATTAATGAAATAATCCATAAACCTTGAAATACACTTAGTAGAAAAAAACAAAACAAAAAAACCTAATGTAAAGACGTACGCATTGTGTAATGTTTATGTGACCAAAATGTAGAGTTCTAATTAAGACTTAAGTGGCATTATTTTATGCTCTATTTTATTCAGTACATGTTAGGACAAAGATTCTGCATTACGCACACTTTAAGTTTTTAATTAATAAAAAAGGCAGATGTACATGTCAAACTACAAACTATTAATAGAGCCAGGAGATAAAATATGATTGATCAAAAAGACTACATAATTTTAACATGATTTTACAGAGTCAGGCAGTATAGATGAGAAGCTAGTAGAGAAGGGTATGCATATATAAATACAAAAAAAACCCCCATATATATTTATGTATTACTATTTCACACAAATGCTCATTGTGAACAAGAGATGTATGCACAAGCAATCAAACACTCATAGCCAGATTTCTTGGGTTTCCACAATAACATTAAGCTTTTCAAGTTAGTAGAAAACTGATAAAACATGGACAGCTGAGTTGACTCACTTCTTATAGACACATAGAAACAAAGCTAGAAAAAGTTATTTGAGGAATATTAGGCATAAACATTTACCTTTCTGGTAGAACTATGAAAGGAGAAATGAAAAAAAACAAAACAGATTTTGCTTTCAATCCAGGCGTACATTCATGTGTATCAATACAGCACATAGCTTTGGCTGCAGAGCAAAGTACAAAGTGAAAAATACCAGTCCTGAAGTCTCACAAGCCAAGATTAAAGCTTCTTTTATGAAACAGAGAACATTGCTCCAGATAAAACTCATTACAAGGTGCACAGGTTCTTTAAGATCTGTGGCAAAAGATGTCTGGGCAAAATGCTACTAACTTGATATTATTTCTTTTGTCTCTATTATTCACAGTTACTCAACATTTGGATATTTTTCAATTGTGACAATGGAAACTCATAATGGTATTAAGTTACTAAAATATTCACTTGAATATTAGTAGTCAATAAGAAATGCAAAAATCACTTATATAAAACTCAGTTTGGACATAAATAACAATTTTTGGCAAACTAGATTTTAATCAAGAATTATATAAATACATCATCAAGAGAATTAAAATTAGAATTAAAGCAGAGTCTACAGTCTAGTGTTATGAAATTCTAAATTTAAGAACTGAATATACAAAATGGGTTGCAGGACTTTTATCTCCATCCTGGTTTTTTCTGGACTCCCTTTCACTTTTTTTTATCATCAATAACTGTTTACAATTTCTTAGTAATATCATCAGTTAGGGATAAACAACTCAAGATGATGAGGGATTTTGCATTTTATAAAAAAACCACCATGCACGATGTGTTAGTAAGGAAAGGATATTGTCCAGTGATCAAACCCTCAGTCTTAGACGCAAGAAATCCACAGACTGATTTCAGTCTTTCAAAACACACATGTATTACATAAGGTTTATCTACAGCATGAGAAACATTATTAACAGAAATAATAGTAAAAAAGATATCATGGTGATATGGTCTTCAGCTGGCTAGCCAAAAAATGTTCTGCCCTACTTGGGTTGTTAGCATGTCTTGAATTACATAACACTTTATCTTACTGCTATTACTAACTGCTAAAATGTGTGACATACCTTCATTTGCTGGCTACATCTATCCACAAACTTCAGCAAGCAAAAATAGTATTCTTGGACTAGAAGAGGTATGGTGAAGATGAATAAAATAAACCCAAGGAATTGCTAAAACCGGTGAGGACAGAATGAGATGTGGCAGATGAAAGAAAAAAAGACATGTCTTGTAGCTGATTACAGATAAACGCAAAGAAGCCCAAAATTCTTACTGCCACAAGACTTTTCAACTTTTCAATTGTAAAAGTGGCTATGAAATATGAGAGATACAAAATAAAACTGATTTGTCTCATTTAAATGCTGTATTAAATGACAACCTTAAGATCAACATCATTATGCTATTTTCGCATTCCAATTACTCTCAATATAACCATACACACTTATGCATTTAAAAACACAGTAATGCTTAATGCTTAACGTTAATGTTTAACGTTTAATTCATTAATCTATTCTTTGAACTTGCAACTCCTGGTGTTCTGTGGTGGGTTTTTGAAGTTTTCTTCTCCTTAATAGTTCTATTTGATACTGGTATATAAGGACCGGACAGTAAAAAATGATCGTAAAAAAGCAATGGGATTTCCAGAATGTCAACTCTTGATATAAATATCCATAATTACATTGCCTGCACAAAACTTATTCCTAAGGCTTATGCAGGAATGTACACACCCTCCCACTCACTGCAAATTCAAAGCTATATTTGATGGAGCTGTCCAATCAAAGTCATAGTTTTAGGGTGCTTTTTATGTTTCCTCAATTCCAGTGATGAGCAGCCATTTCCACTGTTACATATAAGTTTGAGCAGCTTAGGACAAACACCAGAAGAACACCTGCTTTAACATAAAACTGAATGAGCTATCTCCTAACCACTGTCATGGAGACCACAGGTGTATGAAACACAAAGGGTGTTCCAGCCACACTATTCCCAAAGCAACCTAACAATGTTCAAAACCAAATGTTAGCAGCTATTCAAAATTTATTTAATCATATAATTTTATTTAAGGATTTTCTGATATCTGTGAGAAATAATTTCTACTAATACTTAAGAAGCATACAAAATCTGGCAAAACACTGCCTTGATACAGCTTGATTGTTACATATAAACTACAAGAATTCAAATCCCTGGTGGCAATATTGTTTTGTTCTGCAGCCTTCATAAATAAATTTCTCATAAAAATCTGAACTGCTAGTTAAAAAACAGTTTGTGTATTTAAGTATTCCTGAATTTATCCATTGCCTCTACAAAAATGTTAATTAAGAGTATACCAAGGGACTTAGCTTTTCCCAAATATATAATATGCTTTTTAGACAAAAGAAATTATATTTTTCATTTAATGATTTTTTTTGTCAATTCATGCCAAACTGGTGTTTGTTTCTATACATCCCCACGGTTCCCAGAGCACTAAGAGCATTTGGGTTTCAGCACAGCTTCAGAACCCAAAAACCTTGAGAGCTAAGACACGGTGCTGGTAGTAGGGGCAGACAAGGGTCACAACAGGACTTTAACGTTTTCTGCCTGAAAATGCACCAAGCCAAACTGGATGTTTACCTAACCCTGGCTTGGTTTGTACTACTGGCCTAGAGAAAGCCAGGCTGCAGTGGCACAACGTGGTGCTCTAAGATACTGTCTAGCTTCTCTACACAGTGTTGCAACAGAATATAGAAATGAAGTCTTTAAGAAGTGGGGAAATTCAGCTTTTAGTGGCCATTTCCATTAGAAATGTAGAAATGACCTTTTTTATTACAGCTTCTCTCTCTTCTAACATACTATACTGATGATCCTCAAACATCTCAGGACAAACACTAGTTCTTGTTAAGAATCATCACATAGGACATTGTTTGTAGCTCACTACAGATCAGCAGAATATTACATATTCTGCTCACTGTGGTTTTGAGGTCCAACTTCACTAATCCTTGTGATGCTGCAGTGGTAAGTTAGAATGAACTGTTCCGAACTACCAGAAAATTAGCTCTCTGGGATACTTTCTATCAAAATTAAGCAATAATGAATGCAAAGACATGGGGTTTATTCCAGAAATGCAAATGAGTCGGCTAAGCCAGTTATACTAATGGTGTTACAATGCATAACACATCTCTGTACTCGTGACTTCTTGAGAAAACAGAAGAAAAATATAAATAATGCAATTTCAATCTGGAAAAGAAAATGTTGCAGTATGCTTCATTCCATAAAAGAGTGAAGTCAGCAATCAACAGAAAAAGAAAGCTGTTCTAGATGGGCAGATGGTTGTTCAACACAGCTCCTGGATTTGGGGGAAGAGTTTTGTCACTGCATTTAAAATGGGAGAGGAAGAAGAGTGAGAGAGAAATTTTATGTTTTCTGGCCAGCCAGGACACAAAGAAATAGGAAGATGACTAATAAAAATCTGAGTCCTATATGTAAGCAAACAAAATGACAAAAATTTATTTTATTCATAAAAAACCCAAAATTTAGCATTTTTCACTGAAAGAATAACACTTAAAAGCAGTATAAGTCCTTGAATATGTCATGGCATTATACCACCTCTCAAATAACCATATTAAAAGAAATACATTTGTAATAATTAGAAGAGCGAGTGTCTCATGAAATCCACAGATCAAAATGTTTAAATGTTAAAATGACCACAGTCCACTTTTACCTCATACATCAAAATAAACATCACAGTCTTGTGGCCAACCAGTAAATGCCAGCTAACCACCTGCTTCACAGTCGTTTTCTCTTCCCCACTCACTGAGGAAAAACCTACCTGGTGCTGGACCCCAGCCACCTCAAGTCCATCTTCCTTCTCCCTAAAAGCAGTCTTTATTAACAGACTTTTATCAAAGCAAAGACCAGTGTCATTCATTTGACTGAAACTTCCCACTGACAATAAGTTTAGGCTTTCATTTAAATGAGAAGCTGTGAAGCCTTAGCTACGAATGTTGACAGGTAATGCCACTTTTTCCTTCAGTGGATGAAAAAAAAACTTTTCTGCCTTTGGCCTGCAGTTAGGGGTCCTTCCTCCCCACTTTGCTGAAGCTGGGCAAAACCTTCACTGCGACCATACACAGCAGATATGTTACAGAAGAGTATCATAGCAATGCAAAAACTAGTTCCCCTCCCACCCTACTGTAAGCTGTTCCCTAAAGAACTGCTCTAAGAAATTATGGAATCACCTAAATGGAAACCACTGACAAAAATCAACTCCTCTATACTTCTCTTACACTTATAAAATAGTGTTAGGAATCCATGCTTTCCTTTTCTTGTCTCCATTGTTTCTACTCCAGAATCTGTTCTTGTCTCTATTTTATTTCTATATGGCTTACAAAAAAAGCAAACACATTTGAAAGCAAAATACCTGTAACTACAGATGTCACCCATGACAGCAAGTAAAATATATCCTTTCTGACTGTAACCTATATTCACCTGTTCTTGTCAGATGCCACACAGTAGTGGTGCCATCAAATATCTCCAGGCAGATTTCTCCATCCTTTAAACAAAGCCACTATACTCTCTCAGGTTACAGTTTGATGGTTTGTTTCTTTAAAAAAAAAAAACAAAAAAAACAACATGGAGCTGGCCTTAAAAATGGCTTCACTTAAAACTTTAGAAACAGTGAGCAGCTTTCTAAACAGCTGTTTTAAAAGAAAGCTGTACAGTGTGCCAATTGGAAACCTACTGAGAGAAAAAATTCGTGCATTCTCAGAAATCTCTTTTTCCCTAGTATGCACATTCTGCATGACAGCTCACTCAGGAAACTGGTTTTATGGAATTAGCCTGCAATATACAGAGATTTTATTATTGGTTTCAACTCTGCATATTTAATTGCATAAGATTACTGATTTTAAAACCTGTTTCTCAAAACCTGCCTGGCAAGATCTCATCCATGAACCTACAGAAAATTAGTACTTCTAAAAGCAAGCTGACAAAAGAAGGTACAATGTCCCTTAACGTTAATGCTGGATAACAACAGTACATAGAAATGTCTTTTATATCTCCAAAAAACAACTTATTTTTGCAGAAGTTACACTTATTTGGTGAAAACTCAAATACATGTCATGAGACAAAGGACTTACTACAGCACATTGCAGAAATTGCTTTAGGTCTGAAAATAAGGTACTTAATCCTATCACCCCACTGCCATGAACTTATTCATGATTTGAAAGAATTGTAACCTTATACTTTTCTAATACACACATCATTATTGATGCTTTTAGTTAGTTAAAGTTAAATAATCTGATGATTAGTAGCTTTTACAGTTTTTAATTAATAAAAAACATCAAATAATTTCTAAATCAAGGTCTCTCTGATATGCTAACTTAAACAAAATATCTCTGAGAGGTCTGCAGTCTTTTATATAAGAGATCAGGTCACAACATCAAATGGATCCCTAATGATATATTTTACTATTCAAAAACAAACAAAAAAATCACTATAAATTTTAAGAATGGTCCTGATACAACTTGAATTTTAAAACAGTAGTGTTGTCCCTATATTCAGGAGATCTGAAATGAGTGAAGGCTTGCAAAACTAATTCAGCCTTCTTGTAGGTAAAACCAAAATTAATTAAATGCCATGAAATTCCTAAACCACTATTTATGGAATGCAAATAAACATCTCAGAAGTTTGAGCTATTCTCCACCAAGTAAGCCAGGAAAATACAGTAACTATGCAAAATACTATTCATCAGTAGCAGGGGATATTTTTAGTAATGTAACATACATGGCAGTTTATACTGACCATATAAAATGTAGAAATCAATATCCAGCACTATTACAAAACTTTCACGCAGAAGTTTTACAGAGTTTATCTTTAAAATAATGCTGTACATTTAAAGTATGAGCTGGCACCTAGCACCATAGGAGCAGAAATGCAATACACCAGATCCTTGTAAATATAAGGAAATAAACCATCCAAACTCATTTGAGCTAACTACACTTCAGAGAGGGAATATTTTACTCACCCCCCAGTCTCTATGAATGGTTTGTTTATTTCTTAAGTATTCCACACGAGCATAAAAAGAGGCTCAATCACCTCTATGCAGCAACTTGGTAAGGGAATATTACCTGTCTGTGATGGTGCTTCAGTGGGGCAGCCCCTAGAACAGCTGCCCCAGAGAGCACTGAAGTCTGCAAGATGCTTCTGTTCTGAAAAGAACAGAAGTCAGGGACATAGGAACAATGGGACCTTAGTTACTGAAAATTGAATGGTCACTGCTCTTTCTCTCACTATTGTTACAATAAATAAAATATATATACATTTTAAAAAAGCACCTAAACCCTGCCACCTACTGAGCCCTGGTCTTGGCTGCTCCCCTGCTTTCAAGGATGCCTTGCCTGCTGCCCACAGAGGGCTATGCAGCCTAGTGCCCCTTTCCACCCATGCACCAAAGTACCAGCAGCTCCACCAGTGCCAGCAGGCAGGGTAGGAAGCATGGCAGCAGAAAAAGGTTCAGGAGAACGACCCTGCCTTGCAAAACAGGGGCCTGGTGTGCCCTGGCAGCCATTTGCACAGCCGGTCACCAGACCAAGCTAACTCACTGGCTGTGAAAAGTACAGCTCCCATACTTCGCTCCCCTCACTGACCACCCTGCCACGGAAAGCTTCTGTCCTTGGAGTGCAAGGGAGAGCAGCCAGAGCAGTAGGGAGAGTTTTACTGGGGCTGATGATGTGGGAGGGCAGAGGAGGGCAAGCTGCACTGGCTGCACATGTGCCATGAGGGAACATAGTCCCCCAGCTTAGCAGAACCTTCGAGAGCCAGAGAGGCAGCAGGCCCCCAGGAGTGGACAGTAGGCTGGCTTGCCCTCTGCGGGAAGAGGTGTGGGCAGGCAGGGTCTTTCTGGAAATGGACTAAAGGCCTTTCCTCATCAAACATGAAGGGACTGGAGGAATTCTGTGGTTGGTGAGTGTCAGAGTTGACGGAGTAGAAGCTCACAGCAGAGGATTTGCCCCTGCAAAGACACAGGGAGCAAGTGAAAATGGGTTTGCAAACTTGTTTATTTTTAATCCATCCTACCCAGCAGATCTGAGGTTTTCTTATTTTACAGGTCACCTAGGTCTAATAAAAATCAGATTTAAAAATTATAAAGCCTTGGAGTTTTGGAAAGGAGTATGGCTTGGCTATTGGGTCTGTGAGATGATCACAAGCCGTACTTCCTGTATCAGTTTACTTAGCAAAATAGATTTGGGCAGAAAATCAATAAAGCAGCAACAACTTTCAAAATTACTCAGTCTGATCTGAAAAAGCAGGGTCTTCCAGAAGAGACAAGCCCCAAAACATTATTGTTTTAGGGAATCAAAACAAGCATAGAAAAAAGAAAATCAATAGTCTTTCAGCCACATGTAATTTTGTAGTATCAAATATGTGCAAATATTTGTGGCAAACACTACTGTTTTCATAGCAGATTGGTCAGTTCAAAGTGTTTGGAGCTGGTGGTCTAGAAAGTTTGCTGTTTATTTCTGTAGGCTGTTGCTTCACTTTACAGATATTACCCAGCACAAATACAAATAGAGTACAAGCCTTTTTCTACTGAGTCCTGCATGGCATAATGCTCCCCAGGATATTACCAAGTTTTGAGAATAAGTGCTTCTGCTTCCTCTGGAGCAGAAATGGGAAGAAATTGAGAGAGACCATATTTCTGACTGTTGGACTCTCTCAACTTGTCTGCAGCTTAGGACGACTCAAAGGAAAGTTTGTTATGCATTCACAGGGCTGGTTACATGAAAAGGTAGATCTGCTGTTGGGAATCTCCTTGCTCACCCTGGTGAATGCACGAAGACAGCAGAACAAGTCTGGCATTTTTCCCATTGTTCCCATTCTGCAAAGCAGCTCTTTGCTGGTGATGGTGAGAGATTCAGTGCACCTGCATCATGAAACTGCAGCAGTGCAAAGTTAGGCAAGTGTCCCTCTCTGAGATACATCATACTCCTGTCACACTCCCATCTTTCGCACATTTGGATGTTCTTCATCCTTTCATGAATGTGCAGAGAAATCATTATGATCTGCACTTTAGAACTGTGGACAAACCGATGCACTCTCTGTGTTGTAGCAAGCCTTCAAATTGTGTACAATGGTTAGGGTACAACTGAGATGCAATTTAATGCAACACCAGGCCTCTTCATATCAGTTCCTACTTTAAAAGTAATTAGAAATATAACATAGAAATTACATTGGAAATTTTAACTATTTTATTTGTTAAACCTTTTGTGGGAACCAGTTTGATACAACAGCATTAACATTCTCAGAAAATGAGTGTCACGAATCTCCTGATTTGTTTAATGTAGAAGCGATTTTATTTTTGTGGAGAGGAGAGAAGATGAAGGCAAAAGAAAATGTCAGAAAAACACATTGCAGGCAAAGGCACCTTGCAGGTAATTCTTTTTTAAGGAGAGCATGCAACAAAAAACAAGGAAACCACACCATTAGTCATGCTATCACATACTACAAAGCCTTCAGACTAGCATGAGTCAGATGCTTGACTAGGTGGGATGCACCGGTGCTCCTTGCAGAAGCCTAACATGCTCTCTGCTAGCAGTCTCGGCTCTTAATGGCTTTCTTCCTAGAGCTACATTAAAGAGCAGGTGAGTTTTTTGGCAGCTTAGATGGTGTCTGTACGCAAATGCAAAACACCCAGAGGAGAGAAGCCTTTGGAGAATGGTCCCAGAGCTCTCATCACCACAGAAATCTCAACATTTTGTTCCAGTCCCACTAATTCTGATTGTATCTTTACTCCTTTTATCACGCCTGAAAGGAGAAGGCGATCAGAGAGTACTATCAGAGAGAGGCTAGAAAATGTGTTCAGAGGCTATGGATCCATTAACAAAGGCTGATTTTTAAACGGATCACAGAGAAAGCAATAAAGGAAAAAAAAAATTATTTAAATAAAAGGATACTTCATGGACAAGATTACTTTTATAACGAAAAAGGCAACAAATCCACTGTGTTTTACTAGATGAAAAAAAAGGCAAATTGACAGCAGGGAAGCCTCACAAGAGAGCTACAGCCTATGGAATTGCCAACATCATTAAAGGCTGGGAAGAGTTGAGAGAGGCATGTCAAAGTATAATTTTATTTCCCTACAGGGATGGGACAGAGAAACAAAACTCTACTGGGTGAAAGGAAGACTGCTTTGAAATAAAAGAAAAATAATTAAAATGGAAATATTTTTCTCTTTATGTAAATTACTCATTGGAACTGCTAATACTGAAGCTGTGAAATACCACAGTGTTATAAGGGGGGCAGGGACAGGGGCGTGGGCTGATTATTTTCGTGTTTCTTTGGGGGTTTTTGTTTGTTGTTAACAAACTTCAGAAGTATTTGGAATCAATGCTAAAAAAAAAGGTTTCCTTATTCCATATCCAGGGGGTAAGGGAACTACTTCAGTACTGACCCTGTGATATTTCTAGGACTGTTCTAGAACATGAGAAATGACATATGGTCAGAAATAATATAAATGTGATGAGAATTTTGTTATCAGTCTTGGCTTTTGTCAGAGGAACGCACTGGAAGCAGGAAGGTGTATTGCACACAAATTTTACAATTTTCAGTGGGTACAAAAGTTGCTTTCCTGGGCATGACTTCCTCAGCTTGTTTAGAAGCAGCAGACAAGAGAAAGATTCAGATTCTTAGCATAGTAGTATTTTATTTTGTGAGCACTCACCTATTCTCGTCCTCCTTTCTTATTAATGCTCTAAGCTCCTGAGCCTTAAGCTCCTCGTATGAATGTTGCTGTGTCCCACAACTTAGTTCTTTTGGTCTATTCAGCAGCAGTTTTTTATCTTTGTAGGTTCAAACACAGATAAAGAGCATTAAAATGTGCCAGTCCTATTGAAAGCTTACACTCTTATCTGTATCTAAATGTGTTTGCTGAGGCATGGATACTGTGCTGTGAGATTTGCTTTCTTGCATTTCAGCTCTAATAAATTTGAGCAGCTTTCAGAACACTTAGTTCCTGCTTACCTTAAAAACTACTGTAAACAGAGTTAGTTATAGGTGAAAGACTTCCTCAAGTACTAGAGAGTACAACTGATCAGAGTGCAAATCATTATCTTTTGGTAATCAGTTTCAACAACGGTTTCCAAGAGTTCCTATCAAAACTAGAATGGAATAAAATGAAACAGCTCTGTTACAAATTGCAACACAGTTTAAACAATTAATTTTTTTTTAAAGTATGTGGGGGTTTTGTTTGGTGGGTTTTAGCTAATAGGAGCAAATTTTAACATGAAATAACAGCTTGATATTGTTCCTTTCTCCTTACATTTGATTAAAATAAGTCTTAGTGGACTCCAGCCAAGCTTTTGAAAGCACTTTGCCTTGGCACTGATGATTTTTACTGGGTTTGGCAAAAAAGATATTTTGTTCTCACATTCAATAGACATATTCAGTCTCCTTTCTCTTCCAAGGAAGTGTTGATGCCAGATGCTTAGATACAGCTAAGTGTTTCCATTTCCAAAAATGCATAGCTGAATTTTGTACAGAATTTCTGGGTTTTTCTAAGAAATAAACTGAAATATTTTGTTTAATGTTAGAATTAATACTGTGATGTACACTGTTAAGTATTATAGACACTCAAGGCACTGGGTTTTCTTCCCAGTTTCCCGATTTAGGTAGTGTACTGCCTAGATTTCTTTATTTTAACAGTCTATGTCCCTCTGCTTAATAATTTGTAAGTAATCTGTAGTCAGCACGGAGAAATGGCCTTGGCATAAAAAAGAGGGTCCTTCTAGCTACCTTTTAGTCAGTGTGTCATGCTCTTAAGTACATATTATTTTAAAATTCTGGTGAAACAGTTCTGAAACGTGGAAAAAATAACAGTCATATTTTTTCTCTGATATATCACCACTGGTAGGATCTCGATTTCTATACACAGTTTTTTTGCTGATTATAGGGGAGAACATGCTCTTCATACTTGAAAAGTACGGTCTTCAATTCTGCAGTTAGCGAATATTTCTTCAACCTAAGACACAATCTGTTGAGCAGTATTAAACTGAAACTTGGGACCCAGCTTTCTAGAAAATCAGAATAACATGGACTCAGGCTAAACTGGTTTTGGCTTTTTGTTTCTAGTTTTAAATATTGACTAGTGTCATTCTATGTTTCCCTTGCATCTGTAATTAATGTGTATGCAGAGAACTGGAAACACAACAGCAGTATTTAAAACAATACATCTACTAAACAATAAAAATTTAAAAAAAAAAAATCCATGCATTTTAAATCCCAGAGTAAAGGTCTTCAAACAGACATGACATTAGCAGACTAATGACCTTGGAGAGTAGTGCAACCATTAGTATGATTGGTTTCATGGCTGAAAAAACATAGTATACAACAGTTGATACCTATGCCATGAAAGACATATGGCAAGTTCTGAAAGACTGGTGGAAGGGAATGAAGGGGATCCTTCATTTGACTCTCACTTTCAAATCCATTTTTGGTTTTAAACTCTGTTCAAGTGCAATTCAGCTGAATACAAATGGGCTAAGACACCAAATGAGTGCATAATTTGCAGGCACAGTCCTTTCCAGTCAGAGATATGACTGATGCAGTCAAGCTCTTGTGTTCCAGAAGGGGATGCACAATTTTTACCTATTTTTCATATGTACCCCGTAGTTTGACATATCACTACTCTTAAGATATTGCTGTTAGAACTAGCTAGGAAGAAGGTTACCAACATGGAATCTCCAGGGCCACAAACATCTATCAGAATATTAGTAACATCGGTCTCTGTATCTCCCTGTCTCAGCACAGAAAACGTTCCTTATTTCAAAATTTTTGTTTGTACTGACTAAAAATGAAATTCCACTTTAACATCCTACATCAAAGTTCTCATTTCACAGAAACTGACATAGACTTATGTTTTCATAAAATTCTAGTCTCTAAACTATGAAATCAAATAACTTGAAAACATATTTGATCGATTATTTGTTATGAATAGCTGACCTGATTAAAATAAGAATGGAGCTCCCTTCCTTGTCTTAACAGCTGAACTTACAGTAGTATCTTTGTTTATTTTAAAAAAGGAAAACAAAACCCCTCAGAATGCAATTCTCAGGAAGAGATAAAAGTTGCCCACCATAAACAAGTCTACTTCAAATTGTCCTTACTATGCTGCTTAAAACATAAAAAACCCACTAATTTTTAGCAGACAGTATTTGGCTATTACAGGTGTTTTGTTTTTTTTCATAGAATTCCCACATGGAACAATCATGCAATTTATTTTAATTTGAGACTAGGTGTATATTTTAACCTGATAATAGTCTTTGGTGTATGTATCCCTGTTGTAGTTCCACTAATGAAGAAGCACACAGATGGGACATAGAACCATCAAAAGATTAGTTTCCCTCATTTCATACAATTAATCATATCAACAAGTCAGAAGAAAAAGAAGAAGCAACAACTATACACACCACATCCCCTCCCCTCAATCACATTTATCTGGTCAGAGTCACATGCAAAACACCAATTCTCTCCTCCATGAGCTGTCGGAGCCTGAGCTTTGAAATGTTTGGTGCCCATTCGCTTCCTCATCTTCTGCACCAGCCAGACAGTTTAGTTTTACTGCCAGACCACAATTTCCAGTGCTCTTGGGCAGAATCTCAACTGCACTGAAGTCAAGCTTGCTGTACATGAAGTGACAGATGGTCACTGAATACATTCTGAACCTTTCTAAAATCTGCATTACACTCTGTCTCAGAGAATTCCTCCTTGGCACTGGCAAATGCATAGAACCAATAATATACGACAAACAAAAGTATTTGGAAGCCATACAAATGACTAAATGGGCTATTATCCTATATACAGCATAATGAAAAGTGTACTTTAAAAAGTACGCTCTTATAATGTGAATAAGAAACTGTAAGAAACAATGAAAAACAAGTTACTTACACTGAAGCATAAGAATATAAATGAGGTAGCCA
Organism: Oreocharis arfaki; assembly: GCA_013398015.1. Lineage (NCBI taxonomy): Eukaryota > Metazoa > Chordata > Aves > Passeriformes > Paramythiidae > Oreocharis > Oreocharis arfaki. Next base: position 533,904 of record VZRR01002778.1, on the reverse strand, counting down.
CTTTTCCCCCAAAGCATTATGATCAGAACTCATTTTCCCCTTTCTTTATTCAGATATTAAATAGGTATATTTGATCTTTCTTAATGAGACAAGAGGAGTGTATTTTCTGTAAACAATAAGAAAAGTGCAGAAGTAAATTCTGTAAGTACCAAGGATGATACTAAAGATTTCTGATATCAAAAACATCCCACCAGTAAAAATTAAATTGTATTGGATACCAAGGCTATCCTGTAACAAATATGACAAATAAAAGATTAACGCGGTGAATCTGATACACATATTCAGGCTACTTCTAATTTCTTGGCTCAGATCCTTGTGGCAACAAACAGTAATTTTAGCATGGGCTGTGAAATCTAAAGTAGTTCTCAGTAGACAAAGCTCTTTCATTAATATCACATTAGATTGGTGGAACCTGAGCTAGGTAAAGGTAAGTCTGCAAAAGTACAGCTATGTATTCACATTCTTCAGAATAAAATTACAGAGTAATAAAAGTATCACTCCATCTCCAGTCTAGTTTCAGTTACTCATGCAAACATGCATTGGTAATGTCTTGAGAGCAAATGCATTCCCAAATAAGGATTAAGGTAGAGATTTCTGTTAATCACAATTTGTACTTTGTGTAAAATATTCCAAGTTCTTGATTTAGGAAGAGAAATTAGATGTGAAAATGTGTCCATTTAATTCACATTGGACTAAACCTTACCAGGACAAAGTGTTAAAAAAATGCAGCCTCAGAAGTTTGAAATTACTCTAAGTTTTAACAAGAAGCTTTTTTGAGGACTAAAAGACTGAGGTTACAGTTGTGTCACAGCTTTCTTGGGTGAAGGCAATGTTAATGAAAACCAAAGGGAAGTTATGAGTAGCTCCCATTTTTCCTGTTCTAATATTTAGAATTTGCAAACAGTGTATGAATAATTTTGTAGGTCAGTATCTTCTTTGTACTTTTCTTCCCTTCTATGACTACCCATAGTAGCTAGTAGCTAGTAGCTAGCTAGTACCCACCCAGCTACCCATCTTTCTAGATACATATAAAGGACTTTCAGATAATAAAGTGTGTGTTTGGAAAATTCTTGTGTGTCCTTTCTATTTCTGTATTCTTTAACATCACTCTTATATGTCTTTAAAATATTTGTATGAGCAAGCAGAAGATACTTGTCACAGACATAGGTGCATCTAGGTCATACCCTTATATTAGTGAAAAGGGGACTTAAACCATCATTCTAAACAACTAAAATATTTTAAATCAAATTTTAACAACATTTTTAGTATATTAATAGCCATATAAGCTGACTTTTCCATGCACATTAACCAAAATTTTGAATACTTATTTTCACAAAATATTTCTCATCTCTGCAACACTACCTTAACTACTGTTTATAGTAATTCTTATGGCATTCTAAGACTTTGTAAGACTCAGTGAAATCCCCAACCTTATAGCATGTAATAATTAGAAAATTATTTAAAAATCAAGCCCATTGATGTTTCTTTTAAATCTATTTTGTCCAATTAATGAATCTGAAATCAGGTTTTTGTTATATATTTCCACCTATAGCTTCATGCTAAACAAGTTTTGGCTCACATGTGAGCACATTGAAGTTAGTACCGTAAACCTAGTCAAATATGGAAGATGATCTCTAAAACATTACTATCATACCTACAGAAATCTAGTATAAATTATGGATTGATATTGTTGAAAAAGTGAACATAAATACAAATCAGTATTAGTTATCAAGTAAAAATTGATGCTATGGAATGTAGAAATAATTGAACTCTTCTTTGCTTGCCTTGTGTTTTAAAGAACACCCAAGTGATTATGGTATTTTCAGTTAAGCTAAACACTTTATAAATTCATACCATGCATTGTCATGAACAACTCTTACAAAACACTTATACAAAAAGAAATAAAGCATTTAAGAATTCAGCTACTTGCTACACTTGGAGTTATTGTGTGAGCGTAGCTTACCAAAGTTAAATAAATATAGCATAGGTGCAAAATCAAACTGAGCAGATACAGAGTACATGCATATTTAGGGCTACATTTTATTTTATTCAGATTTTCTCTTTTGCTGAAGTAAATTGAAAAGAATTCTCTTCCTGGTTGGTCTATTGCTGCACACATATGCTATATTATCTCCAAGAAATACTAGCCAGGAATCACTGACTAAAAACTTGTCTTCACTTTTTCCTGTACCTTGCTACTGCTTGTATTTAATACAAACAAGTGCATTTCTTAGCTTGGTTTCCTAAGCAAGCGATATGCCAAGACCTTTCTCTAGCTCTACTTCAGCTGCTTTCAAGCAAAAAGAAAATCCTACAATTTTTAAAGTCATTGTCCATATCCAACCAAATCTGACATTGGTAAGAAACTCTAGACTCACTGAATTTTCACTTATTTAATTAGAACAGCAGTAAGACAGATTCAAGTGACCCTGTTATTGCCCCACTGAAGAAATATCTAAAGCACAGACAACAGTTACCGGACATCAGATCATTCTTGCAGAGAGAAACCAATCTGTTAACCACGGTGGGATCTTGATGCTTCATTCTTCAGTTTGTTTATTCAGAGAGAGCTCTGCTTTCTCCAGCTTGTCTGCACTTCACAGTATTGAGACATGCAGCTTCATCAAGTAAAACAGGTAAGTATTTGAACATATTCACAGTGTTACTGATGAACTGAACTTGCTTCCTTTATAAAGTATGCTGTTTCACTGCTCCTTAGCAGCAGTGACACATCTGCATCACAAAAGAAAGTGAATCAATGGACTAGGCAGTATTTAGTGAGATATTTAATTAAGACTGCTTTCTCTGAAACGTTGTTGGCTGATGATCCAAACAACAGCCCTATGGCCTAGGCAGGCCATACAATTTCCTCATTTTCTAAATCTATTCATGTACAGTCTTACTGCCCTCAGATACTCTTGAAGAACAGAGTATTTTCATGCAGTACAATTACAATGATCTTTAGGCTCTAATTACAGCCTGAAGCAAACATGGTACACATTCCATAGAGTCTATAGCATTGCTCTTCCAAACCACTATGTTCATTCTTAGTGTTTCAAAGCATCCACAGAATTCTTTATTTCTGTAAGAGAAATTAAATAGATTTCAGCTCCATAAAAGCTTATTTTTTTCACACTTAAGAAGAAACTACATTACAGCATTCCCTACGGAGCATGTCTTTGTTTTTAAGTGCAAAAGTGATTAGAGGTATAACTTCAAGAAAATAATTTTCTGTCATAGGGCAAAGTACAAGAAATGCCAGCTGTCAGAGAGGCTGGCATTCTATCCCTCACCTGTATTATCGATACTCTGCTCCAGGATTCTTCTGAAGAGAGGTTATGATAAATGATACAGGTTATATGGAAAGGCAGTTTGTGATGTGGTATCCACAGGGAAGCAACAGCATTCTCTTCCAGGCGTCAAACATAAGCACTTCACGAGGATCAAGATCTTCAAGATGTAAAAGGCTAGTACACTTGCTCTTTCTGACCAGGCAGTGCTGTGGCTGCTTAATATTTACTCAAAGCCACAATCACCTTCTGATCTGAGGAGCAGGTGACTTGGCAATTCTCTTCCATCCTGATTGCTATGCAGAGACAGTCATGAAATGGTAGAGTATGAAAGATTAAGCAGATTCTACTAACCCAGACAGTTTACTTTGCCCTTTTGAGAACTGGTCTAATGCATCACCATCTATCATAAATGGATTATAATATGACAGTGCTGGATCTTTAAGGTTATGTTAAATAAGAAAGACAGATCTGCAGAAATACTCAGAGTAATTGCAGTCACTGGTAAAGGGCTGGTTTCCTTTCCTAATCGGCATCCAAGCCTCAAAGTCCAACAGTTCAAATTAATCTCATGCTTCAGAGCATGGAACATCTGTCCTGAGCTACTGAGAGTAGACCAACAAAGGGATATTGTGCAAATGTCTGTTTCAAATATATAGGCATTGCCTGCTGCTGAAATAAAGTTAACAGACAAAAATTAACATTTTGGTCAGTCATTCCAGTATATGTTTAAAAATTAATAAGATGTGATCTTACATTTGCATACTTCTGTAAAAGCAGCTTCTTTACTCTCCAACATCCAGGACCCAACTATAAAGTCAGGATTTTTCTAATAACGTTAGATTAAAATAGCAAAGAATGTCAGCTTTGTGTCTGTTCTAAGACACAAGACAATGACTTATATAGTCCTTTAAAAAAGAGAAAAATATCATTAGAGAGCAACTACCATACTGTTTAGCATCTGCTAGAAAAATATTGACAGAAATACTGAGTAAATTTAGCTGCTTATACTGAATAAATTTTGCTGCCTTTTTTTTTTTTTTTAATGAATCTACATTGTAAGATCATATTCCAGATTGATGTAATCAAACTAAGGAATGATTACCTTCTTCTGAGATTTAATAATTACTATTTTCATCAGTACACATTTCTCTTCCTCCTAGGAGTACAAGCATTTTCTAATCATGGCTTGAATTAAAATAAACCCCTACAACAAAGGTATCTCCTGGCCTATCAAACCCAAGACAAACCTGGTAAACTAAAAGTCTTTTTATCAGTGCAGAAAAACTACCTGGTGCTGAAAAATTATCCAAAATACTAAAAGGAAATGCATGATTGAGGTTGTAGTGGCAGCTCAGGAACTTTTCTCAGTTTTTGAGATCAGAAAAGGTAGATAGATAGGTAGATAGATAGAACCAGTAATAAAATACTGAATATGAAATTAGTCAGATAAAGAGGCTGGCCAAATTAACAAAGTCCTTGATACATATGACAAGGAGGCCAAATTCTCAGGGGCAGTAGCAATTTGAAATGCAGAAATATGTGCAACACATTGAACATATAACAGCAATATATCCCTTCATATAAATTTAAAGTGTTGAACAATTACCACATGTGAAAATAATTATGGTAACAGACCCTTTGTGGGAAAAAAAAAACCAAACCAAAACAAAACCCTTGAAGCAACAGCAAGCCATCAAAACAAAGATGCAGAAAAGCTTAAAAAATATGTAATTATTCAAAATATGTAATTTGTTTTTGAAAAAGTAGGACTTTTAAATTTTTTTTATTTTCAACTTTTCCTTCAAAATCTAGCCTTTTTCAGGTTGAATTATGAACTTTGAATGCAAACCTTTGCTACATTTCTCTCTATACAACAATTCAAATGAGTAAGATTCAGTGTATGATTCACTGTCTTCACTGAGGCTAGGAGATGGAGATAGGCACACATGACCATCTATCAAGAAGAAATTTGCCACTAATTAACTATATTACTAAAAAAATAATAAATATTACCTGCACCATCACAAAAAGAATATAAATCTGATGGAAGTATTTTAGTGCCCCCATTCCTGTGCTACTGTAATTAGAGGCACCTTTCTCAAGGCAAAATGCCTGTTTACTGAGCATTAATTTGTCCAAATACAAGCTGATAATGAATTCAGAACTAGACATTTGGAATTTACACCATGATCACTTTTGTAGCATATAAACTACCTTTCTGCTGAGTTATACAATGTTAAATATTTAACTGCAAGTAATGTGTTGCTGTTTCCAAAAAGTAGATGGATGCTGACACAAATGGTATTGAAGTGACTAGAAGTTAGCTGCTGGAGTTAAATAAACCCAAAGTCAAGCCCATGTTTTCACTGTTATTGAATGGCAAAATACAAGCCTCTCAGGGAAAGCCTCACAGGAGGTACATCCTGTACCTACCGTTTGGGAATAAACACCACTGTTCTTGAAATTCATTCCACCCAGCTTAAGCACCTGACTCAAAAGTTAGGCACCTGTGATAAAATGAATTAATCATCTTGATGTCTAACTGTTTCTTAATTCCAAGCACAGCCAATTGCTACTTTTGAAGATGCAAGGCTAGTGAAGAAGTCACCACTCCCTTTTGCTTTGAAACCAAGTGGTTAAATTATTCAGTAAGTGTGAGACCAGTCTGCCCTGCTCTTCTGAAGAAACTCCAATCTACTTTTCCTTCACCTCAAACAACCCTAGTCATAGGGATGAAAGATGAGTGGTTTAAGAAAAGATTTTGCAGAGTGAATCATAGAGAACAATAAATATTATAGAGAACCAATTAAATGGGAAATGGCAGAACAGTTTTAAAACAAGTAAAGATATAACAGGAACTGAGGGACCTTGAATTAGATACTACACACTGCATTTGGCAATGCACCGTAGGTTTTATTCAAGTTGGCTAAATCAGCTAAAAACTTGTCCTTTAGATGAACTTTGCTCATTATAATGTGAAAAACACACCCCTAAGTCTTAGGCTACCCACTTCCAAATAAAGGTCTCTACCCACTGAACATGTACACTAAATTTAAAATGCATTGTACCTTTAAATGAAAGTGAGCAAAAGCTGGTCCAATGGCTATTAAGTAGACATATATTTAGAAATTAGATAAGCATGTACTGATGTATTTTGAAACTATAAATATACTGCTTGGCTGTAAGTGGGTGTGTTAGCCTTGTGCATTTACCTCCTAGCACCCATCTCTGCACAAACATAAAAAAAATAAACAAATGTCTTTACTCATTATGTGGCTCAGCTTCTTGGACACCAGGAGAAAGAACCCATTTTTGGGACAATAGGCCTGTAGGCTACTTTGAGGAAAAAGAAAAGCTATCCTGTCTCTAAACAAGAGAGAAATGTGATTGCAATCTAGCTGTTAGCCCACTGGTTTAGGGAACAGGAGAACCTGGTTCTGGTTCTTCTCCCTGCTCTCTGGAACAGCCCCTCTCCCTAACACCTCTGACTCTTTGAAAGCTGCAGGTCGTGAAAACGTCATAGACACTAATTGTTTCATTATCTATAAATCCATGGCATGGAAAAAAGACTTCGATAGAGAGATGAGAGAGCTTTCTCTCTATCTGTGCTTGGTCGTAGAACGCAGTAATGCAATTGTCTGATGTATTTAACAAAATTGCTGCGAAGAACCACTTGATAAAAATGAGAGCAATGTAACTAAGCTTTCTGAAAGGTAATTGGTAGGCTCAGTGCAAAACCTCTAAGCTCCAGTTGAAGTATGTAGTCTAACCCTTCAAACTTTCAAGTTAATTTTCTTTAGTCACTGACACCAGAGTTTTCGGTGGAATTTTTAATCAGTTGCTATAGAAATGCTTACATGCATAGCTCTGTACCCCAGCTGTGAAGACAGTCTCAAAGCAGTGTCCCTGTTGCCATATGTTATAGTTAACTGAATGCCAAGATTTACTTGGTCCTGTAAGTTCAGAAGCGACTTCACCAAATATATTTTGCCCTATAACAGAAAGGTTTCATAGTAGTGTCTGTGGACTTTTTCACACTCTAGTGTGAGTAAGCTCATTTAATGTATAGACAAAAATTGCATTAAATAATTAGCAAAAGCAAGTGTTCATGTTTATATTCTTAATCTTCTGTTGCCAGTATCTTTCACTGATTCAAATTTATTTCTCCAAGGGACAGGTGAAAAATGAAATGGATTGTATGTATTGAGCAAGAAAGGAAATACTCTGGAAGACTATAATTCAGGGAAAGACATTAAATAAATTCTGATGGAATAGATTTGGAGCACTACAGCATACTTAGCACAGTATGAGAGAAAATATTCATATTAACTTATAGAAGTGGCTTTAGAACAACCTCATACATCAGAACTGCAATAATCTCTCCTTAAATGAAACCAAATCCAAAACTCCATAATTAAAAGCACCAATTTTCAATGGAAATTTGGAGATCATAAAGAAAGCACGAGCTATGCCCACATCAGTTCTGATAGAGTTAAGACTCAAATTAACATTGAGCCATTTAAACTATTTAACAAGCTCACCACTGAAGTGTGGTTTGTTAATGAGCTAAGAGTTGCCAAAGTTTTAGCTTTATTTATTACTAATATATGACTATTTTAAGTAGTTCCTTACTGAAAATGTGGCTTTGCACCAACCAAAATAGCAGATGATAAAGCTTGAAAGTTTCATTAGTGCAGGTTTTCTAGACTAAGCTGCTTTTGCATTGTAAAGCTGGAATTCCCACATTTAAGTAGAATAAAAACAAAAAGCACCCAAACACAAAGTAAATGTCATATTTCACCTTATCCAGAACAATATCACACAATAATAATATTTAATAAAAGGTAATAAAAATATCTCCTTCCTTTATAGGAGTCAACATACAGGCATAACAGCAGTTGAGTGTTTGAGAAGTAAATTATGAAATCATCAGCAAACCTGCCTAGTGAAGATAGATAATTTCATACAACTGGTACCTGATACCTCTGTATTATCTGTATGAATGTGTGTATATTTAATCGTGCTTTTTATATATGATAGATTATGATTTTGAACAGAAAATTGGACTAAAAAAAATCACATTAATTTTATAGGTGCAAAATAGGATATCCTTTAATGGTAAACGTTTGATACATTTAACTTGTTAATAAATATAATACACAAAAAAACTCAAAAAGAAAACCAAAATTCTTTCCAATTTGAATATTCAGATTAATTCTAGCTCTCTACATGGCAATTTATTAGGATTTTCTCATTGCATGTCCTTGTTGCAGAAGGGTATGGAACTAATGTAGCACAGCTTTTATGACACCAAATGAAAGACATTATCATATTCAAGGCATGAACAATTTATTATTTCATATTCTTCCATAGTATATATTGAGGAGTCTGATTCTCTTGAACTAAAGGTGTTGAGGAAAACTCAAGAGTTTGAATTCAAAGGTTCTTGAAAAGCCATGGCAATTTTTAAGACAGACTGTGCCAAACTTTTACTTTACAATCCAGTATTTTTGTTATTAGACCCAAAAATGTGCATATAGAAACATGCATATAAATGATGATATCCTCCCTTAGCAGTTATTTTTCCTATTACCACTGGTCATTTATTTTCACCCAATTCTGACAATATCTTTGGGTCCACACTTTGGGATTTTTCCTGCATTTTCTTACTTCATTGTTTATACTTAAACAATAAACACAATAAAAATGGTGGTTTTTTCCCCTCTTGTCATATTTTGCGGCTCCTAAATCTTAAGAAATATTTCTCATACTCCAGAAAAGGTTTATTCTTACTAGATTTCTGTGATCACTAGAAAATCTGCTAAGAAGTTCATTGTAAAATGCATTTTTACAGCAGTGTCTACAATTAGCATTTCCTTTTGTTGGCTCAGTTAGAGATACAAATTTGAAATTAAACATCTTACTGAAACTTGTCAATTAATCAGAGCAGATAATTTGTTTTGCTTTTTCACCGCAGTCCCCTCAGGGACCTGCAAATGTACATAAACACAATGTCCGTGTACTGCACATGCAGGAGAAATATCATATTCTGCATCACATAGTCAGAATAAATTGGTTTCCTCGATTCTTAAAACATTTATGTGCAAGGCCTCTGGGTTGTCTTTGCTGGCTGGCCCAGTAGGCCGTAAGGGAATAGTGTCTGTCAAATAGTAGGATTCCTGGTTTCCTCAGCTACCAGGGTCACATTTTGAAAAACCAGGTGAAAACAAAGCAAAAACACTGGAGATTTACTGAAATTTTGAAATGAAATAATTTCTGTGAATCTCATGACAGATGAGAGTACCTATTTACATGTACCGTCATACACAGATGCTTTAAACTGCAAGGGATCTCTGGGAAGAAAATAGAGTGTTCATTTTATATTTTATGTTTCTCTAATCTTCCTGTGAACTTGGAGACGAAAAGAAAATCTCTTCTTGCTCCCTCCTACATGTAATAGAGTAGCAAATATTTCCTTTACTTCAGAGGTAGAACTAAGTATAACACCACTTGAAATTAAATGGTGACCAAAAGCACAGGAAATTTCAAACTCTTAAAAGAAGTGATGTGAACAACCTAGACAAACCAGAACACGCAGCAGTAAGGTTCTGCTTGCTCATTTAGCTGAAGAGTACAAAGCAATCAAGAGATCAAATCTGTCTAGGTTTGCTTAGAAGAAATTAAAACCAAAAGCAAACAGAGAAGGAAAAGAGGAGAATCAAGCAGTAAGAAGTTCCTCTAGGATGCGGCTGTCTAGTCTCTAATCCCCATTCTACCTACCTAAAAGAGTCTATGTGGCTGCTCACATACCCAACAATATCTCATTTACAAAAACTGGCTTTTTCATAAAAGAGAATCAAACAAGCTTTGCAAAATATAGGGGTTTTTTTCCCTAAAATATTTTCGCCAAAGCAGAATCCTACATAAGAAATCAGTACATTAATTCGATACTAAATGAAAATAAAAATATTCTATGATTTGTTTGCAGATAATGTTTTTTAAGTAGAAAAGTAAAGAATAATGCAGTAATTGACTTTCATTTCAAGTTCAAATATTATATTTTTTAAAAGATAGAACAATTTCAGAGCTTTGGTGTTATAACAATGCTACTACATTTTCAGAACATACATGGAAATTTCTTAACATGTCCAATCTCCTGTATGAACACACATCCAGAAGGATGTTACAGAGTGTTAACAAGATAACATTCTTGCAGCAGGCATACTGACTAGATTTACAAATCTCTCAACTGTTTCTCCAGAAATACATAAGGTGTTAATTCTTACAACAGTACTTGACAGGAGAGTAGTCATGCACTTGAATGAGAAATTCCAATCCTGATTTAATTACCTAAACAAAGCCAAAGTTATCTGATGCACATACCTCATGAATGCCCTACTCACTTAACATACAAAGACACTATCATGCATTTTTCAGTCACACTGGATGGCTCTCAAAGGCCATTCTACCTTCTATCTATCAACATAAAACAGAAATCGGTACTTGGAGACATTTAACTAAGCTGAAATGCCAAGCCTCTTAGCTGTAGTCTGTGTGACCACCTAGAGCCAGATGCAGTTTAATTAAGTTTTTCTATTACATGCACCACAGAGATAAGGAACAACACTAAAATGCTACAGTGCTGCAGGCAAACGGAAGCACATGGTTTTGCCACTCAAGATTAAAGCAAAGGATAAATTAAGATGGTAACAATTCATCTTCATATGTTTTATTCCAAACAGGCATGAGTTACCTTGCATAAGTAATTACTGAATAAAAGAAGAATAAGTTTGAGCAGAAATACTGATCAGGAGTTTTTCAGTGACTCTGCCTATACTTGTTCTTGTGTTCCTGTAATCCTTTTCTCTCTGCTAGCAGCCCTCAAATCACTGTTAAGACGGTATGCACAGGTGAACTGACCATCTGATGCTCATACGTTCTTTCAATTGGTAAATTTTTCAGTAGATCATATGAGTTAGATAAGCCAGTCATTATATTCTGAGAACAACAGTAAAAATATTTGAATATATTTCGTGTTCATTTATATAAATTCCCTTAATCTTTTTCATTTTTTTCCTCCAGGTCCAGTATTTTTCATACTCTCTTCAATATTACCAAATAAACAATCACATACTTTAGTGCATAAAGACTTAAAATGGTCCTGTGCAATGCTACAGTATAAGGATATTGTTACAGAGCTTTTTTTGAGTGCATACACGGTGTCTGTGAGAAGATGACTGCAGGTAAAACTAGAAAATTGGGAAATTATATTCCCATTCTAACAGAAGTTATAGTAGTATGGAAATTATAGGGTGAAATACAGCTGCTACTTCTTGAATGGGATGCGGTTGACATGCACAAAATCTATTCCATGATGATTCCCCACATACACAGCCTGCAACCTCCAGCACATGCTGAGGGATGAAATGGAGGGTGGAGCAGAGTGGAAACGCTGCAGCCAGGCTCTGTTGTAATACTTGCAGGGATGGGACCGTGATGGTGCCATGTGTCTGATACACCACGCAGCAGCTGTCAGCCAAGGGGATGTCTTGCTGCTGAAACAGCAACTGTGGGGATATTGTTCTCTTCAGATGAACTCAGCTCATTACAGTCTAATTGTAACACTAACTCACACCTCCATCCCAAAGCTACCTGCCCTCACGGTATGACCTTGTCTCACCAAGCATGCATTCTATATTTTATTGGCTATATCTTTTAAGAGCAAAGCGAGAGAATTTTACACCAAGCAGCTACAAAGGAGTATATGACTCGAGTCACTCAGGCTCCACTTAAATTTAAAGAAACAGTATAAAAGTGAGTTAAGAATGGCAAGAAGTTATGAATGACTCCAGAGTAACTTCTGGAATCAGCTGACTGGCTGAGCCTCTCTTTTCTTCCATAGGGATATCTATTGTAAGAACCTTCCTCTGTGAGCACTGAATATTAACTCAAGCTTGCTTTCATTAGTGATTAGAGCTTGCCTGTATATCGCTTCAAATTTGCTTTTGCAGTCAGTTGCTATCATCAGCAATCTTCAAAACTTAACCTATCACAATTTTTCTATCATTAGTACGTTTATTAATAAATTGTGTTATACTGTAACACCTGTGAGATGAATGCGGATTTCAATGATAATTCTTAAATATGTGATTCACAGGGGCAAGGGAGGAGACTTGACACTGCAATTGTCTGTGCTACACTGGATGTTCAAAGGACACACCCCCTCAACACATCACACAACCAGTGCTCCATGGAATAAGTGGGAAGCCTTGATTACACAAAGAGCCTGACTAGGAAAACCTGATTGCCCAGGAATCCTAGAAGAGATCATGGACTGGCCAGAAGGCAGGGATTTTGGAGCATTGTCTGAGAAGGGGAATCGTACCCAAAAGGCACCACCACATACTGAATTATCGGAAGATGAAAGAGGCTATGCTGTATTTACTGATGGATCCTGCCATGGTAGGAAACCATTGGAGACAGAAAGTTGCTGTGTGGAGTCCCACAGGCCAAGTCGCTGAGACTGCTAAAGCACAAAGTGAGTCAAGCCAATTTGCAGAAGAGAAAGCCATCTAACTAGCCCTAGAGATTGCTGAAGGAGAAAAGTGGCCTGTACTTTATACTGACTCCTGGATGGTGGCTAATGCCTTAAGGGGGTGGCTACAGCAATAGAAGAACAGCAATTGGCAACGCAGGGATAAACTCATCTTGGCTGCTGCATTATGGCAAGACTTCACTGCAAGGGTAGAAAATGTGACCATTTGTTATTCCCAATGCCTTCTGGAGCAACCACCATGTGTGCTGAAGCCCTGCTTCCTGGGAAGTGGCTGAATGTCACTCACTGATGGGAAGTGAGAATAAACCTACATTTTTCTATTTGCTTGTGCACATGGCAAGCTTTTACTTTAGTAAATCGTCATTTTCCATATTATTTTCTGACCCCTGTCTAGCTGGGAAGAGTAGCAATAGAGCAGCTTGGCGGGCACCTAGCATCCAGCCAAAGTTAACCCAACACGGTGCTTTCTGGCACCCAGTGTGGGCTTATCTGTCTGTGACTGCAGGCTATGTTTTTTATTTTGGTTCTATATCTCAAAGGAGCTGTACTTGTGAAGACTGCAGCATCATGCATGGCTTCATACAAACCAGGGAGCAGTAACATATTTTGGAAAGTGTGGACCTCTGTGCGTGAGATAAAAATGAAATGAATGTGTAGGTTATTCTTTATATAACATTTTAGAAAAATAAACATTTGCAAAGAGAAACTAACAAAGTTAGGGAGATAGCAGTTTGTTGGGTTGGGTTTTTTAAAAAGAAGTAATTTGAAAAGGAGTGAAGTTTGCTTTGAGGTAGTGAAAATTTCCTAAATGAATAGAATCAAAGTCATTAGAAGAAAGGAGACATTCATGCCTATAAAAAGGAGATGTGAGAAATTCACACTGTTCATCATATACGCATGATTTTGTTTCAGCCTTCTTCCTCCACGCCTTAAAAAGTTCAGATACACTTCAGTTTCAAAGAGAAATAACTGCAGGAGTTTATTCATTAAAAATGTATTGACCATTACAATGAAGTTAACTCTTCTCATCACTTTCATTAGACATCTTTTGAAGCACATATTAAAGCATATGCTTTCATTTTCTTAAAATTAATTCCTATTTTGGAAAGAAAATACTGACTGTCAATGCTATCGCCTCAAAGGAAGAATCAGAGTCTCATTTTTCATTAAACAGTAAAGAAAAAAATCCCCACAACAACAAATTTTGTCCCACTAGTTAGTGTCAGAAGAAAAATGGGTAGTGATTTGTGAAGGTGCACTCACCCAAAGCCTTGACTTCAGGTCAGACTGGAGTACCATACATGGATGTGAATGAATCAATAAGTAGATTTGGAGAAGGATAAAGCAGAAGATCTGAGATACATCAGTGTTATCTAATCTTCCATGCTATTTGTGCACTGATATATTTATTGTTAATGTGGTTTAGGCTGTGGACAAAATGCAGAGTTTCTTAATTATGCGTACAGGTAGATTAATGATAAACCAGCATTTACAAAGTAATGTAGTCAACAGAAGAGGTAGTGTTGGGAGGGGTATATAAATTTCTTTTTAATTGCTTTCCATCACAAGGGTCTGTGCCAAATAAACTAATTCCATCCCTTTCCAGGATCAATTGATGTCCATTGCCATTTGTACTAGCATGTTTTTTAACCTTCTCAGAGCAAGATACGTATATATATAGATATATGTATAGCTAGCTAGCTAGATAGACATAGATAGATAGATAGATATGAAAAAGATGACAAGACTTTATTGATAGATATAAAAAACCCTTCAGGTTTACAGAAAATAAAATGCCTAACTTGTGACAGTTAATTAAACAGAATAACCCGACAGTGAAGTTCAGAACAGAATCACCCTGCTGGCTCAGTGTAAAGATTATGTCAGAATACAGGGGAAATATTGGAAAAGAGTTTAATATTAGAAAAGACCTCTTCATTCCACACCCACTCCCCTAAGAAGAAAAATGGTGTGAGCATTCAAAATTTATTGAGACATTTTTAAAATTTTACATGTTATGCCTGACAAATACAAATGAGTAGATTTGGTACAGATTTAGTCTGGGTTTTTTTTTGGTGCACATAGTGAATGTTTTAAAGTGCATAACAGTTAGGTTGCTATAGTTAGGAGCACAAAGAATCCAAATAATAAGTAAAACAATAAGAAATATATTTAACTATATGTGACTTCCCTCTAGAAAGCCCTTGTGTTAGAGCAAACCATTCATACATATATGCAGCTTCAGCTTTTCAAGAAATATTTTACAGGACAGATGCAGATCTCCTAGATAATGTGAACAACTGAGTTTAACACGGAATGCTCTGAGGAAAAAGGATATAAATGTATTTATTTTAGTACAGAATAAAAGTAACTACTTCTGACTAAAAGAAAATTATCTCCTAGTAAGGCATATTTTCCCAAAAGGTTATTTTCCCTACCAGTCTTTCCATATAAAATCATTAGCAATTTCACTTGAACTGTATTACTTTAGGTTCAGTAAGCAGAGCCTCCATAGAAGAGATAATAGTTCTGCTTCACATTTCTGTAACAGAAATAAGTAAGAATTGGATTCCACCTTGAATGATAGCCCTGACACTTCTTTCATTTCTCTTTGCTGTGAGAACTACATAATTTGTTCCAGTCAAAAGGGAAATTTGTTGCATGGAAATGGAAGAAATATCATAGCTACTAAACAAGAAGCCTGCACTCAATTTCATTTGAAAGAGCTTTGGGGCTGTACCAATGCCCCTGGTAACAATGCAGAAGGAGATAACATACTTTGATTCTGTTTTGACATTAGCACAGATGCCACCCGAGGCAGCCTGCTAAACCTCCTCCAGTCTCACAGCTGCAAAGACCATGGCAAACCCAGGCACACATACATGGTACTGTTGGGGTGGAGACTAAAGAGGTGGCTTCTGCGACAAGCTTCGTCTGTGTCCAACAGAGTCAGTGCCAGCCAGCTTCAAGATGGACCCGCTATTGGGCAAGGCCAAGCCCATCAGCAATGGTGGTAGCACTTCTGGGAAAACATACTTAATCAGGGGAGAAAAAAGAACAACCAACCTGCACAACAGCAGCAAGAGGACAGAGGAGCAAGACTTCCCCTGAGGAAGAAGCAGCAACAGGGGCAACTAACTGCAATCCCCATTCCAATCTTTCTTTTGTTCTATATTCTCTCCCTGTCCAGCTGAGGAGTGGAATCTTACAATGGCTTTGGTGGGCACCTAGCATCCAGCCAGGGTCAACCAACCACAGTGAGATAACAGGGCACAAGCCTACTTTCAGAGAGTACTCCATCAAAGCAGCACTTTCCTCTTTTTCTGATCATTGTTTTGCTAATATGTGGCTTTTCTCAGCACCCCAACAGATTATCATGGCAGATCTGAGAGGATACAACATAGAAAATGTGATTCAGGAAACAGAAAATGAGAGAGAGCAAGTGGTACCTCCAGCATTTCACTTTCGTACCACACACTAGTCAGGTCACTTTACTTTCAATTACTGCGGTAGCAGTGCATTTTTATTTTTATTTAAAAATAAGTAAATCAGAAGATAGAAGCAACAAGAACCCTGAAGACAAAAATCATACAAAAGGGCACAATGAAAACCTAGGAGAAGAAGCCACTAGGGAAATTGTCTCTTCATGAGGCAAACACCTTTTTTCCAATAAGCAAATATTTAGAGAACTGCTGCTACGTGAGACAGATATAGGAAGAGGTATGTTGTCCATTCTGGAAAATTGCAAATAACAGCTTTCCCTCTTTGTTTACTTTCAGCTGATTAACGAAATGGTTGTTGCATTTGCTAGACAGTCATGCAGCAGTTATCAGCGCACTTATGGATAGTTAGCAAGGAACAAAATAACCTGGTCAAACACAAGCAAATCTTTGTCACTTGTTTGGGTGTGGGTTTTTTTTAGTAACCATCCACAGATAGCTAACGGATGTACTGGCCTTTTCAAATAAGTACTAAGTCAAATTACAAATGCACACAGAATTAGATTTCCAGAGAAGTGTCAAGAATATTAAGTTTCTACCCATACAAGAAGAAAAAGAAGGAGCCTTAAATTTATATTCAAGCACTGCAAAATAATAAATACAAATAAAAATCAGAGTAAAACCTGGTAGTATTATAGCACAGAAAATTCTATAGTATTTTTTCCTTTTTCCCTTCCCACTAAAAGGAACTCTTTCTACCATGATAAGAATATATTTCCATGAAATCGGTAAATTTCCCTCCTAGGGCAAATTCACAGATGTTAATATTGCCAGACTCTGACCAGCATACATAAGCCTCTTAATATAACTTTTATCTTGCAAAAAACTAAGGAGGTTGTGCTTGATAGAAAGGTATGAGTTCTACAGAAACATCAGCACATGTTCTGTTATGATATGGTTATTTGCAATAACATTCCCATCAGATTGATTTATGCCAGGAAATTGAAGATATTTTTGTGCCATCTTAAGGCACGATCACAGAGGATTTTCAAAATGTCTCTAGGTAACAATCTGAGAATCAAGCTGTAGAAGAAATGCACCAGAACAGCTTGCTGCCAGCTTGTAACTAACTCAGAACTTCTGTGCAAACTTTTTGGTTCAATAAATACATGGAATAAAAGAAGGTGATATTTATGAGGAAAAGCAAGAGTCTCATCTTCAATTTTCACTCCATTGTTTTTTAAATCTAACAGCAGCACTAATATATTTAGTTCAGATGCTACCTACTAGGGCATTAGGAATCCAGGAGGATGGAACAATAGTATATTGAGTGTTCCTCTTGTATCTCGTTACAGCTCACAGGAATCAAGAACTGACTGGGCTATGAGGACAGGCACTATGATGAGAGTCCCTGTCCAGACAGCTTGGAATTGAAGGGAAATCTGACAAGGGATCACATAAGTTTCTTCAAACACAGAGAAACCTACTAGGAGAAACCAAATCTTGTTAATGCTCAGATCAGACAGTAAAAGAAAGGGATCATACTTGAACTTAGATTAGGCATTAGGGAAATATTTTTAAAGAAGAGATAAAGATGGATTGTGGAATCTCTGTCTGCAGGGCTTGTCTTTGGCTGTTTTTCGGTGTTTTGGTTCTTAAATAAAGGGTAGCTATCTCAGAAAAATACAAAGCTGGTCCTTACTTGGGCAGGTGTTCAACTAAAAAATATTAATAACTTCCTTGTCTGATTTTCAAATGCTGAACTTACATCTCTAAATCCACACATGCAGTTACTATGTCAATGTTGAATGTTTGAAATATAAGTAAGAGCAAGAGAGCAAGCTCATAGCAAGAGCTTAGCAGTGCTTCATTAAATTTTTAGAACAAAAAATTCTAACTATAAAAAGTACTGTAAAAATATTTGTCACTGTTTAATGGTATTGATTATTCCTCTGGAGAAGCACAGTATCGTGCAACTCTATGAAATAGTACTAATCTCTTCGGAAAAGGCCCCAATACGAAGCTCTGTTTCCTTCTTTCTGACACATCTTACAAAGAACAGAATTACTGCATTCAACTGAATACAGAGATAGAAGATAAATGGAATCTAATTTCAGTTTTGCCCACCCCTGGCAATGGTCTGTACTTACTTTGTATGTAACCAGAGATGATCTCACTTTAAAAGGGATTGTCAGCTTTCCACAGTCACAGAAATATCCAAGAGTGAAGTACATCATCAGAATTGCAGGCAACAGAGGAGTCATGGCTCAGGAAAGACTAGGAAGTACTATTTTTGGAGGTGCCAAGAATTTCAGAGCAGAGAACACAATTCAAACAAGAACTAAACCTCATCTGCTAACAACAGACATCAAATAGGAAGGCTTAAAGATTTTTTTCTTGGCAAGCAGCCAGAAGAATTTCTTAAGACATTTGTTTCTAAATTCTTAGCTGTGGCATACATTTTTTCCTGGATTTTTAAAATACTTTTCGCAAAGATGCAAAACAAGCAAACCAAAGCAATTTATGCAGCAATTTTTCTAGACCTCAGAATTATGATAGATGGAAATAATTCTTTCATTGTGCTGCTAGTCTGCATAAGACTTTCGTCTAGCTGTCTCTGTCGGAATCTGACAACAATGCCTTATGCTGTGTTTTTTTTAAACAAGCTTGCTATATGTTTTTTCCTAAACTGTTGTGGCCCCATTTTCAGCATTTTAGAAAACACCTAAAACTTGAGCGGATTTTATTAGGATCAGTGGATATAGGAAATCATCCTGCTCCAAATTTAAATAAAGGATAACAAGTGAATTATCATCTCTGCAGATTCATTTATTAAAAACCCCTGTATTAAGCTAACTCAGACAGGGCAAAAGGAAAAGCTCTGTGGCATGTTTTCCTCTTTGTGAGATATGGCTTCTCTTCAACAGAAAATTAGACAAATTTAGAAATTTCTATTTTCTTGGCAATGTCCTTTAAATCCTGCTGAGCAAAACCAGTTCTCTGCTTGAATATTTTTAATGGATTTAAGATATCTCAGACAGACAGTCCTGTTTCATAGGGAGTTTTGGACTGCATCTTTCCAAACAGAAACCAAGACCATGCTGAGACATAGAAGAAATAAAAAAGTTAGAGTCAGCATGCTCTTTGTTTCAGTAATTCAATTAATAATTTTTTGAAATCCTGTTACCATGTTGGGTATCAGCTGCAGCAAGAGAAATTAACTTAATACATCACTGTTTTAAATGCTATTGTTTCTTACTCAGATTCTAGTACTTACTGTCTAGCTGTGGAGTAAACTCATACTTGCTGAAAATCATTCAGCAGATTTGCCATGGCAGTGGCAATGAAAGTACTTCAGTGATGTTTAAGGCACTTTTTTTCAAATTCTTTATTTTACTGAAATCTCCGCAAGATGAAATCAAGCATCAATATAACATTAAAAAAGAAACTTGAACGAGACAAACGAATGCAGTGGGGGGGGGGGGGGGAAGAGTACTTATAATTCCTGTGTAAAAATTCTGTGCATGGAGTTGGAAATTACTACAATGAAAGAAGTTATTTAGGATTCTAAGGGATCCGAATATATCTTTCTGTATTGAAAGAGTAAAATTACTTGTAGCTAATAGAAATGTGTTTAGAAACAGTCAAAACTCCATTCCTAGCTTTTTTAAGAATAAAGTGTGAAATGAAAGAGCAAACTATTTTTGCACTGAAAATTTGCTTCCCCATGTTTTTGTTATTTTAATACTTTCATCTTACATAGAGAGCAAAAAAGAGTAAAAAAATAGATAAACCTACTCTAACTTTTTTAGCCTCCTCAGAAACTACCATGGCAGAAGCTGTTATCATTTTAGTTCAACCCAATTTGCACACACAATTCTAAAGGTTTATGGTCTCAACTTTCCCTATTTTTACACTAATATTGTTTTAGCTGATATCTCCATGAATACTTGACACAGTAACTTGTGTGAAACTGAAAACAAAAGTCAAAGAAGAACTGAGTATGTTTTCTCTATAAAAAACCCCAGGAAGCACTGTAATAGTTTTCACTCTAAGTAGGAACCTGTTCATTTGCTTCACATCTGCCTTTTAACTCATGAGGCAAATTTACCCGCTCTGAGCTTTTCAAAAACAGATGATAATGAAAATTAATTTTAAAACTTGTGACCACAGAAAAAGCAGTAAGTAGCAGGTATTTCAGAGTGGCCCTTTCCATGCAGCTTTATTTTATTATTGAAAAAATTTATTTAAAGTGGTTTTGGGTTTTTTTGTTTGTTTATTTGTTTGTTTGGATTACATGGCAGGCCTCTTTTTTCTCCTTCTTTTTTTTTTCAAATAGTGTTTTACTCAAGTTCTCTTTCTGTTTGTAAATATTCTGCAATGTGAAAGCTGTTTGTTATAATCATCAATTGTTACTGAGACAGGAAATAGGGGAAAACTTGTCCTGTGCATCCAGTTCTTAATCAAAATACAAATGTTCAGATTCAACTGTTTGGTGTCAGTTTTTTTATATTTATTTATCTTGACCTCAGACTAAAAATCAGATAAAGCCAGCTTCACTACCTATAAATCTAAACAGCAACATCCACCTCAGGGACATCAGAACATATGCAAGTAGTGGTGGGAAACCTTGGCTGCTCAGGCATTTGAAGTTATATAAACTAGAGTACAGTGATCACAATCTAAATTTAGGATTCACAAGTTTGCACACAGCATTTTGACTCACAATAAACTGTGTCAGCTGCAAGATCAAGTTTCCAGCAGGAATGAAAAGAAAACAAGAAAAGGTCTATGCTATGAGAAGAAGCTAAGGAAAAAAATATCTATAAACATGATACACATTGTGAGAAAATTTGGGCTGGAGGCAGTAAATGAAATCTATCTACAAAAAGGCATTATTTTTCTGAACTAGGACAAGTTAGGAAGGAAAAAAGTGCCTTCTTGTTTAAAATTATACTACTAAGCTTAGTTTCTACTAACCTATTAGATATATTTTGAGCAAAGGCCAAAATGTTACAAAAAAATACTGTTTCATTCTGACAGCGTAACTAAGATTTCAAGAACCAAGATCATGCTGATTTACGTATTGCATGGAGGTATTTAAATCCCTACAGAAGGGGATCCAAGTGGCATGGGACTGAAATATAAATTTCCCTGGTTACAACGAAAAAAAAATTGAGTGACTTGAAATGAAATTAATAAACTCCAGAGAGAAAACTGGAGACTGAAACTGTACACATATTACACCAGCCAAGAACAAGACAGCTAAAAGTATTGTTCTTCACTAATGAGATATTTATCTTCAGTAAAGTAGGAAAATGTTGATACTTCTCCATTTTTGTCATGGCACTTTTCAACAGCCATTTATGAAGGATAATAGAGAACCATAAGTACACATACCTTTAAAGACGGACAGTTCAATACCCAAAAAACCCCAGAAGTATTTCTTTAAACATACTAGCATCTATCTCTATCTATAGAATGATAAAAATCTTACTTAAAAAACAGTTTCTGCTATGAAGTAGTCCAAGTGAGAAGTACAAAAAGGAAAAGCTTTACAAAAATGCGCACAATAGAAGGTTTAACTATGGAGATATATTACTAAATTTTCAAGTCCTTACAAGCTTTTGCAGGCACAATCACAGAATGAGGTATTATATTGCACTAGAAGATTCCTGAACTGAGTACTTAGAAAGCATTTCTAAGTGAAAAAAGAAAAAAACAGCCAAAAGCTTTAAATGAAAACAAAATCTTTGTGCGAACATGTGAACACAACTCCTCTATTCTTCTTTCTAGTCATCTTTGCTGCAGTGTCAGCCAAACATATTCTGTATAACATATCCTGTGCAAGCAGCTCACAATGTATCATAATTTAACTCTTTTTTTCTACCAGTGCAAATCCCATAGAAAATGTATATTTAGCAGATGAAATTGTAACACATACAAGTGTAAAAAAAAAGTTTGCACATAGGTAAATAATATATTGTTCAAAATATATACATGTATTGCACTTTTGGTTTTATAAACAAATAAACCACTTACAGACCTATACATGGCTATCATTCATTTTTTCTGCACTGTTGTACTTGCCACAGAGAGCATACAGAAAGAAAGCAACTCTTGAATTTTGCAGCACGGGTGTGAACAGGCAAGAAGCAGAACATAATATGGACTTTTGAAAGGTCAGACCTGTAGGTGTTACAGCCCTTAGAAGAATATCTGTCTCTATCCTCAAAAGCAGTAATGTTGGTGTACTGAGCTGGGTTAGAGAGAAGGAATGGAACAGAAAGAAGACTGATGCAAGCCAGACAACAAAAATGACCAGGTTTAAAAGGAGAAGAGAAAGACAGCTATAGCTGTTGGAAGAAGGATGAGAAAGACAAAAGCATGAGAGGTAAAACTTGTAAGAAACAATGAAGGCATCCAAGACTGCATGGGCTGCTTGACTACACGCCTCCAATTCTGAGCTGCCATCATCTGGAAGGAGCGCTACAAACATGTAACAACTCATTAGCCTATATTCTGGAAACAGACTATTTCTATAGTATAATGAAGTTTCATGGTCTGAAGACCATGAAAGATTACATTGGTGCAGGATTATCTTCAGATAGAGTAGTACAAGCTGGTGGTTGAGTCACTCCAACTCAAGCAAACTGGAACAGTTTAAGAAATGAACAGTACATCACTTAAATATGTGAGTTTCCAAGTTTCTATATTGTTATTTCATAAAGAAGTTTACAATTATTAACTAGTTGTTAGTTCCAATTTAAAAAAAAAAAAAATCTCTGATAAGTTTAGTATTTGAACCAGTAGTTATTAAATTGAATTGTGAACTCGTCTTAGCAGTTGATCTTCCTGATTGGACTGTCAGAATGTCTATCAGATCCATTAGTTAAGAGATGTGCTGGTTTATTCCAGAGTGACAGCAGAAAAAATTGGCCAATCAAGAATGCTACCAAGCAAATCTCACTTCTTCCAGATCATCATTCATCAGCTTCACAGGAAAAGCAAAAAGATGTATAGGCAAACTACAAAACAAGATTACTTAAAATTGTCTGCAATGTTACTGTTTGGAGGAACTGGTTATCATCCACTTACACGAGCTATTGACTCCCCCAGTTTGACTTTCTCTGCTGTGGCATGTTTATTGTCACTAGAATCTCAATTGCTCCAACTTGGTGCCTGCCCCCACTGTGTCTTGTGATTCTTTGTTGCAAAGAATCAGAGAAGCACCAAGGTCTGGCCACATGTTGCAGACCTATGTGGCCACAATCACGATGCAATAGCAATGGTGCTACGTGCCAACACTCAATTTTCATCCTTGTGATATCATCCCAAAAAACATTCTCTATTTTGATTTATGAGACTTAGCTCTGAGACTACTCAGGATAGCATGTTTTTGCACACTGCCACAAGACAAAATGCATTCACTGACACAATGTGCAGCTGATAAGGATTAATTAAACTTTTCTATCTCGAGACAAAAATTTGAGGGCTAACCATTGCATGGGTTTCTCTATTTTCTTCCTCTGAAACTCATTACCTTTATCACTAAGAGTACTGGAACCATTTTTTTTTACCTTTAATGACTGGCAGGTTTACCATAAATAGTGACAGCTTGTGTCACTGAAATAAGTGATCTGGTAAAATCAGTTGCACCTGTGCCAGTATGATTGCTTGTAACTAACAGACATTATCTCAGGGCAAGAGATGAAAGACGAAAAATGAAAGAAGTATATAAAAAGAAAAATACAAAGAAATTCTCTTTGGGAAAGCAAAGAAATAAATAAAAAATGCAGTTCTCCTGTACCAGTATTGTCTCCACAGAATCACTGTTGTTTTTTTCCCTTTCCAGCCTGAAAGTGAGTCAATGACACCAGTTAAAATTTCTTTAGTACTGATATCAGCCACTAAAGATGAAGCTACCACATTTCTCTAGGAATACTCTTCAATATTTTCTCATTATGAACATCTTATATTAATATAGTGTTAGGAGCACAAGTACTCTTTTATCCACGATTCCTCAGTGTGTGAGTAAGTTATTATTATTAAGAAATTAAAATATGAATTTTGACTTTTGTTGGACGTCAAGATGCTTTTCCAGAAAAAAAAAAAATATTATGAGATATATATATAACACATTGTTTTGCTTTCTAAACTTACTTGGTTTTGTTTGGTTCATCTTATAAGAAGATTTAAGTCCTAATATTTTAACTTAAAAACAAACAAACAAAAAACCCACCAGAAGTATCTGCCTGATTTCTAAGACAGAAATATTTAAACACAATATGCATATGGG
The DNA here is from genome assembly GCA_013398015.1 of Oreocharis arfaki. Lineage (NCBI taxonomy): Eukaryota > Metazoa > Chordata > Aves > Passeriformes > Paramythiidae > Oreocharis > Oreocharis arfaki. Next base: position 509,316 of record VZRR01002778.1, on the reverse strand, counting down.
TTCTCTAGGTTAAGCAACAGGAATAAGTTGCTTAAGCAGCACACCTGCCCAGGTGCTCTTGGTGTGTTGGTCAGGCACTATGCCCTGTCACTACAAAAACAGCAGAGAGAATGGATTGTTGACTTTAAGGAAACTTCATCACTACATGCAATTCTTTCTATATGATCTGTATAGGCTTGGTTAGCAACCACAAAAAACAGCTAGATACTTCAGCTGGCCATAATCTGGTCATGTGATGCAAAACCCATTCCTATAAATTTTTTAAAAAGCAAAAATCTCTGTAAATTAAAACACAAAAATCTCTGACAACTTTCTTTCCACACCAGTATTTTTCCAAACCCATCTGTTTTGAAGCATACCCTGAGAAACAGCAAGCCAGCCAGAGAAACTCCATAAAATCAAAGAAAAACTCGACAGCTTCTTGGTTTGTTTCTTGAAATCAAAGGACATCAAATGGAAAAGGAATAGCCAAAGAGCAGCATTTGTGCTTCCTCGGCATGGTGCTCATCCTGATATTCAGTTAAAAAAACCAACAGCATCTACTACAGCCAGTGAAGAAACGAGCGACATGAAATGCAGATTAGCAATAAGGTAATGGCTTCACGGGAACAAAACATATTTTTCTGATTTCTAAAACATCACCTTGGAGATCAGCTGTCTCTCAGATTAGGCAGAAAGTAGAAATTGCTCGCTTCATTTTCCAGCTATCATCTTACAATTACAGCAAATGCAACAGCCAAGAAACAAGCAGCCAGCCCACAGCAGAGGGTTTTATCTTTGGGGTGCAATTCTTGCTGATAGGTGTGACTTCACTGAGATAATCAAGAAAGAACAAATGCTTTTTGTATTAGTAGTTAATTTCCCTCATTCTGTCAGTCCCTTTACAAGCAGCCGCTATTGGGTTATCAATTTTCTCCATCATCAATAGGTGACAATCTTGGTAGTTTAGAAGCAAAGTTAACACACAGGCAAGCACCTTAAGAATGGACAGAAATGTGAGAGTATAAAAACAACATCTGATAGCTTGTAGTAGACCACAGTGTGTTTGGATTAAAGCCTAAAACTAACCCTAAATACAATAAAATTTCCCATCAAAAGCAACTTCTCTTGAAAATATAATCTATGTTACATTATAACCCATCACATCCTTGTCTTTGTAGATAACACCTTTGATTAGAACTATTTGGATTTCAATGAGTTTTTCCTAGTAGCAAATTAGAAAGGGTCTGTGTTTGAGCATACAAAATAGGCCCATACAATTTCCAAAAACTGATGAACAACATTACACATTTCTGGTTCCCTGTGTTCATGGTCAGGATTAAACAACAGAGAATGAGTGTGAAAGAGATGGTCTATTTTTACAGTTCACTCTGGTTCTATCTTTTCTTTTTTCCTCTAGAGAAACAATTGTAAAGTTAAAGATTGGTATCTCAGCTACCTTTTCTCCAGATTATTCATTTTCTTGCCAAATACCATTTTCTGTGGTCTCCCAAAGTACAAAAACTTGATCTTCAGAGATACATTAGCTCTGTGTCAGTGGAAGGGAGCACATTTCATAAGAGAATTGCGTATATCCCGGATATAGAGGTCTTAGAAAATATGAAAGATGAATCAGAGGTAAAACAGAATTCCAAATCCTTGTTTTGAACAGACTGTCCCTCCACTGAATCTGCCTGCGTCTCCAAAATTATGTTTGTCCATTTGACTTCTCTATGTCCTGAAAAGTCTAATTAGATAATTTCCTCCCAAGTAAAGGATGTTTACAGCACTCTTTATAATAATGTATAAGCATCCCTACAGTGTTTGCATGCTACAGTGTATAAATCTACCCAGTAACATTCCAGAAACGCACATTTTCCTTAATGCTCACAGTTTGATGTACCTTTCTAATATTTCCATTTGTATTTACTGAACTGTTGTTTGTATCTATAGGCTTGGGTTTTTTTCCAGCTCCTTTTACCAGTGAGCTTGTCATTACAACATGAAACCAAGCTAATAAGAAAAATACTTCAGTCTTCCTAATCTCTCTTTTTCCAGCTTTCATTCAAATAGAACTCTGCTTGGCTTCAATATTTTGGGAACTGGCTAAGCTATAGATAAGCAAATCCTCACCAGAGAACACCAATGGAATTAAAAGCCTGGTATTCCTTCAACACATGCCCCTTTAGCAGAATAAACCAAGACTATTATTTTTGTATATGTAGTTCATAAAACATCCACTGATCCCATTTACTGTTACCATTAATACAGTTGTTTTCATATTTTAAAATTGTAAAGCAATATTGTGCTTTAGAGTCTAATTGGTATTTTCAACCGAAAAAAAGTCAGCCAAAATTGATGGCTTACTGAAAATGAACAGATCTAAAAATGTAACATGCAGGGCATTTCTGTAATTCCTATATGAAATTTAGATGGATGAACATTAACAGACACAATAGTGTGAGCAATCCAGTATTTTGTAAATTCAGCAACAGAAACTAGTCTAACAGGTCCATGCCAACTTACACGCTTTGCACTGAATACTACTCATTCTCTTCCTACCATGAATTTGTTTAATTATGTTCTCAAGTGCAATTATTAAATGCTTACAAAATCAGAAGATATGGTGCACTTGAAATTCACCACGAGAAATGCAAAAAGAGACAAGATCTGTGGAGCATTTGCAAATCTTAATTACATAACTTTGTAATGCATATCTTTGGCTAGATAAATCTGTTGGAATCAAAACTCTCCCTATGTATTCTAAAGAAATATAGACTACTACACCATTTCTCAAAAGAATACTTTTAGTTATACAGGTAATTACTATGGAGTTTTCAAAAGAGATCTTCTGTTGTCCAGTACTAAAATGTAAGACTGATAATGACTGGTTACAGTTTCACCTACTGAAAAAAATAAAAAGGTAGTAAAATATGTTTAGCATTCTTTAATATCTTCCTATTCTAAGGATTCATATCCATTACTAAAACTATGATGTATAAGTACATGATTAAGTCCTCAAAAGGTGTGTATGTACTTACAGTAATAAGTAACTAGCTAGCATTCAGGCTGTAGATTTAGACCTGAGAGAAAGTCAGTTTACAACTTATTTGGTTACCAGTATTCCCAAAAGGTTTGCAGCAGATATGTGATTCCTTTTTCGAAACCAACATATGCCTTTCAAATTAAGGGCAACACTGGGAGAAACTGGAGTCTGATCAAAGCTTCAGATGTATCATATCATATTCTTTGAGCTATGGATATGTCCAACATTAGGACTGGTTTTGTATTTCCTTTAGTATGGCTTAATCACAGACAGAAATATGAACTAGGCTATTTCCTGAGGCTTGTCATCCCTTTTTTCTTTAACTCTCAGTCATACTGATGTTAAACACTTACACAAGCCTGCAATTTTTCTAATATCTTTTAACCTTTCTTAGGAACCATGGCTAGATGATCAAACAATCCATTAACTAGTCTAGCTACATATCCAACTCCAAAAAGTTTGAATTTTATGCTCTGATTCAGATGCATTTTTTTTTCCAGTAGACTTTAATGTTGTGGACAATTTATTAATTGTGAAAACTGTGTGGCAGGGATCATAGTAGAAAATAATCTGGGCTATTTAAAAGTTCTGTTAAATTCTCCACACTTCTAAAAAGAGAACGAAGGCAAAAGTTTTGAACAGAAGATGTTTTTTTCCTTCTTTCTTTTTTTCCTTTTCCTTTTTCTTTTTTTTTTTTTTGGTACTTTGATTCTGTAGGCAAAGCCTCACAGGCTTGGACTAGTTTGACCAAGACCATTCCATGACATCCCAGAAGGTAACACACGCTGCAGAAGACTTTTTTGCCTTTTATCAAGGATATGACACATTCAAAAGTTCAATACTTTGTTGGGGATTTGGCAGAAATTGCCAGAAATTGCTGAAACAACTAAGTTATCAATAACAGGCACAGCAAGATTAGAGAATTTCTGAAGCCAAAGAACTTGTGTTTCTCTGGGATCTGATTTAGCCTATAGCTAAACCGTGGCTGTCACAGTTGGTCAGCAAAATGACAAGACCATCATTAACTACAGCCTCCTGCATGTCTTGCAAAAAGAAGAAAAGTTCAGTTTGTATCAAATACTGCAGAGTAAAGTTGGTATTGTACAGGCTCAGTCATAGAGAAGAAATTTCCTATTTCAGGCCAACTCTCGTAAACAGCATAACTACAAAGACCCCAAAGAAACAATATGAAACATCAGAAAGACTGTCACAGGAAGAGACCACAGGCTAGTTGCAACAATCAAGAGGAACTACTAGATTCTGTCCCTTAAGGCAGAAGAAAATACAGTGATAATTTATACAAGAGAAAGCTAATGTACTCCTTGTTCATAATTTGAAGCATTTAATATGGGTAAATCGATCCAAACCTTTTCCCAGGAGTGTTCTTTTGCCGGTAATAGCTAGCAATAAAATGCGCATAGCTACATTTTAGTCCAATCAGAATTAAAAATTCCAGAGAAACAGTGGAGCAACTCTTTTCATAATAGTACTGCAAATAAAGATGTCTCCCTCTTTTCTCTCTGTATTTTCACCAGTACTACATCTATGTTTTCTGTGCAAATATTTCAGAACCTTTGCAACTTTCAGCTGTCAAGTCCATTAATTAACAAGTTAATAAAGCCTTCACTTTAGATTTGTCTCCCATATTCCTAAGAAGTACATTTAAAATACATTGTCTTGAAGCCAGAAATAGAGCACAACAAAGATTATTAAATGAAACATGGTAAAAATTTGGACAAGGACAAGCTCCTTAACTGTATATCATAGTGGAACCTGGAAGAAGAGAAGGGATTTTTTCCTCCTTAAAGAAATTTTCATTTAATCAGACCTGATTTATTTCTTACTTTTCCAAATATTATAGTGTACAGTCACTTCTTCTAATTCATATTGCAGCCAATCCCTAAGTCTCACTTCCAATCCCCCAAAGCTCCTCTCCTTTATCTGTCTTCTGAACTATTTCTTTCAGGTGTGTCTGTGCATACATACATCACAGACAAAACAGATTTGATGTAACAGAAGAAGAGTGTTCAACTTCTTATGGCCTGATATAATGTTTCTTACATGCATGTTTCTTAGATGCTTACATTAGTCTTTAATTAAACTATTTGACAAATTAAAATAGTACTGCAGTAAATACTAATAAGAAAATAATATTTTGTTTCATTTTAATTTAAAAAAGTAGATTTTTCCAATTATTCAATTTAAGCTACCTTAAGCAATTGCTGAGGACAGAGTCTTTGGGCCTGCTACGATTCTTAATTCTGAATTCTTTACTCAGCATTGCTGCACAATTCTTTATTCATAAAGGGCTTCTAGCTAATTGCTGCAAATAAAGGCCACCTTGTTCCTATATACTGGAGTTATCTGTTTTGCCTTTTGGTACAGTTAAGGATGCTTCCTGAATAATAAGTTGTAACTTCTCAGAGACATTTGCATTGAAATCAAAAGAGGTAACTGTTAGGCATTCATGCAAAAATGGAAATGCAATTATATGCCAACTATATCTAGGTTTCATTGATACATTAAAATTAAGAGAGCCAAAGGTTATCACACAAAGTAATCTATAAATAAGGAACAAATTTATTCATATGGAAAAAAAAAATAAGATGTGCCTACTCCATTAAGACTATTTCCGATCCACATTTTTGTATGTGCATGATTTTTATGTAGCATCTTTTAAAAGAAATGTGACAGTTTTCAGAAAATTGGAACCAATTTACAATAATTAATGAGATATGGTCTAGAAAATATTACATTCTTGGCTTAAGTAAACAGATTTTTAATTTAAAATGCCATTTTAATCTTTTTTTCATAGTATAACCAGATTTTAAAAATCATTTAGGATTGGGATTCTTTTAAATTGGGCAATGGCCATGTTAAAATTCTTGCACTTCAACAGTAGGAATGCTTTCCTACAGGTTTCCTTTATATCGAAGAAAACAAAACCAATGTCAAATCAGCATTGTTATAAAGAACAAAAATTAAAGAAATGGTTGTTGTAGAAAATATGTGAGAAATTAGACTAAAACTGTGCATTAGTTTAAAAACACAATACCTAAGCCATAGTAATGAAAAACTCCATGTCTTTTATTCAGGAAGTTCTGATATCTTTTGGTACTGCTTCTGAATATATCATACATGTCTGAGAGGAACAGTACTAGTAAGAGATCACATATTCACTAGCATTGCAGATGAGGAAAAAGTCTGAATTACTGCTGAACTGCAAAATATTACTTTGATTTTCATTCTTTAAATATTAATTTCAGAAGTGCTGACAACAAAACCACCTTCTCAGATGTCTTTCTTGGTTTTGTCTGGGATAGAGCTAATAGTCTTCATTCTAGCCAGTACTGTGTTTTGGATTTAGGATGAGAACAATGCCGATAACATTTCAGCTCCTCAGCCAACCCTACCCCACTGGTGAGGAGGCTGGGTGTGCACAAGAAGTTGGAAGGGCACACAGCTGGGACAGCCGACCCTCACTGCCCCAAGGAAAATTCCATACCCTATGTCATTGTGCTGAACAACAAAACGGGAGGAGTTGGCCAAGGGATGGTAGCCTGGTGCTCAAGAACAGGCTGGGGATTGGTAAGCAGATAGTGAGCAATTGCATTGTGCATCACTTGCTTTGAATACTCTTATCAGCATCATCATCGTTATTATTATTTTGTCTTCGTTTTCCGTCCTTTTAAACTGTTTTTACCTCAGTCCACAAATTTTTACCTTTGTTTCCAAGTCTTTCACCCATCCCACCGAGGAGTGAGTGAGTGAATGGTTGTGTGGTGTTCAGCTGCCTGCCAGGTTAAAGCACAAGAGTACCTTACCTGAAAAAATGTCTTTTCCCCTCTCAGGTTCATTTAACATTTTTTATCTGATTTACTATTCATCATGGAAGAGCTTGAACAAGATTTTTCTAAAAGGTTTTGTGGGGCCTCATTGATCTTAGTATTGATAAAAGTTTCCTGTGGATCTAAACTCTCCTTGAAAATCTATTGCATTACTCTGAAAGAGGTTTATTCTCCACAGAGGACACTTATATCAAGCGGAACCCAATGAATCATCAAGCTGATCACTCTCTAGGAAGTTCTCTTCTATAGGTTTCCTTCAGCATCTAAATTGTAGATACCTTTAACTATCCAGCTAACATCATGTTATGAATTATATATATAATAAATATCTTAGTATACCAATGCCTTCCTGACTAGAGGTCAATCAGAACTTAAACTGGGTACAGTCACTGCCATTCTTAGTGTAGTTTGTTCTTAAGTTTCTTTTTAAATTCTGAGATAATTTGGTCCATATAGATGTAATCCTTTGAAACAAAGGCACCAATTTCTGACTGAATCTATGTTAAAACATATTTACAAAAGAAACATTATAAGAAAAACTTGGCATATTTAGAATTTCTCCTACTCTTTAAATATCAAAGATATTTTGTTTAACATTTAAATCTGAAATGATTCAAGATGTTATTATTGGTTTTTATATTTCAGAAATTATTTGTGATACAGCAGGCAGTATTTCTCTTCAAGTGATTCCCTACAGGAGATTTTAGAGGAATATTTTATTCAGCTGAAAGCTTTGATAATATTTCTCCTTTGTAACTGAATGAATGAACAAATCCACATGAGCAAACATACATTTAAAATTTAATTGCACAAGTATTCACAGCAGAAGTTAGCTTTGAAATCTGATTCCTAACCTTAACTCAGAGAGAATTTTAAGTACCAGGAATAAATAGTGTGTTTCACCTCGCAAAACACTTTTACCAATAGAAACTCCTTATTGCTGAACTTTCATCAGATATTTCATGCACAAATTTAACTTTGATAACAAGTGACCGTGGAGCACATTTCAGCACTTAGATGTCAGGTACAACACAAAGTGTCATCCGAAAATAACTCTTGGGGATGCTGAGATTGGCTCATTTGGTTGATACATGGGGCTGATAACACCAAGGTCATTGGTTTCACCCCCTGGATAGGCCCTTCACTAAAGAGTTGGACTCTTGCATTACCTCCATTATACTTGTGGGTCCCTTCCAATTCAGAATACTCTGTGATCTGGAAATACTGCCTTTCCAAGAAAAAGAAAGGTTGGTCCTGGAAGAATTCAAAACTTTCATCCTAGAATAAAGTCATGGGGGAAGTCACAGAAATTCTTCCCATGTTTTTTATATATGTATTACCTATCAGTTCAGAGCTTCTGCCATGGGTTCCAAAGCATGTCACTTCAAGTCTGCCAGAATTCCTCAGGCTACGTAAACTATCTTTTATGGTGAAGAGAATGTCCAAAAACAAATTTTCACAGAAGAGCCCTGTGACTTCCATGTCTTTCATCTGTACCACTGTTTTTTGCTTAGGATTGAAGTGTTCACATTGCTTGTAGGTAGAGTTCAATATACACTAACATTTTGTGGACCACTGCATCACACTCTGAAATTCTTTACCTTCCCCACTCCATTTGGCCCAACTAAATTGCTGGGAACTTGGGTCTAGATTAATTCAACCTCCAGCTGAGGATCTCGGGAATGCTCTGGAGTTGGTCCTAAGCTAGTTCTTGACCTGTTTCTATGAATGTTGATGAATGATTCAACAGCAGAATTTATAGTATGCTGGAATCAGCACAAACTCACTTGTCCCTTTGCAAACAAACATTACATATGTATCCTGGGCAGAAGGTTGGACCAGATATGTTTATTGCATACAGGTTGATACAAAGCTGAAAGCATCAGAGAAGATATTTTACACTGAAAGATGTACCCTCTACTCAGTACTGCAGAGAGAAAAAATTGCATTACCTCTTGAGCAAAACTGCAAGGGTTCAGTGGCTGGTCAATGAAGTATCTGAGGTGGCATGTGCCGTTGTAAGAGCTGAATAGCTGAGAGCATGGCAGCATCACACCGGTGGGGAAAGGAAACTGAGGTTTGGGAAGCTGGCAGGGAAAGAGACAGAGCAGACTGTCAGAGTCCAGACAGCAGCTCAGCGGCTCCATTTCAAAGATGGTTCCGGTGACACATTTTGAGCTCTGTGAATCAGCATCTACAGCTGAAATGTTCACCGGAACATTTCAAGCCAGCTGTAGTAATGGGATTTTTGCGGAATCATTAATCATCATTATCTCACAGCCTTGCAGCAGTGCTGTGGACCAAACCAAGACTGTGATAGTGCCCTGAGGAAAAACAGCACTTATCTCTACAAGTTTACAGTTAGAGTAGATAATTCTGATTATGGTTATAGGAAACAGACACACAATGCAAAAGCAGATTAATAAGTTCCACAGGCATTGCCAGAGACTTTGTCAGGAAGGGTACAGACTAGCATAAGACAAGAGCAATGAAATCTCTTGAAATCAAGAACGGGTGCCAAAGAGATGAGTGGTGAGGGAGGGGTGCACAACACAGTACCGAAAAATCCATCAAAACTCCAAACCTCAGTGCCCCTTCAGGGATTTGATTCCAACAAAGCAAAGTGAGATGGGGGAAAAGCTTTCTCCTCTCTAAACTTCCAATTTTTAAAGCAATGTTCTGCAAAAGGAAACAATTGATCTTTTGGATAAAAAAATTAATATTTCTAACTGTTGTCATGAATTCTGTAACTTCCCTAATGATACTTTTAACTTTTCTATACTTTTACAGCTATAGAAATAAACCATTTTTATATCGTATCAATGCATATTTTACCTGGATTTATTACAAGCATATAACACCACCTAAGAGAAAAGGACACAATTTTCTCATGAATGCCTCTCAAATGTATGCAGACACTTACCTGATACATCTGGTAAGGACTAATTATCTGAGGGGAGGCTGTTTGCTTAAAAGAATCAAAATATTCTACCACAGACATGACAATGGGACAGAGCAAAACGTTGTGAACTAAATAATTCTGTCTCTAAGTTATTAGTAAGAGCTAAGTAATTCCTCAGTTTAATTGTGTAAGAAAATTCTGAGTTGGACATTGCATTAAACTGCCAGCCACTAAGTTAGAGAGGTGTTGAATCAGGCTCTGGTTTGGCATAGACAGATCATATGAACAAGAAAATAAGCTCTGCATCATTACTGTGCTTGACTAGCTATTGTTGTTCATGCATCTTAAGATCTTCCTCTTGTCTTTCACACTGACATTCGAGTTACTAAGCCTGAGGTACAGGTAATGGAGAACAGAGCTTTCCAGAAAACAGCAAGAAATTTCTTATAGAATGATCTTGACCATGCTCTCCTGAATAAAGAGAAACTTATTAAATCAAAAGCAACTTCCAGTATAGATCTATATATCTTGTACGATATTTTCAGAAACAACAAATGCAACTTGGAACATATCTTAAGGAAGTTTCTAGGAATAAATCAGTATCCACTTATACCAAATACGATTTCTGCACTCCAGTATGCAGCTAAAGTGTATGCAGTAAGAGGTGCAAATGAAAATGTAGTCACTGAATCCTTACCTATATTCTCCCCTAAAGGGAAAACTTGCCTCCCACCCTCCACTACACCTCTAGCATTACTACAATCCTTGGGCTTGGATTTTTTGCCAATTCCAGTTTATCAATGCAGACAGATATGTGTGAATAAGGTATGGGACTTTTCTCATTAACTTTCCATTTGGCATTTTAAAAAATCGCAAAGAGATAAACCCCTCCCAGTTCTCAGCAGGAGCTGGGCTTCAAGACTGGGGATGACAAATATGTCACAAATAATGTCATCGACAAGGACTTAAAAAAAATGAGAAAACAACTTTTGCATAGGTTTCAACAGGAAAGCTTGCAGTGGAGTTCAGAATATGTAGTATACCGTAGCTGGCTTAATAGTAATATTTAAGCTGTTAAATGCAAGTCTTAACAAGAAATCTATCAGACTGCCAATGGTTTAGGAGATCAAAAAAAACCAAGCACACAAAAACTAAATAACTGAGGATATTAGCAACAGAAGCTCTAAAAACTTAGGGGGAATGAGAAAATCTTGAAATACTGTGTATTGAGAAACTTTCTCTGTCATCAGCTCATTCTATAATAATCTCTGTGAGATACTTGTACCTTCTTTTTGTACATCTGCTATTGTCAGCCATTGCATACTGGAATCAACATACCACTGGGCTTGCTTCTTAGGTCTTATCTGATCAGCAGAAAGTATAGATAATGAAAAAAATATCAAACACAATCACTAAAATCTTAGAGAGGATCAGAATCTACTCACTGCATTGACCTACTCCTCAAGTAGAAGGGAATGTCAGGGCAGAATTAAAAATTAGAGTATTTTAGCTATAACACTTTTTGGTATAAAAATACATCATAGATATATTCAATGCTCACAAGCATTCATAAAAAAAAAGAACTTTTTAATGGCAGAGAAAATCAGGATATCCCTCAGAGGTTTTAAACTAGTGTTTATATTCTTCCATCCTCTAATTAATTTACAGTGATTATTTCTAAAACTGGATGAGCTTTTTGCTTTTATTTAGTTTTTCCACAGGAAACAAAAAGTTAATTGACTACTAATGACTAATCCAGGTATGGTGCCAAGACATTTTGATATTAACGTGAAGATATATTTAAATTCAGTTACATTTATAATATGAATAAATATTAGTCTAAACTGTCGATTAATACATTCAAATTAATTCATAAATATATACATACACATGTTACAACTGAAATGGTTTTTAAGACCAATATTTAAATTGAGGTATATTCTAATACCTCACTTGGAGAAGAAGCTGGAGGTTTTAAAAGTAGTCTAGGTGCAGAGAATCAAGCTTTAAGACCTCCATTCTCTAAAGTAGGGCAAAAAAATTGCCTTCCTGAGCCTCTGTCCTAAATAGAAAATTTCCTATTTAGAAAACCATCCCAAAAATGGAGTTTGCGGCACACCTGTCGCCTGAGACCCCCATTCTTGATGGCTACAGGTCCCCAGGAGTGCCTAGTACCTCCACTCCCAGCTTCTCCCTTTCCAGCTACCCCCGAGACAGGACAGCCACCGTCCCAGAAGAGAGAAGGAGCAGGCATACAACATTAAATAAAGAGACACCTACAAATTTGATTGTTGTTCCTGAGTGCTAAGTAGTTCACCAGAACGACATGCATTCATTAAAAGCAGTATCATAAATTTATAAAATGAAGTACTCCAAGAAAACTAAAATACCATGAGGCTTATTACAACCCATAATCTCTTTACCACAAGAGAGTCAGTATAAAGCTTAGCTCGTTTCAGATGTACAGTAGTTGTTTTCCTGGTCACAAAACAGATTAGAGGAGGGAGAACTGCACTGCACACAGATGAGGTGGGGGGAGGAGGATGTTGAGGACTGGTCATGGAAACCAGGCAGTGATTCCAGTCAGTACCCGAAAAAACGTTGTGGGGGGGGGGGGGGGAGGGGCAGGTTTACCCACATTCTTCCTCGAACAAACCTTTCCACAGGAAAGACATCCCCTGCTTTCTCCCCAGCTGATGCCACAGCCACACTAAGCTAACTGCTTGCTCCTTCCATGCACCACCCAGCTTCATCTCTTCTGGAATTTTCAAGAACCAGGACCTGGTGTCCACTTATGATAAATTCTTTCCATTAGCCCTCCAAAAAACAAATCAGGAAAAAAAATAGAATGAATGAACACATGGAACCCCTGCCTTGGACTACCTGGTAGTAATAATTATTTGTTTTGGACAGAGAAATTAGTGGGAAAAGTCAGGAATTTCAGGATCACTATTTTGGCAAAACTTTTCAGCCAAGACTAAGGGAAGGTAATGTTAAAATTAAGACAGGCATTTTTGAGCAGCAGTAATAATAATACATGACAAAAATAACACTATTTTTTATTGACAGGTATTTGTTGTGTGGGCAGTTTTTGAAGCATGAAATATCAAAGACTGAATCAAGCTTTGTATCTGAGGACGTATTTTTCCATCTAATTAAGGCTGTCCCATACTGTTTGGAGATGTTGAATAGACGTTTGTTTTGTTTTCCTTAGTAAACACGCTTCATGTCTAAAAAGAAAAACTAATAAATCTTCTTCCCCCACCTTCCATTAGTATCAAAAATGGAATTATTTACACACTCCTGCCTATGACAGTAACATAGAGTGCCTGTCAACGTGCACCATTTATTATAAGACCTTCAACTATGCACAATTTCTACACTCTAAAATCCTTTTGAAATATTTAATGGAAATTATTAGAGAAACATTGCTTGACTTAATTAAAAAAAATCTCATCAGTTAGCCAAAAAAAAAAGGAAATAAAATGAATAATCTACAATATCAGCAAATCTCCTGACAGCTTTGACTCAAGATGACATCTTCTAAATGACACATTTTCTGTCAGAAACAGAAAGTTTGTATTTGGTTTCTTCTGCAACAAAACAAAGTATATGACATGTCATGTCCCCCAGTGTATTCTTGGAGAACTTTAAAACATCTATCATAAAGCAAAAGCAGGCAAAGTGATCATTTTACAAGTTCTCAGAATAGTATTATTCTTTGCATAGACCCCTCTTACAGAGAAGTTAGCATTTTACTAAAGCAGAGATGGACTGACCTCATAATTAGGTAATACTGCAGCAATAACCAGCAATTATTGCCATCTTGTCTGTACAGTTGCTCATTTCATATCATACAGAATACATATACATATATATATATACACATATATATATAAAATTAAGGGAAAAGAGATTCTGGAATGACAGTTTCGTTATGGATTCAATTAATCCTTCTTGGTAAAGGTTCACTTTTTTTTTTATTGGTATAATTTGCAAGCTCTTTCAACACATCTCAAAATAGTTTCAACATAATTATCAAGTTGACCTAACACATATTTTTTATGCATTCCATCTGCAGCAAAATCAATACATTAACACATTTTCTGTTACAGGGCATATGCGGAGCTGTGGATATTTCATTCAGTAAGCTCAGTTTCCCAGAATGGAAAAAAAAACCCAGGGAGCTATGCACTTGTAACTAATACTGGGTACTGACCTGGATACTTTTCCATTCACTGGAAAATCTTTCCACTGAGAATTCCTTTACATTGGTTTGAAGAATAACATGATAGCTACTTGCATTGTTTAAGCAGGCATGACCATAGATATTTCTCTCAATCTACTAAAAATGAACCGTTAAAAGTTCCATGATTTTTTTTTAATTCTTGTTTTTCATCATTCCACTTCACAAGAATAATAATAACAGCTCTGATATTGTGGTAAAAGTCGTAAGTTGTTTAGTTGTTATGATTTGGATTGGTTTACTCGATAAGTGTTTGTCTACAAAATATGTATCCATCTTACCTTGCTTAGAAATCAGTCAGAATTGGAGCAATTAGGTGGATTGCTTGGATTCATCTTCAAGTGGAATGAAGATTAGTCATTCAGCTGATTACAATAATAGCAATCATTTGGAAACAAATTAAAGACATTAAACACCTACATTTCTATATTGTCTAAGACTTGAGAAATCTGACAGAAGAAATGCCTTCCAAAAATGTAATTAAGAACTACTTCTTAGCAAATGTAAAAAGCACAATATTGAACAAAGGGATATGAAGTAGGGATAAAACAATAATTGAAAAGACTAAGTGAATATAAAATTTGATCTCTTCTTCACAGAAACTGCATCTAAGATTATAGTTGAAAGTGACGTAAGAAAGAGATTTAAGTGGAAATTAAAAGATGACAGGTAATAAAACCTGTTGCATTTTCTTCAAAAATCTCTAATATGCACTCCAAAATAAATCAAACCAGTAGTTTACATTTTACCTTAAAGTAGCAAGAGAATAAATCAGTACTAGAATGCCACATTCTCAAAGAAAATAGTTTTGTGATATTACTACATGTGAAACTACCTCAGTTACAGAAAAGAGATAAGATGTAAAATAATGCATTCAAAAAGAAGAAAACACCTCTGAAGAGCCCGCTATCAGATTTTTATAGTGATTTTAAAAATTATTGAATGTTTGCATCATATTACATGGAAGGATCACATGAGGAGAAGAAATTTTTAAGTGTGCAGGGGGAATAAAACACTGCATTATTGCTAGAATCAAGAAGAGACCTCTGGAAATAACACAGGACAATAAACTGAAGCAGTGAGGCATCATCCAAAAATTTTGACAAAGGTGTAAAGCAAATAGCAGCACTTGGTTTATCTTTAACAGAAAAATAATAATTGATTAATTCTATTTGCTTACAATAAGAATAGAGATATTGGCTGGTGGCAGAAACTCAGTGGTTGTTATTGAATATGAAATCAAACTAAGTATAATGTATATAGTGGCCAGATCCTCTTCTTGATTATGTTTCCAATCAGAGAAATCAAGAGACTGGTTTTCATCAAGAAAATTCTAAGCCTGGGAACATAACATTGATGTGACAGAGATTGAAGCTAAGAAGTTTGCAGAGAATCTGAATTTATGCTTCCTGTAGCCTGTGCTCCCTGTGTTGCTTTCTTTGCTGCCAAAATATATAGTTCTCTGAGATACGAGGCAAAATAAAAGCTTAGAATCGTCAACCAAAACAAAAGATGAAGGTTGTTCCTTGGTATAATAGTATAAGATAAGGAATAGTGCCAAAGAGAAAATATGATTGTGTAATAGCAGTTGCAAGGAAAAACATTTATTGACAAACAGAAAGATAAGTATGAAAGACAACACATTTTAAGAGAAATAAGGCATCATTTGATATTCTTAAACTGGAATTAGATATTAAGCTGGTGTGCAAATTCAGGACTTTCACCTCTTTTTTTTAGAATCTGACTTAGATTTCCTTCAAATATCAGTTGTTATTGAAAAATCCAAGTTCTAGACTGATTTGGCTTTGCAAATACAGCAAATTATCTGTGAAATTAAACACCACTGACATTCTCAAATGAATTTTATATCTACCAATGACTAACTCCGCCTCTTAAGAGATACAGGGTGCTTTGTGGTAGAGATTAGGAGGCAACATGCCATTGAAGGGACGAGAGAAAGGAGTTTGGATAGTAGGATACATTTTAAGGAATAAATGAAAAGCTTCTTAAAGGATAAAGAGATAGGGTTTAAGTTTTTGTCAGTGTTCATTACTGCTTTTCCTACTCTTGACAGAGAGGGGGAAACATGAGGGCTGTCAGTAATTCCTCCTCCCTCTCTCTGCCTTATCTATCTTATTGATTGATGCAATCGAGGACGGGCAACAAGGAAGAGAGTGGAAAAAACATGAACTTTATTGAGTTCAAAGACAGAAAGTCCTTCACCTGCAACAGATTAGCCTACACCACATTACAGAATTAGCTAGTTCACTAGTGTCTCTGAAAAAAACAAAAAGCCCAAGAAAGACTAAGACCCCCCCCAAACCAACCAACCAAAACCAAACCAAACCAAAAAAATCACAACTTGAACCTTAGCCAACAGTGGAGACACGGCATGGAGATGTGTGCCATTGTTTACCAAATTTCTTGTCCCTCCAGCACAGAAACACCCAGAGCTTGCTAGAGCAGCTAATCATCCCCCAAACCTGCAGTAAGAATTTGCATACTGGGGGCATATCCCCAGCTCACATTTTGATCCAAAAAAAGCGATTCCTGAATTCACACTTAGAATACATCTGGCACAGTCAATAAGGCTGTAAGATTTTCTGGGGGCATTCTGGTACATGTTTCCTGCTAAGAGTGATGGAGTTTCTCCTGATTATACTCAGAGAAAATTATTTTAAAAATCATCTTTCATTAAAAAAAAGAGAAGAGAGCACTTCTAAACTTTGGAAAGTAAATACTGCCTGAGCAACTAATTATCTCCTCTTATCTGCTCACGCACTGCAGCTCTTCCAAGCAATAATAAAATGCAGAACAAGATGCATGATTCTACTCTGCAAATATATTTACGGTCAGATCCCCATGAGAGGATCCTCAAAACCTTAGAAAAATCAGGTCAACACTATCTAGAAAACTTCTGATCAAGAAACCTTTTTTAAGCTGATAAACGTCAAGAAAAAATAGTATTCTGTCGAGTGGCCTTGAGAAGTATTTATTAGCCTTCTCACAAGATGGTACTATATTCCTTTACTATGGTCCATTCCAGATCTACTTATAGCTCTTTAATTAGTTTCTTGTCCTTAATGGGAAAATCTTTTACATACCTCTTTGATCTTCAAGTAATTTCAGGTAAAATACATGAATGCCATTTTATGTAATTCCTGTTAGGAAATGAAGACTGTAAGAATCTTAAACTTTAAACATCCATCTTCTAATGGGAATCTATCTAGTTAAAGAGTCTGCTCAAACTTTATATGAGAAAAATTACATACTGTTTCTTCAACTTCTGTCAAAATCATTGCCTATTTTGACAGAAATAAATTTTAATAGACATAAAAATGCATCACGGTTCCTTGGAATGGAAAATGTATTTGAAACTTCTACATTTAAGAGATTAATTTCCAGTTTTGTACTTGATCTTGAATAATTTAAACCTTATTTGATTTTTTGCTATATCTTTCATTGAAAGAAAACTGTCTTGTAAGTCTGCCAATCTGCAAGATGGTTTAACAACTTCTGTATGTCCCTTTTTTCTGCTTAGAACCTCAGCTTCCTTAAAATCATCTTTTCCTTCTCTCAGTATAGGTAGGCATAATTTTTATACTCTGCATAGTTTGATAAGCAATTTTACTTTCCTTTTTTTTTGCAGTACTTGATACAGTAGGGATTCCATAGAATATTACATGCTCTGAAAAGTGGGCATTTTGGACTGTATCAAATATTGCAGATGGTGATTTTTCAAACACCTAGAGAAAAATTAAATATGGCAATGGTAGTTAATTCATTTTCATATATGAACTAAACTTAAAGAGGTACTTGAGTTAAAAAATGCACAAATTTGACTGTTATCAGTTCCAACATACTCCACTTCCTTACAAATGGCAAGAAAATGCAAGCAAGATGAACAGCAACCTTTCCAGCTGGGAGCTGGATTTCTCCATCAGGGGCACACAGTGCACTCCTCCAGGGAGGGAAGGCAGCTTGAGCTGGGCCTCATCTTAGGAGGGCCTGAGTACCCTGTTCCAAGATCCTAGATGATGAAAAGCAGGTACCTGACATTTTAAATATCACCCTGTGCCCACTTCCCACATCAGAAGGGTATAAGTACGTGATATGTCATATCTGAAGTCAGAACTGTAACCTAGAATTGCCAGAGGCCTGACCTGTCCCAACTGTTGGGGACTTTCTCAAGAAGACAGAGATGCCAGCTAAATACATCATTGTACCAGAGTGCTTACAGAAACAAGGACTTGTGAGAATGATTTTATAACAAAAACAAAAAGATTTTCAATATTTCCCATGATAAATAACTTAATCTCATCTGTACTAAAAACAGTCTATAGAAACTCAAATACGGAAATGCAAATGTTTTCTCCAAGAAGTAAAAACACATTCATGAAAAGAAGAAAAATTTCTAATGATTAGAACGCTCATTAGAGACACTATTTACATCTAAACTGAGTACAGCTACAAGGCTCATAGTTTCTTGGAAGATTTTTCCTCCCCCCGCCTGGTTCAACAACAAAAGACATTTCTTATTCATTTGTATCATGCTGGTTTTAAGCCCAAGTTATGAAGCTGACAAACTATGAGGATCTTCATTTGTTCTTCACTTCCTTCTCCATGAAATAAGAAGCTATATTTTGAAAAGAAAAAGGTGAAGTTATCTGTCTCTTTTGTAAGTCAGCACACCATTTTTATTTCCTTGGTTTAATGGTCATGTATCTTTTTCTTTTTTTTTGGGGGGGGAGTAGCAGTATATTGGGGGGGGGGGTATTAAAGCTGCAATGATCACCATTAACACTTTATCAAACACTTGCTAATAAGTAAGAATGAATACATTGCTTATTTTCCCATAGGAGAAAATGGCTATAGAGTGTTTTCACTGATAAAAACCAGTGGTTTGGCTCAAACCAAAATTTGAGCACTCCCTTTTAGCAAATACAAGAATTCAAAGCCTAGTTTGTCATTTCTGCCATTTTCTGAGTTTATTTATATCAATTTAAACTGAATGCAAAACAAAGTATGATGAAATGTGAATTGTGTTTAACACCCAACTTTTATTATTTTGAATACTTATGCACGAGGTCTGGACAACGATAAAGTAGATATTCAAATGCAATAGCATCGAAATTAGACACATGCAGTAGAGTTTTAGAGGATACCTCATTTCTTTAAAAGAATTTCTAGAGCTGTTAAAAGACATTACTTTTTAAAGTATAGACATGCAGAAATTTCTGAAATATCACAGAGTTCACAACCACATACCCATGAGGGCACTCTGACTCATGCCAAAAGGACTCCATACACACCCACTGCTCCTTGCCATTCTCACCTCAGACACAGCCTGTCATTTCACAGTCATAGAACACAATTCTGCCTTGTTCCCTTCTACCCCCTTCCACTAGCAGCAAGACTTTGAAGTTTTCCTCTGTTGCGGCACTGCTATTCTATAATAGAATGGCACACAATTCCATAACAGAATGGTTTTAGGCAGGAAAAAATTGAGCTCATAGCGGGACAGCAATTGATTGCCCCATATTCCTTCAAGGAAACATTGCCTATAACCAACTGGCTGATTAACAAAATTGTAGCCATGAGGCAACCCAGACTGGCAAGTATAGAACTCATGTCACTAATTTGATTAATTTCATTTTATTTGTTGTCAAATGCAATATTTTTAATTTTTATTTGCTGCAAAGATCAAAATTAACAGTTTCGCAAGCCCTTAAATCCCACTATGTAGAAACTGTAAGCAAGTCTTCAGGCTTCTGAAAAGTTTTCTCCTACAACAGACTCTAGATTACTTTTCAAATACAAACATGTTTGATTACTTCTTGTCTATTCAGAAAATTAATACATACCATGAATTGTGAAACTGTCTTATCTGGAGGTTACAAGTTAGTGGTGGATTACAGGTGAAGAAATTGAAAAAAACTCATACTATTCAAAGTCCCTGCAAATATCTATTGATAGCTGCTAAAGACCCAAGAGACAAGCATATGATTAGATCAAGCAGAATGTAAGTTATATCAATTAGTATGGCTCATTGCCAGTCTGGCCTCATGTATGTTGATATTTACAGCCCACTTTTCCCTGCCCACTCCCAAGACTGTCCAGCACAGTAGCAAATCCTGATCATTTTACTACTCCTTGGAGCAAAAGAGTCCACCTGGGATCAGCTTCCTTCAGCAGTTGCATGCATTGATTAACATCAATATCCAAGTAACAGGCTCCAAGCCAACATTTACAAGTTTCTTAGAGATCTAGTTCACTAGATCTCTCGTCTCCAGTCAAACATCTTTAGATAACCACTGAGAATGTCTGACTGATCCCAGGTGCTGTCTCTGTTCTGCACTGATTACTGAAGACTAAACTTGTCTCCAACCCAAAGATGGAGAGATGCACCAGAAAAATGTCCTGGCAAGAAGTGTCAAAATTGGCCTTTTTTAAAAAAGTCATGTCAAATTCTTTCAAGTCGGGACACCGAAAGGGAGAAATCCAAAGCAGTTTTTGGCTTAAATGTTCATTGTCAGTGTTTGTGTATTTCCATGTCATTTAAAAAAAGTAGTACTTCATCACAGACACATTGCAGCTTGAGTGCCTTAGTCTCAGTTCAAATATCAGACCTATAAACTCAACAAATCATATAGCAAACAGCTGAGTTTGCTACCAGGTTGTAAAATATTTCTGAACATGTCTAAAGCTTCTTAATATGATATTACCCATATGTGGACCCAGCAGTAGTCTCAGCTAGAGATACGTTATAGTTCTATGCATTATATTAATAAACACTCTGATTGGCACATGATCTTTCCAGCATTTTAAAAAATTATTTTCTTATATGCAGATAAGCTATTTTAAAAACTGTTTTAATTAATTTTTTTTTTTAATCAGAAGTCCTATCCATATTCTGCCTTGAGAAATAATGGTCGCCCTTTAGTGGTTGAGTGATTCCTCTCTTTTCCTGTTTCCCATGCCTATACTGTCTGTTTATATGCACTACTACAGGAACAAATACTAAGGAGCCACAAGAGGGAGTCTACTCAGACAGGAGGAGTATGAGTGCAGCCAAAAGTGCTTTTTGGGTTTGCCACTCTGAGAACAACGCATCACATGTCCTGCTTCAGTGCTTGAAAAAAAAGTCTTAAGGGTTTTCGCAGCACCAGACATTTTACTGCACCTGCCTTTCTTTTGCAGCTCTGACAGCACACCTATATCAGTTTACATCCTGGCTGCAATCGAACCTCTACATTCACTTAGTGTCAAGAATAGTGGTGCTCAGCAGCTGTGCATACTCTTAAGATTTCTCCAAAGCCCCTGCTATAATGTAGCAGCACACTGCTGTTAGTTTCCATGTGTTATTTGGAGAGGAGCACAAAACAGAGCCTTTTTGATGCTAAGATTTACGCTGTTGACCCCATCAGAACACTGGTACTGGTAACAGTGCACAGACATTTGGCCTTAACAGAAAGCCCAATGAATATTAGGCTAACATGGCTGACATACAGATCTATAGATCAGACAAGAACAGTGAAAAATGCTGGTGGGTCAGAGTTCTCTGTCTTCCAAGGCGCTGGCTAATAATAAGTGCATCTCACATGTGAAAGTGTACTATTCCATCTAAGAAGCCATGAATCTCAAGACAATGATTTATCAGTATTTTCAAGAAGCTGACACAGAAATATGATGTTCTGTATACTTTTTTACTATAAAGCTAGTGTCTGTGCTCACACTAAAGGATTCAATTACACTCATGTGTTGCTTCCCTTACAGTAAGTTCCATCAATACTTCCTCAAGTGGGTCAATGTTCTTACTACCAGAATTACTTTTATTTTGCTCCTATAAATACAGTAATATAATTATACTCAGCATCTGGTAATTTGGGAAGGAATCAAGACTTTCTGAGAAAAATATATTCTATTTTTTCTGTTGGAGAAGTATTAAAAAAAGAGCAAGATTAGCTAAGCAACAATCAAGGTTAAAATAAATTTGCTTAGATATGCTGATTCAGATCCAAAGATATCCAAGATAACCGCAAGATTTCTGGATGATAATGCATGTACATTAGAAGTAGTCAAATATTAAATCTGAGCAGTTGTTAAAGAGTAACATGCTGATTACTCATGCCCTGAATGACTTGGGTTATGGAGATCTGGTTTGCATCATACATGCATCTATGAATTCAGTCACCATAAAATCATAGGATATGTTGAGTTGGAAGGGATCCATATCGATCATTGAGTACAATATTGGCCCTGAGCAGGACACACAAAGAATCACACCATGTGCCTGAGACCATTGTCCAAATGCTTCTTGAACTCAGACAGGCTTGGTGCTGTGACCACTTCCGTGGGGAGCCTGTTCCAGTGCTCAACCACCCCCTGGGTGAAGAACTTTTTGCTGATATCTACCCTAAACCTCCACTGACTCAGCTTCAGGCCCTTTCCCTGAGTCCTGTCACTGGTCACAAGAGTGAAGAGATTGGTGCCTGCTCCTCCTCTTCCCCTCACAAGGAAGTTGCAGACTGCAGTGAGGTCTCCTCTCAGTCTCCTCTTCTCCAGTTTGAACAGAGCAAGTGACCTCGGCCACTCATCATATGGCTTCCACTCCAAACCCTTCACCATCTTTGTGGCCCTTCTTAGGACACTCTCCAATACCTTAATATCTTACTGGTATTGTGGTGACCAAAACTGCGCATAGGACTCAAGGTGAGCCTGCCCCAGTGCAGAGCAGAGCAGGACAATCCCCTCCCTTGCCTGGCTGGCGATGCTGTGCCTGATGCCCCCCAGTACAAGGTTGGCCCCCCTGGCTGCCAGGGCACTGCTGACTCATGGTCAGCTTGCCATTGAGCAGGACCCCAGGGGCCCTTTCCACAGTTCTGCTCTCCAGCCTCTCATTCCCTGATCTATACACACAGCCAGGGTTGCCCTGTCCCAGGTGCAGAATGCAGCACTTGAACCATATGGTTGGTGATTGCCCAAACCTCTAATTTGTCTGAGTCTCTCTGCCCTTGAAGGAATAGTCAGCAAACTTACATANCTCCATATGGTTGGTGACTGCCCAGACCTCTAATTTGTCTAAGTCTCTCTGCCCTTGAGGGAATAGTCAGCAAACTTACATGGCATACCTTTGAGTCTTGCATCCATTTATGAAGGTGCTGAAGAGAATTGGGCAGAATAGGGAGCCCTGCAAAACCCCACTAGCAACCAGTAGCCAGCCTGATGTGGCACCAGGTGTTTATGTGGCAGTTTCTCCCAGTTTAGGGTGCCTTGAACGGCATGTTCCCCTGCTGCACAGGAATAAGACTTCAAGAGATGTGGAAATACGTAAACAGAACATGTTATTGATCCTTACAAACTGCCCTGAAATGAATGCTACAGTATACTTGCAGTACTACTGGCTAGGCAGAAATTTATCACTAGCATTCTAGGCATAGTGGGGAAAAAGCTACTGGCTCATTTAAGTTCCTATTCGCACCAGCATTTCATAGAAGCTTGAATTAATATACTGAAACACACCAATGTGTCATTCTGAGCCACCAAACCAAAGTCTCATAAGTACGGAAAGAGTCTGAAGCCTGTTACTAAAACATTTCCTTGGAGGACTTCATAGGAATACTGTTTTGTTTTATAGGCTAGAAGAAATGAGGCTCTGAGTCATCAATTCAAAGGTCATTCAGGGTGGAATTACAAGTAAAATGGAGTGATTTGTCTTATATTCTGACCAGAGGAAAAGATGCTACTTCAAGGAGGGAAAAAACAAAAGCTTCAAAAGTACCATCAGCTGCCTATCTCTTTGCAGAATATAAACATTTCTTCCATATTCATCTCATTTAGCAACTATTTAACCACTGTTGAAAAATATTGAACATAGTGGAAGAAAGCCTATTTTATAATGAATGGTGTTATTTTACAATAGTCTTTGCACACTACATTATCTTATTTTGGCCTTATTTAACTTCAATATATTAAATCCTTGCAAGAGACAGAGACAAGAACAAATTGTCCCTCATGAACTACTACATTCTAACTAAAAAATTTCATGAGGTACCATCACAATGACCAGTGAGTACCAAACAATTCAGTCACTGTGTCTTACACACAACTCAGTCACTTTGGTTTACATTAAAAATGTCATTAGGTATTGAGTTCATAACGTACAAGTTGGATAAGTCCTTCCTTTCACAGTCATGTTTATAAACTACAGGTGAGACACACAGGTGAACAGACTTGTCTCTGCTGTTGTAGAAGGCAAAATTCAAGACTAACTCGACCATGAACCACAAGGCAATTACAGCCACTACATGTAGTTGGACAGAAACATTACATGGTGACCGAAGTAAAAGTGAGGGGTCTTCCAAGAGTGACACATCTGACATACTTTTTGTCATATTGTGATACATAAATGTAGAGTACGGTTGGTTTGTTTTTATGATAAAGTTATCTTGGTGGCATTTTACTTAAAAATCAACAGGTTTTCTTATTCATTTGCCATAAATGTGATGATTTCAACACCTCCCAGCTGGGGTATATGACAAAAAGTCTTGATTACCAGAAATCTGGTTTCTGATTTTTGTTTCAAAATGCTTCATCAATGTGGCAGTAAGAATGCTGAACAAGGACTGTAAGGAGAACACGCCTGTCTCACAGAAAGCCCATCAGTCAAACTTTTTGCTGTGCCAAAGTGCTTTTGAAATGATAATTGCACAAATTTAGTTAACATGGTGTTCCATACGCTGACATCGTGTTCCTGCGTGCACATCATTACGTAGTTGTTTGTAGTACTTGAACAGTGCTTTCAGATCCTTCCTATGGTTGCTTGGGCTAACATGAAGGTAGTAACCCAGCACAGTGAGCTCCAGTTTCTAAGTCACTTTCCAGATGATTTTGGACAAGATTGCAATAGGTTCAGAAAACGCATAAATAATATTTTTAAACATACAATTTGCAATTATAAAATAATTGATTCATACTGCTTTTGGGACCTAAGAGGAAAACCAGACTTACAGTTATTAACATATGTGATCATAAAGCTCAAATAAACCTTTAACAAAGAAAAAAAATTTGTTGAACATCCCTATTGAGTCACCTTGATAACTTCACCTAAAGTAACTTTTCCTCAGCTTCATTCAGAAAGTAGGAAATTTCAGGTGTACTCCTATTAGAGCTATTTATCCTTCAGTAATTTGATCATTTGGCGTATTTTACCCCTCCTACCAAATATTCATCTGATTAACTGGCTGTTCTTTAGAATCTATTCTAGATAAATACATCTTTACTATCTAGCTGACCTCTCCAGCAAAAGGCATTTAATGAAATAAAAAATAATGATCAGAGACAAAGAAAAATAATGTCTTAGGTTCATTATGACCATCCTCCAGTGGATTTACAGACAGCCATGGACATGAGTGTCACATTCTGTGACATTTATTAGCATATTTGTAGAAAAAATTTAAAGAATAGCCATTCATCACTCTAAAGATTTTCCAAAGTCCAGTGAAGGTACTACTGAACAAGTTTGCTTCTTTGCATAGTAGATTTCTGATCATATTCATATCCCTCTGCAGCCATTTTGTCTAGACTGTGGGAATCACAGAAAAATCATATTTGTGCCTAAACTATCCCACACCACCTCCATCCCTTGTTAATGTTCAAGTAATGTGGAATACACTGGGCTTTGCTCTTCTATAATGACCAAATTTCACAAAATCATGAGCAGACATTCAGTAAATACTGCTCATAATAAAAGTTTCACCATATAGGAGAGACTGAACCCAAGTCCTTGATCTCAATAAACTAGCAAGTATTTTTTTCTTTTTTCTCCTCAGTCTTGAATGTGTGTTGACTGTTAGCAATATATTTAACAAAATGTAATCTAAGGTGTCTTATATGCAATAAATTCAAAGGGCTTCACATCAGAAAGAAACTGAAGTTTTACAAAGCTGAAAAAAAAATTAAGGGATGAGGTAGTTGCTACTTGTCTAGTTCTACTACAGGAGGTAAAGCTCCCTCTGAACATCTACTCTGAGGAGAAGCTGCTGTTTTTCACCAAGGGAGTCCAATGCAAGTAAGGCCATTGATGTTTAGAAAAAAACCTTTGCGTCTAGCTCCTATTTTCAATTTCTATAGCTCGAGTGCCCAGAACGCACTTTCATCTTTTGACAAGCTTTCACAAGTCACATTTCACCCAAGCCTGCCAAACCTCCTTCAGTTTCTTTAGTTTTTGGTTGGGTTTTTTTGTTCCTTTGGATGGTTTTTGTGTGGTTGAGGTTGTTTTTTTTTTTAAATGAGGTATGATTGGATTTGCATTTCGAAGCTTTCTATTCAGTGTTATATATGAAACATGTCAAAGCTTTTATTTCCACTTACCACCAAATAGATATGAAAGTAAATACACAAGCAATAAACGAGCTCCTTTTTAGTGGAAGTACACTGCAGATTGAATACAGAATTGATGACTACACAGAATCAGCAATGAAAAATTCTATTTCATGTTTAGCACAACAAAACTGAGAAAGATCTTTTATCTAACTAGTGTTCTCACTGACACCTGCAATATAATCGTATAGATATCTGTTCCCATTATGCTTTATATTTACGTTCCTCCTACCCTTCACTCTTCCTACTGCTTTGCTTTGCTTTGTTATTTGTTTATTTTAAATAATTATGAGAAACACACACATGATAATACATAAATTCACCATCTTTTCAGTTTCCCTTCCCATCCCCTCCCAGCATTATTTTTCACTTTAATACAACAGGAACTATGCAGTCTAGTATTGCAGTAAAGAACAGTCAGCTCAATCCTAGTAGGAGTCAAAATCAAACTTAAATGAAAAATCTCTTCTATTTCAATTGCTTGAACACAGCATTTGTCTCTTTCCATTTCAATAACCACTAGATGACAACATGAAAGAAATACTTATTTTGTACATCAATCTGTATATCAATAGCTTTCAAGTAACAGTTGTTCCTTCTGCCTACTAACTCCTAAAGATCACATCTTAAATAAACATGATTGATCTTCATATTCTAAGTTTTTCCTAAACCTTGTTTAGATGCTATGCTCTGCTTTTCATCAGTTTTCAGTACATGCCTCTCATTCAGACAATGTTGCAGAGCACAACTCCTTCACCTTCAGTTCCTCTGTACTAAGGTTTGGTTTGCTGGCTTTCCCACTGCTGTTGATCTCTTTTCTACTTATCTCCTCTCACAGCAGGAGATGCTTATTGATGAGGATGGTCAGTTTCCAATCAATCTTAAAGCATCCATTCTTAAAGAAAAAGTTTACCTGCATATGGCAAGTGTACTAAGCAGATCTATCTACAGTTATTTTTTCTGCTACTGAGTTAAGAGCATGCAAAGGGAAAGTCTGTTTCAATTATACCAGTGACACCCAGAACTGAGACCTCCCTTTTTAATTACAAGCGGGAAATACTTTTCTTAGGAGATACAATTTTTAAGGTAAGGGTGTTTATCAAGAAGATGTTTCTGGAGCATCACAGAAGTATGCACAGAGACACCTGCTTAGAACTGAAAGCCTAAAGAAAACAAATGCTGGGCTAAAGCATTGGATACAATGCACTTAGGAGACCAAACATTTAACAAGTCCATCTACTCAAGCTTAATAGGCCTACTGGAAATGCTGTGGGGTCTTTACTAGTGATTGCAAGGAGGATTTAGATAAAGATCCTTGGAGTTTAAGTATTTTGCATTCTCTAAAATGTTAATGAATGCAAAGAAAGATTTATGCATTATTGTTTGAAAGCTTTACTGGCTGTCTCTGTATAACTATATTTAAATAGTTAGACCAGAAAAAGTATGAAAAGCAGCTCCCGTGAAAGCTAGTTATGAAAACATGTCACAGTAGAGTGGCTTCCCAACAGACTACATTGATATCCACAAGTCAAACAAGTTCAAATGCTGTAGAGGATAGAATGTTTCATACTTAGAATATTCATGAGTTCATTCACATAAATCCATCTCCTTGATATTTACAAACAATCCTTGAAAATTAATTGGAAAAATTACTTGAGGCTTGTTACGTTTTTGGTTTTTTTTAAAAAAAAATCACAAATGCATCACTCAAGAGAAAAGTCTTACACTAAGAACTCATACACAATATATTTCAAGCTTAGAACACTGAGTATATCACTTATATTTAACGTCATGAATTGACTAAAAGGTTTTCATTTATTTTAAAAGCTTGGGTTTTTTGTTTGGTTGGTTTTGCTGTGAGGATTTTTGTTACAGTTTTGGGGGTCAGGATTTTTACATTATAGGTGGAATTCCTTCAGTTAAAACCAAATTGTAAAGCCTTTTTGATAAAAAAAAAAAAAGGAGGGCTGCACTCAAAGCTTGTCCCAGAATAGAATTCCAATTTCCTTCCTCCCACCCCAACTCATTTTTTTTTATTTACTCAAATGAAACAGCAATATTTAAGGCATGAATTCCCCAGCCTCTCTACCTCCAGTTTCTTCTTCTCCAGACACCTACCAGCCCTATATAGTAGTGCAAACTTGGACAACACAGATAATATAGCACCCTCATGGATAATATGTTTTTAAAATAAATCAAATTTAGCTTTGTTTGCACACACAATATTCATAGTACAGCATCATATAAAATCAGAGAGGGGGTAGAGAGAGAGAGTGAGAGTGTGTGTGTGTAGGCGATGGTGGAAATCAGTCATTTAGTTTTGTGCAACAGGATTCAAACATTCATGCAGTTCAAAAGCCAGCAAAGATGTTGCCATTTCCATTCATAAGCAGATTGACACTTCCAGATTTGTTTTGATGAATGCTTATTACACAAAGCAAGCGGTTCAACCTTTCTGTAATAGTAAGATTTTTCATTCATTCTGAACCTGGGAGACATAAATAGTCTGTGCATAAAGCTTACATTAGAAAGGAGAACTCTCACCATAGGATGGATATTATTCAGCAGTGATTTTTCTTTCTGTAGCTCCATGTTGAGTCTACAGGCAGTAAGCGAGTAAACAACAGTTGCTATTTACATTCCACCGGGAGATGTAGAAACTGAATTTGTTATTTATAATACTTATGAAATTAAAGCAACAAGTTCAGACTGTATGTGCAAATGTCGGCAGTAAATTGATTCTCTAGCACTTCCATTTTAAAAAGTGGCACCTGCTATCTTTCCCTTGTGTACATTAGTTCTCTTTCAATTATAAGGACCAAAAACATTTTTACTCCTCAATTTGCACAAGACTTATGAACATTGAGATAGAGCTCAATGTGCCCATTGATTAAATTAGAGCACTCTGCTTGATGTGTACTACTCGCAGTCTAAAAGAATCACAGATGAAGTATTGTGACAGCTACTAATGGAAACAATCAGTCCTTCCATTATTTGCTGTAAGTACTTCAGCTAGTCTGATATTTTTCAAGCCTTCAAAATGGTTTTGAGATTACTGTAAGACAAATTTGAGAAATAAATTAGACAAAAAGTCAAATAAATACATAGTAAGAATACTGATATTAATAACATAACACCAGTTCATGCATAAAACAAAAGTTCTTGATATTATTGGTGCTTGTAATGACTGACAATTAGTAATTTTTTTTTCTTTTCTTCAATTTAGGATGACTAGAATACAATTTTTATTACATTTTAGAGCATTAGCAGAACTTCAGTTCCTCTTTGTCACACTTTTGTGCAACGCCACAGGATACAAATTTTTCAGCAAGAGTACCAATCATCATAAATGATTTATTTTACAGAAACTCATTATATGGGGAGAAGAGCATAATGAATCCTTTTAGTTTGTTTAGTAAATCAAACTCAGTCATGTCTCCATAAAAATATATGAGTTAAGAAACCACTTTACTGACAGAATCAGCAGTTTCATTAACCTAAGATGATCATTTAATCTGAAGTCTGCTAACAAGTCCAGAAAAAAATGCCTAAATATCTACTGCAGTGATCAGTACAGAATAACGCAAAATCAGAAACACTATCTGAAAAACCTTGAAAGTATCACATTTTAAATCCTTAGGGCCTTTCTTCAAACTTGAGAGATAGTTAATAGAAATTTATGTCAAATATTATTGAACAATACTATCTGTTAAATATTTTTTTTTTATCTAAGTATGTCAAATTACTATATGCTAATGTTCTATGTGGTACACAGAAACCATAAAAAAAAAAAAATTCCTATCTAGCTACTCTCAGAATAATTCATATGCCTGTGAAAATGTTTTGGTTTAACCCAGTAGGTTGATAAAAACCAGACAGCCACTTGCTAACTCTACTGTCGTCAGGATGGGGGAGGGAGTTGGAAAAAAATTAATTCAAATGTACAGGTTGAGATAAAGACAGTTTAATAAGACAGAAACTGAAGAGAAAATAATAATAAAGATAAAAGAATTAGAATATTAAAAAAACCAGTGATGCACAATGCAATCCCTCACTACCCCCCAATCAAGGCACATTCAGCTCCCGAGCAGTGGCCTGCAGCCAGTTTTCCTCCTACACACTGAGCGTATGCCACACGGTGTGCAATATCCCTTGGGCCAGTTGGGGTCCTGGCTGTGTCCCCTCACAACTTCTTGTGCACACCCAGACTCTTCACAGGTGGGGCGAGCACCAGCGAAGTCCATGACTCAGTGTAAGCACTGCTCAGCAATAGCCAAAAAGTCAAGTTTGGACTCAATGACCTTGGAGGTCTTTTCCAACCTTAACGATTTTATGATTCTAAAACATCACCATGTTATCAACATCATTCTTATCCTAAATCTAAAACATGGCACTAAACAGTCTCTTAGGAAGAGATTTAACTCTATCTCAGCAAATACCAGGACAGAAATCCAACACAAATAGTAAAAAGAAGTGTGCAAGTGTACACAAACAACCCACTACATTGTTTTATAGTCTACCTTTACTCTGATCTTTAAAGTTTCCTCTGCTCAGTTACACACAAAATTCCTGGTGTTACCACTAGTGGTCACACAGCTGTAGGCAGGCCAGTCTAACTGTGCATACAATATTTATAGTTCCAATTTATAGCTGCTCAAAACTGAATCTTATCACAGTGCTCTTTTTGAGCATACCAAAATGTATCTCCTGGTGCCTCAGCTTCTTATGCTTGTCCATGGAAATTTCCAAACGAAACATAATGAAGAGAAGGTGTTGCAATGAATTAAGATATCAATGAACACAGAATACTCATGGATTATTTTGTCAAATACCCTATGTTCATAAATAATTATGAAAGTAAATATTAATTTTGATTCTAATTATTTTTTTGTCTTGAGAATTAGAATTACTTTACTTGCACAGAATCTCAATTTAATTAAATTAAATGTACTATTAAAGTGTTGAGTTATCGGGTAAAATAAATTAAACGTAGAGTGTGAATTAACACTGATAAAATTTGAATAGTGCTACAGTACTTTGCCTTGTTTTTCTTTATAAGAGCCTTGTTAAAAATCAGCTACATCTCAAGGACATTTTACAGTTGATAAAGACAGTGCAATTGAAAAATTACTGCAGTTATATCCATTATCATTACATAGTTATCATACATTAGTTAAGAATTTCAGGAATGCAAGTGCCTTGATATGGGCTTTTAAAAATTAATTTCATAGAATCATAGAATATACTAAGTTGAAAGGGACCCATAAGGATCATTGAGGCCAAGTCCTGTCCCCTCACAGGACACACAAAGAATCACACCATGTGCCTGAGACCATTGTCCAATTGCTTCTTGAACTCAGACAGGCTTGGTGCCGTGACCACTTCTGTGGGGAGCCTGTTCCAGGGCTCAACCATCCCCTAGGCGGAAACCTTTCCTGGATATCTACCCTAAACCTCCCCAGACTCTGCTTCACGGCATTTCCTGGAGTCCGGTCACTGGTCAGGGTGAAGAGATCAGTACCTGGCCCTCTCACTTCTCCTTGTGAGGATGCAATGAGGTCTCCCCTCAGTCTCCTCTTCTTCAGGCTAAACAAATCAAATTACCTCAGCCACTATATGGCTTCCCCTCAAGGCTCTTCACCATCCTAATGGCCCTCCTTTGGACACTCTCCAAGCGCTTAACGTCTTTTTTACATTATGGCACCCACAGCTGCTCCCAGCATTCGAGGTGAGGCCACCCTAGTGTGGAGCAGAGCAGGACAATCCCCTCCCTTGCCCAGCTGGCAACGTTGTGCCTGATGCACTCCAGGACACACTGGCCCTCTTGGCTGACAGGGCACTGCTGACCCATGACTTGCCATTGAGCAGGACCCCCACGTCCCTTTCTGCAGCTCTGCTTTCCAGCATCTCATTTCCCAGTCTGTCTGAACATCCAGGATTACCCACCCCAAGCGCAGAATCTGGCACCTTCCCTTGTTGAACTTCATAGGAGTGGTGACTGCCCAGCCCTCTAATTTGTCTCAGTCTCTCTGCCTTCAGAGGAATCAACAACTCTTCCCAGTTTTATATGGTCTGCAAAGTTGCTCTGTATCAATTTCAGTCCTGTGTCCAAGTCATTAATGAAGATGTTGAAGAGCACAGGTTCTAAGATGGAGACCTGCAGTACCCCACTAGTGCACCTTTGTCGCAGTTGAGGCAGACATGTGACACACACTAATTCTAACAGAAAGTGCAGGCAAAAAGTGTTTATTCCAAGAGCCAGTGTCATATATATACACTTTTGTATGTTCATCATTCGTGGTAGTTGTCTATTGGTTGCTCAACTACTACAGTAGATTCATTGGCTATTTTAACTACACTACACTATTATCAGTTATCTACAACATAGACATCTCAAGAATCCAAACAAAACACTAGCTGCAGCCTTGTTGCTGTTTACTCCCTCTATTGTTTTGAATGTCTTGCTTCTTTTGACTAGGTTTCTTACAGGTAGAAATGGACTGTGCTGAGACCAATGTAAGACTCAGACTCAGACAGGCTTTCTGACCTGCTGTTAATTCCCACACACCTTCTACCAACCAACCATGTCTTGCCTGCAAATGTAGGTCATGACTGCACTCCTACCATTCTCATGCATGTTCTCAGCACAGCCTGTACTAACCAACAGCTCCGTGTTTATGCCACTTGGACTTCCATAAACTTCCAGTACTAGAGACAGGGTTTATAGGTGAACCTGGTGAACACTACTGTCATCAAGCAGGCTATTGCAAGTGAACTTGGTACCAGCTAAGAAAACAAATTTAGGGCTCCCTCTGCTCCATGAGTAGTGATTCCTTGGTATAGCTCTAAACAGCAAAACTAATTCTAATGTATATTAAGAACACAGTCCCAGTACCCACCTAACCCTCAGACAAATCTGTTAAATAACAAAACAAAAGCATGAAACTGTAGTTGAGTAGTTATTCTACACAAGAGTAGCAATGACTGGCTGAGTAGCAACTGAATCCTGAACTACATATTGTGGCACGTAGGGGAAGAAATTTGTTGACTTTCTTTTTCCATCTACTGCACAGATAAAAGGTTATAGTTGTATTAGTTCAGTGTCTGAGATAAATTGTGTATTTTTTCCTGTCATTTTTTTCCTCAGAAAAATCTCTGTATGGCGACCTTTTCACCCCCAAATACCCTTTCTCTCTAACCCTTTCTTTTTGAAATTTTCATAACCTATTCTGTGCTTTTCATAAACTTTAAAATGCTCCCTATAAGAATTTGAATGCCATGTTACTGTAATAAAATGGTACTATGTTGCAATGATTGATTTGACCACCTTTAGAACCTTAGGAGAAAAGATTTTAAAATTCAAAAGAACGAAAAAGCATCCTAAAATATTCCATCAACAGCACAGTTCTATTCTTGCCAACATAAGTTTTTTCATTTTATGCCTAAAAGATTGCGGAAAATTCCAAATTGAAATTATAGGGAAAAAAATGGAATTACCTCCATCAAGACAAATGAGATCCAATTCCAAACCCACTATTTAAAATATACCAAGAAGTTTCAGGGTGGAGTTTGACAGATTGGCTCTCTACACACTGTGCTGGTAGTTCTATCTGCAGCAATTTCTATCACAACTACAGCTCACAAGTACGCAGAGAGCACATTCCCATGTACAGTGTCCCAGTTATTTCATAAGACATATTATCTGGCAGAACACACTACAAAAAATTACAAAAATATAAAAAACAGGACTGCTTTTGGCTCTTATGCACTAAGCAGTGGGAAACAGAAATCATACATTATCAATATTGTTTCCTAAATCTGCATCATCACTCCTGAATAGCTGAGTTATGCTGCTAAAATTAGTGTTTTACAACAAGAGACTGCTAAATAAGAGACAGAATGTGATGGGTCATTTAGATGATGGTGCTGAAATAGTAACGAAACCATACAGAATACTAGATTATTCAGTCTAGTTTTCAGAAAATTTAAATTCAATGTCAGATTAAAAAAAGGAAAAAGCCCATTCTATGGCAGATATTTTGAACATTGCACCGGTCTGCATGAACCTTTAGCCTCAAAATATTACAGAACTCGCCTTCAGCTATTTTACTGTTAAAACATCTGTGAACATTGCTTGCATTATTTTATCCTAATATTATAGAACATGAGCATGCATCTTGGCCAACGTGCTACTGCTGACAAATTAAAGGGCACATTAAGATGCCAGAGTTGTTCTACAATGCAGACATTTATACAAAGCTTACAGGAGCCAGTTGAAAGGTTCCCAGTTAAAATTATTTGTATCATTAATAGAGAGCTTCTAGTCAATAACATCAGGTCTGTATTATTTTCTCAGCTACTGAGATACTCAGTACAAAAATGGTCACACTAATATATTTAAAATATAGTTTTAAAATTTACTTTTGTATTTTTTTTTTTGCTAGATCAACTTAAAACTGTAGTTTTAGGATACAGGCCATTGCCAAATAGATGAACTACTGCAGCTGCACAATATACAGCATCAGGAGGATGTCAAACATATTCATTATGGTGGCATACAACTAATTTATGCTGCTTGAAAAGTTTCCCAGCTCCTGAGCAAAATAGTGATGGGGGATTTAGTATCCTGTCTTACATAGAATAGGCTTTTTTTTGTTACCTTCATCCTTCCAATAGAAACCAAAGCCTATTACAAAAAAACACTTTCTTTTAACAAAAAATTAACTTTCACAGCAGTCCTCAAGCATGAGCAGCAGAGGATCTCATCTGAACAAATGTAACAAGACATTCTTTCAGCTGTGTTTTTTCCCCCTTTCCTGAACCTGCTGCATGCATTTTACTGCTTTTTGACAATAAAATTGCACCATAGTATAAAACATATATAAATTTCAGATACATGAGTCTGTTCCTACAGAAATTTCTAACTGGGAACCTTTCTCCTTTGTTTCTTTCAACATCCCCAAGTAATTGTTTTCCTAAAACAATGCACAAGTCTGAATGACATCGTTCAGGGGTTTTGTTGTGGTAGAATTGCTTTTAGTTTAAGCCTACTAATATATACTGCCGTATAAAAGCTTTTGCTAGCCTGTCATCTGTAGGTAAAAATGTGACTTCAGAGATCCATAACTGGGGCCTTTTACATGGAGCAGCCAAAGTGGTCTTTCATTAGAGAGACAAACATCTACCTCTTAGAAACTAGATAGCATCCACTTCCCACAGCTAATTTTAAAGAAATTGTCCTTGAATGTCTATTGCTGCTTGGGGAAAACAAAAAGAAAAGTGTAGAATGGACATGTTGTGTTCAGTAAAATAAAAGAAAGGCACAGGGAAGTCTCAATTACTTAATCTATTTTCCTTTGCTATTTTCAGCTTTTGTTTTTCTGGCTTATACCTTATGACTGAAGTATAAGATCAAGTTTTAATGATAATGGCACATTAGTTTAAATTTGCTTCTTCTTTGACCTGAAGCTATATTAAAAATTGGATATACTTTATTACCCCAGTCAAAGCCTACATTGAGAACAATAAGTGACCTGTTTGCTGAAGTACATTAATACTTTGAGATCCTGGGCCGAACCATAGGTGTTTCTCAGTTGCCAGGCTGCCCAGGGTATGACACAGATCCAGAGCACTGGTAAAAGGATTAAAACTGTTTGATATAGAACAGATATTTTTAGCTTGCAGGAAATCATTCAGCAGCAGAAGCTATACTAGAAAAGCGACATACCCAAAAGGGCAGAGGTGCTTGATTACTGAATTTGATCTACTCTAAAAGCTAGTACCCATAGGACTGTGAAAAGAGTTTAAGAAAGTGCATAAGCCTCCTCAAGCAGTACATTGGAACCCCCACAACATCATCCAGCTGGGTAGGAAGGAAAACATTTCAGCTAGGTTGTCATATTAAGTGTTATTGATACAAAACAGTTGAGCCATTTTCCTGCTATCACACTGAGAAATAGGTTGAAATAGAGGAAAACTGCAAGGTACGAAACTCATAACTGTAAGGAAATGAAAAGCCTCCCAAAACCACAGAGTCTCAATTCAGCATTCAGTAGAAAACACCCCTCTTTACAGGTGAACAGCTGCTGCACACTTCCCTGTGGTATAAAACACAGCAATTAAGTAAATGCAATTTGGCAGAGGCATCCACCGAGGCTCCCACCAGTTTGCACATGCTGAGACACTCAAACCATTTGTATTTCATTAGAAGGCTTTTAAGCTGGTTTTGGCATTCACATAGAGTTACAGTCACAGCAACCCTGCTCTGGACAGTACAGGCAGCATGTGAAAGGGCAGTAGTAGATTTTCAGTAGGAATGTCAGTGAGGCTGGTATCCTGAGACAGTACACTCAACAGCAAGGCTCTCCAGATGCTCAGATGAGGGCAAGAGTGTCAGGTAAAAAACTTGTAATAAAATGATGCCATTATTTTGTACTCTCGGGTTTGATCCAAAGCTACTGACATTAAAAACAAATTTAAAATGTTGAAATATATGTGCATCTCAGCAGTCCCAGTCATTCAATCACCGCTGCAGAAAGGTTTTTCAGCAGAGAGATTCACCCAAATGGCAGTATGTAATTAAAGGTGCAGATGTCAAGACAAGGTGGTCCTCATTTTCTTTTACCTCTACATCACTTGAATGTGCAAAAGCTATTCCATAAAAAAATAAAACTTAAAGAAAAATTACTTGTTCTTTATTGAAAGTTTGATCGTACTTAGAAAAGAGAATGCTCTTTTATTAATTCTACATAGATGAAGTGCCTACAGATGAGTTGACTCAAGATGACTTAACAGCCAATTACTAGTTAGAAATGGAATAGCACCTACAGCGCATGACAGAGGTTGTTAATGAGTTACATCCCTGAAAAAAAATCATGAGCCAGATGTTCAGAAAATGCTATTTGTGTTATAAGGACTTAAGCAAGGATTTTTAAAGCACTCTTTTCACTTCCTTACTGCTTGCTTATTAAGAGTTACAAGGTTTCATTTTTGTTTTATAATTTGGGAAAGAAAAAGCATTTCCTTATTTCCCTTGCTAATTATTTTGTGATGCCATAGACTATATCAGTCAGAGCAAAGTCAGTAGTAAAGGAACATTTACTGACATGCATGACCTCTGGATGCACACAGTCCCGTAAGTAGATGGTATGACATAAAAAGTATTTAATAAGTGAAAAAAAAGAAGAAGCCAGAGTAGCTGTTGCGACAGTACTTCGAATTCAAAAAAGTGTTTGCATTTGCTTTCAATGAACACCTTCTGGAAAAGACACCTTATCTGAAAGGACACCTTTCCCTATTCTTTGACCTAGTTACACAAGGCAAAAAGCTTCCCTTAGTGGGAAAAAACACAGAGGAAACAAGTTTGAAAACATTTTCTTCAAATTACGTTGAATAAGTCTTTAGTTTATTCAGTTTTTAAAACTATGAACTGTTCAATGAGCGTGATTGTTATGGCAAACATCTATGCTTCCTTCATTTCTAAAAGGATTCAAAGCTCCTGATCAAATAATCTCTTAGGATACATGGCAGATCACAGGGGGTGAGAGGAAAAGGACTGTGGGAGAGAACACTTCCTTGGAAATGACCCCGGAGCTTCAACTTGATGTGAATCCAATCATTCTTCAGTATCAAACAACAGCTAATTTTTCATAACTAATTAAAATGAAGATATTATTGTGTACCACACTCAGAAATATTTGTACTCATCTCCCTTATAAGACAACTACATAATGACAGAAATTATTATAAGTAAAAGAAACTGAAATAAGAACAAAGAAATAAAAAGTAAAGGAAAATAAGGTTTTAAGTTAAAATATAAACCAACTTTGAATGAATGAAAATTAAATGGCTTTGAATGAAATTATAAAATGTGCATTTCAAAATTCAGTGTAAGTTTTCTTTCTGAATGAGAGAGACAGTAGAAGGAGTATATTGAAAGAGGAGCAGACAACCAGCCTAATAATTTACTGCATTTCCCATTATGCACATGAACACATGCAGCTTTTTGGAGAAGATCAATAATGAACATGGATCGAGCATTAGTGCCAGGTACAATGTATGGATTTTCAGTATTTGTTCAGGGGTTCATTTGTTCTGTTTTCTGAACCTGAATGTTTAATGTCAAAGCATTGTTAAAAATCCATAAATCACCCATCTGAAAGAAGCACAGTGCTGTCAGCCCCACCCATCATTGCTAAGATGACTGTCAGCTTTATGAGAGTCTCCTTTACTCCTCTTTCTACACCTAAAAAAAGTGAGGAAAACACTGTACCCTCCAGTCTGACAGGAACTAGCAACTGCTCCATTAACCCACTGTAAATTACATCCTCAGAAAAAAAGAACAGGTTAGATCTTCCTCATAAAAATCCCCCTTCTCTTTTAATCACTAGTGGTATATTTCCATACATCCATTCCAGATGCACATATGTACAGACATAAATACATACATAAATATCCATGTATATACATATTTTATGCATATGCATATGCATATTTATGTACGCTGAGCAAGGATAACTTGTCCTTTTATTTGTAGAAGGTTATAAGTTTTTGCATTCTCTAACTTATGAGTTTTAGTTATATTGCAATATTTGCACGGTGACATTCAAGAACGGCCCATCTTAGGAATCAATAATAAAAATGTTTTGTGCACTCTCTCAGAGTCAATGCAAGCTCACTAGCATGCTCCAGTTAGCTGTCTCCTTATCTCCACAACAGACAATGAAATTGGGCAAATTTTGTTTGGCAGATGTAATGAAGCTCTCTTAACACATTTTGGTCTGTGTTTTGGTTTTTGTTTGGTTGGCTCAGTTTTTGGGGGGGTTTTTTGTTTGTTTGTTTGTTTGTTTTTTTAAGGTTGGGGGGGGTTGTTGATAGGTTGTTTGTTTGGGTTTTTTTTCCAAAAATGATAGCTCCTGTAGAAAGTGCTGGCTTTGTTGCATTCAGTATTTATTTTCAAATGAAAAATGTGGTGATTGATAAAGAACCCATTCTAAGCCAAAGTACATATGAGTTCTCTATTTCTCCATCTGTTCCTAGAAGAAAAATTTAGTAATGCTTCAATATCATATTAATAGATCCACTATCACATTATTTTTAACAAAACTGCAGCTTTGAAAACCTTTCCAAATACTTTTCAGAGGCTACTCATACAGTTTTCTTCTTGGTAACACTCTCAAATGCCTGTATGAAATGTCAGTCCACAATTTTTGTACATGGTTATATCACCAAATAAGGTATTTCCAAATGAGAAGTGTTGCCTGTCAGTTGCATAGGCTGTTTTGTTAGCTCGAGTTCCAGGAGCCTGAGACAATGAGCCATCTATTTAAATGACACCCCACGATACTCTACCACATGCAATTATAGCACTCTTTCTGACGAGGCCCCAGGGCATCAAAAGCAACCATTAGTAACTTCTCAGATTTCATAATATTACTGTAGAATTATAGCATGTAACAGGTTAGCACAAACAAATCCAGGTGCTTGCTGGGATGAAATTCTGCCTTTCAAGTTCCAAGAGCAGTTTGCATTATAGATCCAGTGCTGGATGCCAGGTGGATGTTTTGACCTGTACACACTGCCATACATGGGTGCCTTATGTTTGGTGAAAACAAACATCACCCCGCACTAGACAGTTTATGCTTCATATGCACGATGCTTGTTGGTTCATTGCACAGGCAAGAACTCGATTGGCTCAATACCAGCTGTATTCCACATACTAAGTCACATTTCACTAGTAGCATAAGATGTTTTATCTGAGAAGAAATACAGCAAAATCACTGGCCAAACTGTATCACAGCGGTTTATAGCCTAGAACACACCTAAGTAAACAAACCAACTAGAACAAAAGAGCTGGCTTCATCATAACCTTCATGTATATATCATTGCACAAATCAGGTCTGGAGCAGACATCACTGTAACACCAGTATTCCCTTCTATGTGCACTATGCAAAACTGGAGGCAGATTTAAGGTTATGCTGACAGCTAGAAATGAGATTTCACTCGCTGTAGATAACCAGCGCCTAAAACATCCATATTAATTTAAAATATTTGGTTTATGCAGAGCATACGTGTTCTGTAGTATGCATATATATATAAAAGCACATTGAAGCTTATACTTTGATACAAAATATTTATGAGAGAATTTTGTGGTCAATCTTACTTTGATGATCCTGAGATGAAGGTATTCCACGATTAGATAACCTGCATTTTTTGCTCAAAATACTGATTTGCCTATGATTCTGAAAAATAGCACTTTGGTAGTATTTTTCAAGCACCTTCTTAAAAATTCTGCTGATAAATTTCTTCCCTGAAGTGAATGGCTTATTTTCTCAAGTGGGCAAGGAAACTAGTAGCTGTAGGATAAAGGACTTTAGTCCCATTAGCAAAAAGATCCCGCTTTAATGACTGGGGGCGGGGGGAAGCAACTGCTATAAGATGCCTTCATCCACAAAATAAGGAAGTAGAATGGGTGTACCTTTTTCCATTAAAATGTAAACTAACACCACATAGTAATTACGCTTGAGGTTTGCAATGAGAAAGCTGGGTTTTAAATAAGATTGTAAGATTAAGAATAAATTTTACAACAGTATTAACAGAACAGCAATTGAATATCTACAATTCAACTATAGAAACCACCCACTGTCCTCCAAGGAAGGCAAAATTAACTATAGCAAGGACGAGCCTGTGAGAAGGGAGCCTTGATTATCCAAGCACACACTGGCCATCTGATTTTAGATGTTGGCAATATGTAGCGCAATTATTTGGATAATCATAGTACTGGTTGCTGCCATAAGTTTCATTAAACAAACCTTTGGCTTGTGAATAGGCTGTAAGCAAACCTGTCAGAACCGAAATGGAGATACCTGAACTCTTAAAAGGGGTGGCAAAGCTTAATGAAAGAGAATTAGTGGCAACACAAAAGCCCAAATACCAGTTAAACCAGGAAGGCTCCTGATAGCTTAGCCTCCAAAAGACACAAGCTGATGTCAAACCAATGCAGGGAATTAAGCAAAGTGGCATCTTCTGAAATTCAGCAGTGGACTAAACTTTTTTAAAAGAACAGTATAACATTTATGAAATAAAACAAGTTTCCTTCTTATGAAGCCTTTCTTAAGAAGGGAAAACTCAAGAACATTTAGAATAATGTCTGTTGTCTCAGAAATTGAGTTAATGAAATACCTCAAAGAGCAGGTATTTAAGTAAAATTCTCAGCAGAATAAGCTATGCATGTTATCTTCACTCAGTTGTATTTAGCACTGGTGGTAATGTTGATTTAACCGAGCAGAGAAGACGTTTCAGTGAAACGTCTCATCTCACTCTTTCTTTTTCTTTTTAAAGGTACCATTTACACATTTTGGTAAACATGTTTTACACAGACATTTTGCATCTGGTCGAAAACATTCACCTGTCCCTTCCCTCCTACTCTGGAAACAGAGTGTAAGTTAAAATAGTAGAACCTGTGTGATTTAGTCAGTCTCTAAACTCTGGATCAGTATTGTCTTGGAACACATTCTCTTTATGCCCCAAATAATTTTACCAAGTTTGGGCACACAGAGGTTCTTCTCTGGACTCTCCACCAGCAAAATTTTATTCTAGAATATAGTTTTCAAATTAAATTGTTTGGAATATTTGTGCAGAGAAGCCTTTTTGCTATATTAGTCCACTTTCTTCAAGACACTAGTCTTACAATAAAAGAAGCTTATTTGTGGTTCTGTGTTGCAGTGCTGGGTGCTGTTTAGCTGCTGCAGCTTTCCCTGGGAGCGCAGCGGGGGCTTCCTGGGACAAGGCAGGGATTCTCTGCCCTCCTGCAGTCCATCTCGGACGCCCCGCACCGCTGCTCCAGCTGCCAGCCTGCAACTTCAGTGATGGCAGAGGAGGTGAGAAGGCTCTCCTCATGGCACTGCAAAGGTCTTTATTCCATGCTGCCTCCCCAAAGCCTGGGGCCAGGAACCAAAAGGGAGAACTTTAGGAGTGGCCAGGACTAGGGGCAGGGAAAGGAGGGAGACCCCATGGAGAGGGCAGGAAGCGATCAGTAAGAGGTGGTACAGTGCTACAGTTCTGCTAAAAAAAAAAAAAATCCAGAAGTGATTACATAAATTACTCAACTAGTGCCTATGTAGATGTATTGATACCACTGCCAATAAGTGTAGTGTATGTGCAGAAACAATTTCTTGTAGATAATCAAAAAGCAGCCTTCAAATGGGCTGGGATTCATTTTAGAAGAGTACAGCTCCTACAGAAATAAACAGTCTATCTAATTTTGCTGAATGGATTGTCAATATAAATTGAAAGAAATACAGCACTTCCGCATGTTTAAACAGTTTGTTGTGGCAACCTGAAATGTTTTGACATTTTTAGCTCATGGTTCTCAAGTTGCTTTATCATCAGATGAGGTACAGCTGCAAATTCAGAGGGATCTACCACTGCATCAGCCATCATGGACTCCAGCCATATGCTCCCATGCCAAATTGGTAGTCAAACACTCCCTACTGGCTGGATATGACAGTTACCACTTTATCCAAATGATCTTTAATTGTCACATTGCAGCACATTGATCATGCAAAACTTGGTGGAGTGCTCTAACTTGTCATTGTGTTTGGCATACAGCACTGTCATTATAGTTAGTTGCTATTCAAATATGGTATCAGGTGTCATTTTTATTTTCTTCCAAGAAGCTGATGAGCCTGGGCACCAGCACGGCCTGCTGCCCAGACCATCAGCATTTGCTGCTATCCCAGTGTCCTATGGCACAGAGGATTTCCACAAGTTAATAATTTTTGCAAACCTCTGTTTTCTTTCAGATTTCAGTAAAGAATAGCTAAGCTGTTTGCCATTATATGAAGGTCTAATATCATCACTGTGACAAACTAAACAAGTAGCTATTTTTATGACTAAAATATGAAATTTTCTTCCTGTGCCTAATGGGGGGGAAATATACCAGGCAAGCATATAGAAGAGCTGCCCCTTAAGACTCCCCTGTTACCTTGCCATTACAGGTAAGTTTGCCCTGGTGCCCTAGATTTTGTCACTTTTATTTGATTCTGGGTTTACCAATGAAACCACAGATTTTAGGAGCTTTGAATCAAGCCTTCATGGTGAAAAGAACAGTTAAATAGCTCTGACAATCCATGGTACAATTACTAGCATATTGTGAAATCCCATTATTATAAGATACATTGATCTTTTTAAAATATAACAGTTCATGAATAGATCTTTGAAAAGTGCCTAGTCAAAACATTTTTTTCCCTCTTAGGTGGGTGAAATTAATAACATCACACAGCTCATAATGGTTATATCGAAACATTACAATTTTTAACTGAAATATCATCCTAACAATCCTGCACTCTAATGCATCTCCTGATGACTTCCTTATCCCTACCATTTGGCAATAAGCAGTTGAGTATTTTGTTATTTCAAAAACAAGTACTCCACAGTTCAGAAAGTTGCAACCTTACACTAAGTATGAAAAAGAACCTTCCTTACAAAGACACTATTTGAATTAGTATTTCAAACTGAGTTTCCAATGTCTCACGATTAATATTTCAGATAAGGGTGTCTAAAAAGCATAAAGTCAGAAGGCCAGGAGTCAAGTACTGCTGCTAGCTAGATCCAGAAAACAGTCTCTACGTATAGCACTTAGAATTCATTTAGTGCTTCCTGTCATGTCATCAGCTCTTTATGCTGGAAACTACTACTCTAGGGAAGAAAGTTGCTGGAAACTACTATTCTAGGAAGGAAAGTTTGCCAAATAGTCCCATCGTTTTTTTTGTTGGGTTTTTTTGTTGGTTTTTTTTAAAGCCCATGTTACTATTTCACACAAAAATCCCATGTTTTTCTTTCAAGATCACACATTTCGGTACGATTTACTA
The DNA here is from genome assembly GCA_013398015.1 of Oreocharis arfaki. Classification (NCBI taxonomy): domain Eukaryota; kingdom Metazoa; phylum Chordata; class Aves; order Passeriformes; family Paramythiidae; genus Oreocharis; species Oreocharis arfaki. Next base: position 465,044 of record VZRR01002778.1, on the reverse strand, counting down.
AACTCCCTGTAAAGGGTACAGGCTTACATGAACATTAAGTAAGAATCCACTTTATTCTGTCACACATTCTTGAAGGAATGGAAAGTGCCTGCAGCACTTTAGGATTAGGTCTTTTATTTTGACCACTAAGGGGCCCTTTCTGCTTTCTCCTGCTCATCTTTCTTACACACCTCCTCCTCACTCTTTTCCCCTCCTGTTACTCCTCCAGGAGTGCCTGGTCAGACAGAGCCATGGCAGTCCTCGGGGCAAAGAAAGTGAGAGTAAAGCGGTTCCTTGCCTTAAATACGCTGACACTCTCTGATCCAAAACTTAAAAATAAACATCAGCTTTTCAGCAACTGCTGTAATAAGTGCCACACAAGAGTGCAGATAGCCCTTATCAAATCAAGATAACAGTAAAACACCCGTGGTCACAGTGAATTGGAGGGGATGTTCATGGGTGAAGACATTTAGTGTCTTGAGTAGTGTAATAAATATAAAATCTGATTTGACAGTTATGTCTGCTTTTCACAGAACTGCTAGAACACCCTGAAGATAAAAGACTTCTCCTGAATGACTGCTTGCATCTACAGCTACTGAAGTAAAATCTTAGACAAAAACACCCACCTCTCACACACACTCCTTACCCAAAAACAACAGGAAGAAAATCAACCCAAATAGATAGAGTTTAGATTTCACTGACTGCTGCAATTCCCATATAACCCTATCTAGCTACTGCTTTTTTTTTCCTAAAGACATTGAATAAATGCAGAAGACACATCAGAGAAAACTGATACTGTTTTGTCAGCACCTAAGCCTTAAGAAAAATGCAGTTTATCATGTTAATGAATTTTTTTTTTCTCCCAACTTCCTAGTACACCATAAGAGAGGAGATAAAACAAAAATGAGAGAACTGTTTGTATAACAGCTACCTGAATAATCTTTCAACAGAGAACAAATGCCTCCATCAATAGCATTGAGCAGCCACTCTAGACCACCTGGGATTCAAAGAAATCATTCCAGCAGACAAGGACTTCAAGTTAGGGATGTTATTCACCTCTTTGTGAGTTTTGCTGATTAAGCCAGGTCATGCCTTTCTTTAAATATGGGCATTTACATAAGGAAGCCAACAGAGAGGACTCTGCATTTTCTTTGTGTTGTTCAAGGCTCTTTGATACACTGACTTTTCCCCTAAAAATTAAGACCTAAATCCAGAAGTAACTAAATGTTAACCACAAAATTATTAGAGTGACACAGAAAAGTCATCCTTGGAGAAAGAAAGTAACTGAAACAAGTGAGAAAACACAAACCTCCTCCACTATTAGTAAAAATTGGCATTTTCTTCACTATCAAGTGCTGACACAATTACGGAAAAATCAAAAGCAACAACTGAGGCTTAATAGGGAACTTTGGCTTGCTTGAAGACCAGTAGCTGACAGCTTACCAAATATAGCCTGTACATAGCAGATGCTCTAATAGAAGCTTGTGCATTTTAGTATTGACAGCAAACAACCTAATATTCCCCCCCCCATACACTAAAGCTTTACCTTCAAGCAGATTCAAACACTGCTAAAATACCAGAAGCTACAAACACTTAGCCTTTCACAGCTCTCAGTAGAAGTCTAATGCCCGTATCTTACCCAGGTGTTTAATCCTCAAAAGGCTGAAGGCAGCTGTAAGGTACAGTCAAGATACTCTGAAGATCACTAGAGAGAAAGATGTAACTATCACTGCAGCTGCTTTGGGCCGGAGTTTAAAGCCGACATATTTCTTGCAACGGGGATGTAAAGAGATTTTCGGGTATTTGCAACCTCACTTGTACTGGAGAGTCCTGCATCAACAAGCATAATTCATCTGCATAATCACTACAACTCCAGTATTTCAGCTCAATCACACAGGCAGCAATTCTAAGAAAGACTCAGCTGCTGCATCTGCATAGCTCAATTATACACGAGCTGTACAGACAGCAGGCTTCACAAGTGCTGCTTGGCTTCACAGTGGCTGAGTGCCACAGAGCTGGTTGGGGGAAGGGGGAACACACACACATGTAATACTGAGAAGAAAAATATCTCAAATACAAAAAAGTCCAGGGTTATGTTGGTAAATGAACACTCTAATTTCAGGGACAGAGCTATAACATAGACTTAGGTGAAGAAAGAGGACAGGTTACTCAGCTGTCCTTATATCACTTAACATATTTAGACCTCATCCATAAATTGAGAGTACTTTAGCTGGCTTACCAGAAGCACGTATTTCATAGTTTGTGAAACTGTTGACAAATGGTTAGTCCTTGAACTACCTCTCATCAAGAAAACAAGCAAACAAACTCCAAACCACAAAAACCTTAGCTTTTTTTTTAATGCAGTAACTTGATCTCGCCTACTAAATTAGCTCCTTGCTTTGCTCTCCAACACTCTCCAGGAAGCTCTCTCCCCTAAAGAGCTTTTAAATAACACATCAACTCACTATTTCACCTTCATTTGAAACTGGAGAAATTAATTAGACTCAAGGAGGTTAATTAGAATCAGATGCTGAAATTTCCTCTTTGGGCTTGTTTCTGTCATCACAGCAATGTAAGAGTGAAGTCATATTTGTAAAAAAAAATTGATCCGATCAGTATCTCCTCTAATGTTTTCTCTACCCATATACATATATATAACTAAAGCATGGAAAGCTTCAAAATAAAAAAGCTTGGAAAAAAATTGTCCTGCTGGACAACAAGGTGGCCATGAGACAGCAACATGCCCCTCTGGCAAATGTGACCAACAGCCTCCTGGGCTGCTGAGTATTGATCAAAGTGGGGATCCTTCCCCTCTACTCAGCCCTGGTAGGACACATCTGGAGTGCTGGGTCTAGTGCTGGGCTCTCTGACACTAGAAGTAATTGGACATACTGGATAAAAATCCAACAAAGGGCCACAAAGATGATTAAGGGACTGAAGCATCTCTCAGATGAGGCTCAGGTTGAGGGAGCTTGGAGTGCTCAGCCTGGAGAAGAGAAGGCTTGGGAGGAGCTCATAATGTATATAAAAATCTGATGGGGAAAGGTAAAAAAAGATGAGGCTGCACTCTTTTCAGCATTCCCCAGTGACAGGACAAGCGGTAATAGGCACAAGTTAAAATACAGAAAATTCATTTTAAATGTAATAAAATATTTTTCTTGTGAGGGTGGTCAAATATCAGCACAAGTTACCCAGAGAACTTGTGGAGTCCCCAGCCTCACAGATATTGAAACCCTAACTAGGCATGGGTCCTAACCTACTCTAACTGACCCTGCTTTGAGCAGGGGAAGATAAATTAGATGATGTCATGTGGTCCTGGCCAACCTCCCTTGTTTTGTGATAACTCTGTAATGTGGTATGGTAGCTTTCAGAAAACTCCTTCTGCAAAAACATAATAAATGTGAAATATTCCAAATAATAACAAAACTTTAGAGGTGCCAGGAAAAAAAAATGCTTCTGCATACAGAGAACTGCTCTTTGAAGTATTTTTGTACCTTTTAAGGCAGAGAAGTCAAACAACCATGATTTTAAAGGAAATGACAGAAAAATGTCTGTTTCCAAGCTTGTAAGGGAATATTATATTAGCAGTCATATAATGAAACAAAGCTGTTTAACTAATAATCTTCTTTGAGTGTCGTAAACCAAGTTCACTCTTTTATAAAATTCAACTCTGCAAGGATTATTCAACGTGAAAATGCATTTAAATTTGCAATGCAAATAGTCTTAAATATTCCTCTGAAGGGTTCTCTCAAGGTATTTCTGTGGTTGGGTTCCACTCTCTCCGGTGTCCTATATCCTGTATAACCCAATTCTATTAATTACAGAAGGTAAAATATCAGCCAGTTGCATGTTTAACCAGAGAAAAAGGAAAGACTTTAAGAAACAAACATGTTCAATGTTACAGTTAGAGTGTAAGATTATGAGATGTGATTGAAGTTATTCTAGTTTTCACTTCATGATATCCATTAAAAGTAGAACCATCTTGGGAAGCTGTGTCTTTTCAGAAATATATAAATAATCCCCCTGTATTACTACTGCTGTCGAATATTGATGTCTGAAAAAATAGTTTACTTCAGGAGAGAGCAATTCATAGCGTCCAAGACTCTAAGCTGCAGAGTCTAGTTAAGTTTTCTCATTGAAGATACAGTCTGAACATTTGAAAATAGACTCTAAAACAAGAGGATGAAACTACCTATTCATAGACTTGCCAAGCTTTCATGTGTTTCAGCAGCAGAGAATAAATGACCTATTCCTGTCTATATTGAGGTTATGGGCAAATTTTCCATCACCTTCAGTGAAGGGAGGGACTGTCACTTCGGGTCTCTGAGGATGAGAGTGATTCATAACACTAAAGCACTGTGGATCACTGTGCGAAAAGACCAAAGGAGTTGCATCAAGAACACAAAGCAAGACGCTTTGGTGTTCATTTCTCTATCAAATCCTGTGTTGTTCACTGTCCTTTTTCCATGGAAGTGAGTCTTCCTCAAGCCTAAATGATATCTCACAGGCACAGAATCCAAGATTCAAATATTTTGAGGAGGTGTCTGGTGTCTTTCTTCTTTCCCTTTTCAAAAGAAATTAGCCATATCCAAATAAATAGCACTTGCATATGGCCTCAAATTAAAGTCATGCTTCACAGTAACCCTGCTGCCATGACGCTGTGTACATTACCTTGCTATAGCCGCCCTCCCAAAAACATTGCTGTGCCTGGTGAAGAAGCAGACAGTGGCTCAGCTAATGCAATCCTGGTTTTACAACTACTGATGCTGAGGCAGTGCAGTTTGTTCTTTTGGAAAGCCATGAAGCCTGTGTCCCACTAACATTTCTGATGTTTGCTTCTATACAGGAAGATAAAATGCTTCCTTCTAGAGCTGTTCACCCAATATCTTCACAGAATCTAGGAGCCTGATATAAAGCCAGCATCATAAACTGCTATAAGGCATTTACAAAAGAAGCAGACGTGTGCTTTAGAGCTTTATACTGCTTTCCACATCAATTGTTTATGTTGAAATGCCAATGAAAGCCTACACGTACCAGTTTCTGGAAGTACCCTGATAAATACTTATACCCACTGTTTAAAGGAGGCCATAAACTCAAAATTCATTAACTGGCAACACTTCTGTTTGCTTGTTCGATTTAAGAAAATAACACAGAATTTCAAGTAGTGAGTTAATCTCTCTGAAGATAATTTGAAGTTTTTTAAAATTCAAATTACTAAGGGATAAAAAAAGTTCAGACTCTGCTATTTGTTTGCATTTTATTTTCTCTTATGTAGAGTTCAAATATGAAGGGTCAATCACAGAATTTTAAAATCACACATGTGTATCGGGTTCTATCCTCTGTTGTATATCACATCAGGATCAAAATTTGTTCATGTGTATCGGGTTCTATCCTCTGTTGTATATCACATCAGGATCAAAATTTGTTCATGTGCATCTTGGAAGTGTTATTCTATGAAGGTTTTACTCTTGAAAGCTTTCTAAAAGGTATTTGGTGAGGGGAAAAAGGGATGACCACAGTCAAGAGAGAACCCTATAAGAGATCTGTGATGATGCTGCAGAGTCAACCAGAAGGGTGTGCCTGCACAAGGCAGACACAACTCAAGAGCCCTTTCTGTCAGGGCTGGTTTCAAGCTGATTCCTGTCAGCAGTGTAAAAAGGGATGATTTCTTCATCACCCATCCTGACCAAGAAACACTTCACCTTTTCTTCAGGGCAGTTTCTCTTCAGATGTGCACGAGGAAACTGTGCCAGTAAGATTAAATGTGGCTGCTGTGCAAAAACTATTTTGGAGGTTAAATAGGAATATTTAGGCCTATGAACACTTAGAAAGTATCTTTGCTGAGGAAATGCTTAGTAGCAATTCAGATATTACCATAATAGAAATAAAGAGTTTCATTTGTTTCACAATGACACTCAGTAATTAGGTTTTAAATCTTTCAAGGCTAAAATTTCCTTATTGCAAAGCAATTATTATAGTTGTTATGTTATCCTCATTATAATGGAATTTCATTAACAATATCATCTAAAGCAGAAATTGTCTTACCACTTAAAGGTCAGTTACTTCCAAATTTGCCTGTTCCATTTAAAAAAAAAAAAAAATTGAGGCCTGTTACAATTCCAGTTTTTAAAATATCTTAAGGTTCTGTGAAACTTACTTAATGAACAATTGGTTATTTGCTTTGGGTAGATGTACTGATCAAGAGACAATTTGATAGAAAAGAGTTGATTTATGTTTACTGCAGTTTATATTTGGCATGTTTGTAAGTATAGTCTATACCTGGTAGAACACAGTGCCAGACCACAATTCTAATAGGTATATTTATACTACTAGCATTCATTAGCATTAAATAGATATAGTAAGTATATCTGTTAGTGCAAAAACTGAACTGTGATGAAGTTGGGTTTTTTCCAACTACCTTATTTTGCATTTTTTTTCAGTCCTGAAGTCAGAAAATTCAAGCTAAATTTTAAGACAATCTTCTTCGTAAACAAGTTCATATATCTGTTTTAAATCTTCAGATTGCTGTGAAAATACCTCATGGTACGATTTTTTGAGTCTAAATTTCTTTCCTTTCCCCCCCGCCCTCTTTATTTCATTCCTCCTTTTAGCAACTCTTGTTTTTCTTATGAGAGAATGAAGCTCATGCAGGCCACTGTCAGAAGATTAAAAGGCAAAAGATTTTATTCAAGCTTTCAAAACTCTTTTTTTGTTATTGTTATTAGGTTCCTTGTAACTTAAGAAATTTATCTTCATTCTGAACAATTTATCAGCATACTGAAATGTAAAAGATTATCTGTTAAATTAAAATGCCAAAACCCCTTTATTTACTATCTGATAAAGTATTAGAAATTTAATTAATTTCACAGAGAAATGCAGGAGTGCATTATGCTCTCTTAATGGCTTGGGGGGCCTTTAGCAAAGATTTTAAACAACTGGTGACTGAAAGAACCAAGAATACGGTCATTGTATATTGAAAACAAAGTTTGAAAAGAAAGATTCATTAAGTTGGGTGAAAAATATTTTCTAAAGCTGAACTAGCTTCATTTTACCCCTTTAAACTGCTTGTATGAAAAGCAGACTTTCCAAACAAAGGATATTTTCAAGACATCTAGAAGCCAAAATATTTTGTTTCCAAAGTGCTAGTGGAGTACATATGAAACCAAGCAACTTACTGAAAGAAACACAAATTTGATAAATATATTGTGTTAATAAATATTCCTTTTGCAAAAAAAACTTGTCAGTGTTGCGCAAATATAGTTCTGCTTGTTAGTTCCATTGAACATAAGAATTTGTATCACTAGGCATCTGCTCTGCTCTGCAGTTTTATTTGAAGCAGTATGGAAAAGCATGTTGCATTCCTTCCAAAAATTTAAGTGACTGTAGATCTAATACCCTTATTAATTTGGCAACTCATCCTGAATTTTTTTTGATTACTTTTTATCTGTGAGCAACAACTAACACATACACCAGTTTCAAAAACCGGCAAAGTGAGAATAACATTACATTTATCCTAATGTTTTCTCTTAGAAGTATTGCAAAAAGAATTCTCAAGAAATGGAACCATTACTGAAAACTATATTTCACTATTCTTCTTCCCTCAGCCCAGTTCTTTGTTTTGAGGACAGCCTTTGAAACAAATTGAATAAATTTATATGCTCAAAAATTATGAATAAAACTGCACATTTATTCTCCAAAGCCACATGGATTGGTGGGAATGCTAATATGTCATAATATATGTCACTGCTTTATTTAATTCTCTATCAAAATCAATTACCTGATGTGACAAGTGGTCACATTATTTTGTTATTATTGTTGTGAAAACAGCAACAATATTTGTAACAGAAGTAAATATACCAGTCTCACTGCCTTTTTATAGAATGTCCTAAAAGATGGACATGGCATCTTTGAAGAAATACCACAGCAAAAATAATTTCTTTTTTCAATTAATTCCTGTTTCATATCAATATGACATAATATTCAAGTGTGGAAGTGGTCTTTAGACATTTCTGCAGTATATTACTAGAGATTTTCTTCTAAATAATGGACTGTAGCTAAGATTTGTTGTTTGCTGTTAACAATCACACTGTTCTTGCTTAATGGAAAGGAAATAAGGAAGAGGCAGGGTGAGGGGCAGAGAGGTTTGCAGGGTCCTTCAAGGTAGGAATTTCTGTTCTTCTGCATGAAAGGCATGCAAGCTGTAGGAATAGCTCCAGAGAGTGGAACAAGAGCAATAAGTCAAAAGCTGTTTTCCCTTGGTGAACATTTCCTATATAAACATAAGAGATATTGTTATTCTTTTCTTGTGGTTGAAGAATATATTTGCTCCATAACCTCCAAGATTTTATTACGAATTGGTGATACCTTTACTGATTCCATCGATCTCTTTCTGTTACAATTCAAATAACTCAAATCCTTTGAGTGCATTTATACACAAAATCAATGAATTTAAGTATACAATTTTTAGAAATTTTCTGCCATACTTTGAAATCCTATTTTTGCTTTGATGGAATCAATTTCTTTACAAAAAGGCTTATACTGTTAACTTGAACCTTCATAAACTTTCAACATTGTTCCTATGATTGTCTTGAAAATATGGCACAGTAGAAAAGAAGTTGGTCTCATTCAACCTAGATCTTAGGAGACAGAACTGTGACTCATTATTAGTTTGAAATGACGAATAAGAAAAAACATAATCTCCACATCAGTCAGATACCTTCTCCTTGTTTCTCTGCAGCACGTGGAGATGTGCCCAGCCCCAAGAGACTGCAGCCCTGCTCTGCAAACACCTATAGGCTTACTGCAGCGACAGCCTCTTGAGGGATGAAAGGATGCTGCCACTCATCCATTTACTCCACTGTGTTTGTTTCAGCACAAAGTCAGGGAAAGTGGGAAGTTTGTTATAACTACTCAGACACAAACTCCTAAACTTGGAATGGGAGCCAGTAGCAGGCATTGGGTTGAAGAAGAAGGTACATGTAGAGAGTACATCATATATGCCCAGAGGCATAAACATTCAGTGTTATCAAAACTACATGTCCCCAAAATTGAAAGAAAATATTCTCTGGTTTGCAGCTGTCCTCAACCCCACACAGAAAATTTGCTCCGTGTAACCTGTCAGATGACAAAATGCAGCAAGTACAGTTTCTTTTCTTCTCTGTTCACTGAAACTACACTTAGATGCAAAAGCCAAAAAGGGTTAAGGACCCAGTTTGAGAGCAAAACAGTGTTTTTCCTAGGGCTTGCAGTTTCAGACATTAGGTCATCAGAATTAATGCAACTCCTTACAGCCTGATCTGACCAGAAACTTGCCTATTTTAAAGGATCAGTTTTAATTTTTGAGGCCAACATTAATTATGCCAACCAAGTACTCTCCATGCAATATTTTCAAATGAGCAATAAAGCAGAAAGCACACCTCATGCTACTGAATGAAATGTAGGAAGATCATAACTGTAAACTTATTCAGGACAATAACAAAGTTGCATTCTGATAAGAAGTGATTTTAATGTGCATCAAATGACAGTTAAACTACTATGTCCATATTCTTAACTGCAATATAGTGCAATACAAAGTAAGCTCCAAAATCTACATATGTTCACATTTTTCACCTTATTTGTAGACAATTGAAAGTAAAAGTGGTTTAGCTTTTGGTCTAATTTACACTGCTATAATCCAGATTAATTTAAGCACATAGAACCAGATTAATTTAAAAAAACAATGCTAGGGAAGAATTTGATTCCGTATTGTGTGACATTCACAATAAAACAACTTTTTATAATAAATTTTCTTCACACTTCTTTAAAAAAAAACCCATGAGCTCTCTCTTTTGGCACTACAAGGAAGTGAAATTGACAGAATTCTAGTTTAATTATTTAAACTCATAATTGTTTGGTTCTTTCATTATTTCATAAGCTTTATTTCAAGACTTGAAATAAATGGAGAAAAGGAAGAAAATCTTTCTTGATCATTTTAGTAGTCATCAAAAATGACTACATTTTTGCAAAAAACAGTTTTTTCACCTTACTTATGGTTCCATATTGTGGGATCAAGCAAAAAAATCACCAGAAATTATTCTGACTTTAAATTCAAATACACCAGTGAGAACTCTTTCCTATAAACTATTTCAAATTATGCTCTGACAGAGCTATTGTACTTACTTTAAAGTCTTGAAAGGCAATTATAACATTCGTACTTTCTGAAATGTAATAAAATCTCACAAGATTTAAGTTAAGGTTATCTTCCTTATAAAACTGACTCTTCTGCTTTTTAAATAATTGATTACTTTTATTTTCCATCAAAAATACGGAATCATTTGGGCATAATATTTGTTATTTTTGTTAAATACAGTTGTACAGATAACACCAAGTAACATACTAAACACTTAAGCATTATCATGGTATTTTTTTATTTTTAGAAGGCATAGCTTGATTTATATATAATTCCTGTCTTTTCAAAAATTCTCTAGAGTTTTTATGGTTTCTACTAGCTGTACATGTTATTTCTCTTGCCACTAGAGACAATTACTTTATGCCAAGCATTGCTGACCTTTTATGGTTTTCTTTGTTTTATTGCTTTCATCTTATAACATTATCATTGCCTTCTATCCTAATTTAAATGCAAAATCCATTTTTGGACAACATGACTAAAAAATATTCAAGTTTTCAAATGCCAAAGTGTGTAAATAATCACTGCAGAAATCTAAGAGATGTTTTTTTGCTAGAGGAATGCATGCTCCTTTCATTTTCTATTCTCTTTCATCCTTGTAGTTTTTGCTTTGAAAATCCATGTTTCCAGGCAATAACAAGGGCATAAAGTTATTTTCTGCAAATTGTGCAGTTCTAGCAATCTTTGTTTCTCTTAAGCATCTCTGCCAAAATCGTTGCATGAGCATTTTCCAGTTAGGCATTGAAGTGTTAAGCAGTTCTAATACACGCAAAGGCCACAATGCTGGGTACACTTGTGCTAGGTCTTCTCCATCAGCTTCTTATTCGACCGACACTCTTTTACCATGGTTAGAAGAGGAGCAAGAAGCCCTCTTAGTAGTAAACAGGCAGGTACAAAACAGAGAAGAAAAAAATACCCAAAAAAATGGAAGCAAAGGGGAAGCATTTTAGTTTCCAAGTATGACTTAGAGCTGTTTATAGCAAGCCCACAGTTCTGCTCTCTGCTCAGTACAGCTCTTACAGCTGCGGGAGAAAAAGGCTGCATTTGTCTCTCTCACTTTTCCTTCCTTCAAGCAGGCTTCCCACAATTCTCCTGAGCCTCAATGCCCAAAAAAGATGGGATCTCTATGTAAAAGGATTTCTAACCTTTTTGAAAATTCCTCTTCCTTCTGTAGCCTCCATTTCTCATGTCCTCACAAAGACAACTTTGCATTTCAGTAATACCTGCAAGATAAATTGCATAACGCTTTTGGGTTGTGTTTCCTCGTCTGTTTGATCAAAGAGGGAGGCAAGGTGGGTGTGGGTCAGGAGGAGCTCTGACCAAACCAGCTCCTTCAGAAGCAGCTGCTGGAGCTTCCTGGAGCCAGCTTGTAAAAGAAGCAGGAGCCACTTCATCCCTGTCCCAGGAATCATCTCACGACTTTCCACGCAAAAAAGATTTTACCTTTTATCCATTTGGTGCAGCATGAATGGATGGAACATCTGGTATCTTCACTGCACAGCTAGTAAATTTGAATCATATTCCTATAACTAGGCACACCAAAATGGTATTCCAAAAGATCAGGTGCAGCCAGATTGCATGTTAAAACACGAGATGATGTAAGTAGAATCAATGCAATACACCAGTATGCAGACTATCCTCTTCTCCCACTGTACTCAGCAAATGGAAAACTTTTGTGAGAAAAATCAGTGAAAACATTTGTTATTTTACACAATCCTAAGAAAGTTGTGTAATCAGTCTTTTAGAAACTACTGCTCTTAACAAATAAGTTTCCTTTTCTGAAAATGAAGAAAGAAAAAGAAAAGAAGAAAAATGAATAGGTTGAGTTGTAGAAATATATCATACCGGTGGCTTTCTTTTCACCCTTTAAATATGTATCTATAACTCTACATATTCTAACTATAGTGTTCTACTTTCCCATTTTTAAGCTCGCCTTTCATGTCCTTGGAGAAAATATCATCACTCTCTCAGCTCACAAGAAAGTATGCAGAAGCCAATGACAACCAGACTGATTTCCTCGCCAACTGATAAGCCTGTCAGTTTTACTAGATATTTCAGAATTTATAGCATAGATTGCATCTTCATAAATTAAGAATTCAAAAATACACTTCTGTATTTTCATATCAGCTGATGACCTTCCATTTTGTTTATCCTCAGTACATAGCCAGTCTGTTGCAGGGAGTATAGTCAGGGAAAGCTGCTGAATTTATGTTCTTGATTTTATGTTCTACATCTCTGCTAGTTTTGGCTAGGGTAGAGCTAATTTTTTTTTGACAGTAGCTGGTATGCAATGATATTTTGGTTTTGTGATGAAAACAGTGTTGATAACACAGGGATATTTCTGTTATTTCTGAGCAGTGCTTACAAGAGTCGATGCCTTTTCTGTTTCTCACCCCAGCCCACCTCTGATGGGCCCTGGGGATGCACACCAAATTGGGAGAAGAAACAGCCAGGACAGCTGACCCTAACTGACCCAAGGGATATTCTAGACCATATGGAGTACATAATGTGAGGGGGGAGAAGAAGGAAGGTGGGGAGGGCATTTGGAGCCATGTCATTTGTCTTCCCAAGTCACTGTTACGTGTGACGGAGCCTTGCTTCCCTGGAGATGGCTGAACACCTGACTGCCCATTGGAAGGGGTGATTGAATTCCTTGTTTTGCTTTGCTAGTGTACACAGCTTTTGCTTTCCCTGTTAGACTGTTTTTATCTCAACCTATGAGTTTTCTCATTTTTCCCTTCTAATTCTTCCCCCCCATCCCATTAGGGGATTGAGCAAGTGGCTCTGTGAGGCTCAGTTGCAGACTGGGGTTAAACCAGGACCTCATAAATAAATTCATGATGGAGGAAAAGATTTGCAGGCCAAATATTTGCAGAGTGAGAATTTCACAGCATACATACAAGACAAACAGAGCAGACACAGAAATCAGAAAGTGACTTTCAGTCCAACAAAAAGAACAAGGTCCTGAGCCCACACCATTTTGTGAAAAACAGAAGTAGCTCATCTGTATAATTTTGCAGACATAAATTTATCAGGGTCTGGGAAACAAGACAGTCCCAGTCACCTGATGCATAACACAAATACATGTAGCTAGATTAGACATATCCTCTTCCTTTTAAAAGGTGGGTTTTTTTTAATTTAACTTGAAATACAATTTAACTGATAAAACAACATTATTTTAATCTTTGGTTTGCTATGAACACATAACCATCATACATATCTAAACCATTCCCAGTGATACAATAACATCAGTTTAAATAAATTACTTTACCTGAAAAGTGGAATATTTGTTTATAAATGCTGTGTGTATTTAATATTTTTTTCTAATTTTTTAATGTTTTACATGTATTTGTATTGTGTATTACACAAAATTAAGACCTATAAGAGAAGTAATGTTATGAGAAAATATTTCAAACAAAATGTAACAGCAGTTAAAGAAATCTAATAAAGTATCATTTGATTTTACTCTTTCCAGTATTAGCTTTTCTCTTTTCCTCTTGACATTCATGTTTTCAGTATAGTTCTTCTGGCTTTTTGTCTTCCTTTAGTTACCTCTTTCTTCCCTCAGTCTTTTCTCCTATTTCTCACTGCACTGTTCTTTCCTACTATTTTTAGCTACTTTGCTCCTGTGCCTTTTTCAACCATCATTTGGGCTCAGCAAGAGAGCAAAACCGTCTCATACAGGGAGAGAGCTGCACAGAAAAGAATAATGTTTTTTCTCAGTCTTCCCTAATGAATCTGTGGCTTTTTTAAGTGAAAATACTTGAAGAAATTATTTGCTGAAGTTCACTAGTTTAACAGGGAAAAGTTGCATCTATCTGCCATTTAAGCAGTAATTTGCTTTAGAATTAATTCAGTCAGGCAGCACAATTATGGTGGCCACACTTGTGAAAGTGATATTGAAATTGTAATTTACTGCAATCTCTGGCTTATAACTGGCAGACAGAGACTATCTCTGGCTTGCTAAAGATATTTTTATTCTTCCTTGGGTGCATATTCTTGTTGCTTCTCAGAGCTGCAAATTCCAAAGGACATACACATAAATGCAAAAAGTAAATTCTTCTTGATCACCACTTACATCTATTAGTTAAATGTTGGATACCAATGACAAAACATTGTAGTAGAAATACTACCCATAAAAAGGTAGGATGAAGTTCCAGAAGATATTATATGTTATCATTAATTTATTACATGCCCTGATTTTTATGTACTACACAGTTCAAAATAAAAGCATTTTGTTATAGAAAAAGTTTTCTTAGACCAACTTCACATCAAAGGATAGGTTCAGATTGTTACAAGCGCAGAAATACGTCATTCCAGTTTGGATAATATTAAAAAAAACCAAATTAATGCCCCCTTTATCTACTCCAAAGCTGTGCTTTCAACACAACCTTTCATCTTCATAAGAAAAAGTAATTCTGAGTAAATCAATCAGCAAATATTTTCAAAAGTTTATTTTTAATAATTGTATCTTGTTCTCAATACCCAGCAGTCTGGAAAAATGTTGGAATCCCTTTTGCATATGTACTGCATTTTTAGACAGAAAAGAGCTTCTGCCCTCAATGGAGGATAGAGCGTTTAGACAAAAAAAGTCTCTGGACAGGAAATAAAGTCAGGAAAAGTACAGGATCTTTAGCATATCCTAATTTAACAACTTGAAACAATCTTCAAGCAACATTGACATTTAAGTTTCCAAGTGTATAAACACTTATTGCTTATACAATTCAGTATGAGGACATGGAGAAACGTAAAATCATGCATTATTTTAAACAGGATTATTTTTCTGTACCCTGGAAAAGGATATAAATTTCACGCACTTTAACATGACAAGATAATTATCATTTTAAAGAGCCCTTAATGCTAGTATTTCAGTATTCAATAAGGTGTATGGCAGCTGTGGAATAACCATTTTACATATAAAGTTTCTCTGTGAAATTCAGAAATAATGAGAAAATCTTTTCAAAGGAAATAACCCAGGAAATTTTTTCTGTTCTATTTCACAGAAGAAGCTATTTGAACCTTAAGACATTTATAAAATAATCATCTTCCATTTTAATCTCTGTATTTCTCAGCTGAGAGACAGGATACCATCCAGAGGGACGTGGACAAGCTCAAGAAATGGGCCCATGGGAACCTCATGAGGTTTAACAAGACCGAGTGCAAGGTGCTGCAGCTGGGTTAGGGGCAAACCTTGGTATCGACACAGGCTGGGGATGAACAGATCCAGAGCAGTCCTGCTGAGAAGGACTTGGGGGTGCTGCTGGGGGAAAGGCTGGACATGACCCAGCCATGTGCACTCACAGCCCAGAGAGCCAAACATGTCTTGGGCTGAATCCAAAAAGCCCCGTGGGTAGCAGGGTGAGGGAGGGGATTCTGCCCCTCTTCTCTCCTGAGGTGCCACCTGGAACACTGCATCCAGCGCTGAGGCCTCAACCCAAGGAAGGACATTGACCTGTTGAAACATTTCCAGAGGAGGCAAGGGACAGAGAGCCTCTGCTATGAGGAAAGCCTGATTGATTTGGGTTTGTTCAGCCTGGAGAAGAGAAGGCTCTCGTGAGACCTTACTGAGGCCTTTCAAGACATAAAAGGGACTCATACAAAACAAGGAAACAGACTTTTCAGTACGCCTTGTTGCAACAGGACTAGGGGTAACGGCTTTCAACTAAAAGAAGGTAGAATTAGATCGTAAGGAAGAAATTGTTTGCTGTCGGGGTGGTGAGACACTGGAGAAGGTTGCCCAGAGAGGTGGTAGATGCCCAATCTGTGGAAACATTCAAGGTCGGGGTGGATGGGGCTCTTAGCTACCTAATCTAGTTCAAGATGTCCCTGCTCATTGCAGGGGGATTGGACTAGATGACCTTTAAAGGTCCCTTCCAATCCCAACCAGTCTATGATTTTTATAAACAAACTCCAACATATTTCATAAATGAAATAAAATAGAAAATTGCTTATAATGGCATATGTTTAAATGCATGGTCCATTTCCAGACTTCTGAGAATCATAATCAAGTGCATTTCAGTGGTAATTTAATGGAATAGTTTTAATTATGAACTTTATGGCATATTTCTATGCATTAGGTAACTGACCCCAGTGTATTCAGAAACACACATGCTATTTTTTTCTCAGTAAACAAGTCTAAGTATCTCTCTTCCCCTTGCTGGCTTACTTCACTACTTGAGGTTGAAGGTACACACCACCTGGTTAAATTAAATGAGACCTCTGAATCCAAACATATTCAAGATATTGAAAATAAGTCGTCAAAAATGCTAGAAAAAAAAATTTCTGGAAAAATTTAAATCATAGGTCTGCTTAAAACCTTAACCCACAAGGTAGTCCCCAGACATTTCTTGCTTTTGTGATCTATGGGGTAGCCAATTACAGTATGTAATATTCTAAACTCATGAGATCTGATTTCATAAAAGAGCTTCTGAGTTCTAAAATCAGCTCATATGAGCACATGTACAACAAGCATTTCAGAGCATTTGTAAAATAAAAAACTATTTTTACATTATCATAAATAGCTGTTGTTCCTCTCAACATAGTTTTTAAAAAATTCAACTTCCTATCACATTTTTTTTCTCTCAATGAAAACTTTTCTAGCTTATCTCCAAGTAAATTCTAGCTGAAACCTAAGTTTATTTTTTATGTAGCTAATTCTGAAAGAATCACATGAATCATCTTGAGTACTCTCAACTGCAGAAGTGTGGCCTTAGCCATTTATGTTCAGTATTGGTTTTGCCATGACTGAGATGCAGCTGTAAGCAGGACAGAACAGTTGTAAGTGAGTACAATTCTTTGTCTAGCACGTGATCTGGGTCATGGTGGAGCTGGTCCCTGACACAGGAAGCACTTAGCACACACTTCCGCATCTCCTTTCCTCTTTGTTAAGTGTACCTCTGACAAAGATAACCATGGCAGCACTATCATGTCTTCAAACATCAAAGGACTATACAGATTTGATTTGACAAGCGTATTTTTCCAATATGTGAGGCTGATCAGCTTCAATAAAACAATTACAGGGAACACTGCTCGTTCTGAAATAGTTGTCTACTTTGCCAATCCTTCCTTAGGCAATTGTGGTATTCTTTGATTTCACTATTTCTACATCTGGGCATTGCAGCGGTGCCCCTCCTCAGACCTCTCTGCAGGAGGGCTATAACTGGCATCTACATCACCAGCAATTATATTGCCTGTCTTTGACCAGAAGTCATAGCAACAGTCATTTAGAGAGCATCAAGCAGCCTGGTATGTGACCTAAAACTGTATAGGGAATTTCTTCTTAAGAAGGTAGGATTATGACCCTCAGTATAAAAAAAAATAACACAGGGAAAGCAAAATTCAGAGCTTACAGTCCTAGGATCTCGCCTATGACTTCGATCAGAGGCAAGTATCAGTATTTGTTCCATGAAAACAAATTTTAATCTTTAACCTCCAGGAAGCATCTATTGTTCAAGTTTAATTAGAGAAAAAATATTAATATGTTGTTGCAGCCATATAGAAATGATAATCAGACATTTACTCTTGGTATATATAATGTTGGCTTCTCAAAAGAATAATCTTTCATTCTCCCACAGGCACACATTGGAGGGAAGATTTTCCAGTTTTCATAGTGTATTTATGGAGGGAATTTGTATTTTCATTTTTCTCTTCCTCAAAGAAAGGAATATTATTCCAACAGAATGCAAGCTATGTATCTGTCTTCCAGCAATAACAATGGAATAAGCAGAAGCCAAAAATTTTAAGCTGTTGCAATGCTGTCAGATGTTGGGGTGAATGAGCTGGCAGCGGTAGAAGCTGGGATGCCAGAAAACCCTGGTCTAGGAGATCCCCTGCGCTGGTGGGTCAGCTCAGAGAACAAATAAGCTCCCCCTGCTCAGGTTACAGGGAAAGACTTCTTCTCCCATCAGGCAGTACCTGTGGGGTACCTGGTCCCCCACTCCGCCCCTTCCCTCTCCCCATTGGTTCTTGTATCCCTCTGCCTTCTCCCTGCCCCTCGCCCCCAGGTAATTGGTCGCTGGTGTTCTGCCAGCCCCCTTTCTGTTACCCCTTATAAGCTGGTACATGACGCCTGCTTGGCCTCTCTTTCACCTCTGACCCCTTTGGAATAAACCTTTCGGAAGCCATGCGGAGAGCCCTCCACGCTCCTTGCTCCTGGTAACACCTGAGCTGTCCTGGCCTGGGTGCGGGGCTGTGTCTCGGTGCCATCCATCGGCACGGGGGCTAGGAAATCGGCCTGCGAGGTGCCGAGCTGCACCCCCAGGGCATTCCTTGCAGGGGATGCTTTCGAGTTAAAGCGGCGATTTCAGCCACCCCACAGCACCCCACATCAGTCAGACTGGTCACTGCAAATGCAAAGACTGTGTTTCTTTGCTTATATCATGATTTAAGCCCAATTGTCAACTAAGCATGCAGCCCTCTCTGGCCTCCCCATCAAGTGGAATAAGGAGGAGAACCAGAAGTAAAACCTGTAAGTTAGGAAAAGTTTAATAATTGCAACAAAGTAAAATACAATAATAATAATAGTACATAATAGTAATGGTAATAACAATAATAATGAATAAAATCCAAGGAAAAAAGTGATGCCCAATACAACTGCTATTCACTCACTGACCAATGCCAGAGCCCATCTCCCTTTCAGGCAACTCCCCTGTTTATATACTGGGCATGATGTATGGGATACCCCTTTGGCCAGCTCCGGTCACTTGTCCCTGCTATGCTCCCCCCCAGCTTTTATACGCATGCCTCAAAGGCAGAGCATGAGACTGAAAAAAGAAAAAAAATACAGTCCTTGGCTTAGGGCAAATACTACTTAGCTACAACCAAAAACATCCATATGTTGTCAACATCATTCTCATAATGAATCCAAAATGCAGCACTGTACCAGCCATTGTGAAGAAATTAACTCTATCCTAGCCAAAACAAGGACAGCTTTCTTATAACTAATTAATGAATTAAAGCACCACAGTGTCTTCTTGCTCAATCTGTTTATTTTCTTTATTTAGATAAGAGTTGCCAGTTTTAGTGGTGTATGCATCCTGAGTTAAATCTGAGCATACTTATTAGTCAGAGACTTTTCCCAGTTGACAGAACTGTGAAAATGCAATTATACAAAGCTGATAGATTATTTCTTTTAAGAAGCAGAAACTGTCACACTTATTCAACCTGCATGTAGAAGCCTGCACACAATTATGTCAAAATGTGAAGTTATCATGGACAGCACTGGAGGAAATATTTTCAGGCTTTTAGTGTGTCCACATTCTCCTCACCTACATAAACAATATAGTTCAGAAAGCATTACAAAAAAATAATGCATTCAAACAGAACATATTCACTTCTCTTCTTAAAAAGGACTGTAATGGAGTTTCTCTCTTTACCTGATTGATGTTACTCTTAGGTGTTATCTTTATGGTCTCATCTTTCTCTTCCCTCAACAAAAAAGATGGTAACACATACCCTGAGAAGACTAAAAAGGAAGCAGGGGGAAGATGGGATGACCCACATAAAAAAACTACTGAAGTTGATAAGAGCTTAAGTCTCTGCAAAATTTCCTTTTTTTTCCCCTTCTCCACTGCTACCAGGTGCAACACAAAAGAGAGAGCACGACCTTTACAAATCAAGTGACCTCATAACTGCTAAAGCTCTTTAAAAATATACAAGCTCTCTCTTATAATGAAAGTGTCCCACAGAAAGATGAAACACTTGTCTACTCACAGGACAGAGTAGGGTTTCTTTCCAGCCACAGAGTAAACTGAACTTCCAGTCTCTGGGTTTGAAAACTTGGACCTGAAAATAGGAATGAACAGTCTCATAAAGTCCCAGGAGAACATGATTTATTCTGCTGCCAGGTGACTCTCTCCTAACTGATCTCAAAAATCAGCCTCTATGCAATTAAAAGCTAAAGAAAAATCTCTTACTTATAATTGAA
This sequence comes from Oreocharis arfaki, assembly GCA_013398015.1. Classification (NCBI taxonomy): domain Eukaryota; kingdom Metazoa; phylum Chordata; class Aves; order Passeriformes; family Paramythiidae; genus Oreocharis; species Oreocharis arfaki. The sequence continues at coordinate 444,975 of VZRR01002778.1, read as the reverse complement.
TATAATAGAAGATGCTTTAATGATAGAATCTGTAAATTCATTTATACATTTATATATGCAGAGAGAATATATTTGAATGTAAACTAAAAAATTGACATTTAAGATGGAAAATACAACATAGTGGTGTATTTTTTCTGCAATTAAAGCCATGCTAAAGCCATGCTAAACCGCTAAAAGAAACATTATGCAAAGTAATTTTTCATGATTCTGGACTTGCTTTAGACATCTTAATCTTAGGTTAGATTTTCAGTCTTGGGGATGGGAGTCAATGTTTGCTTGTTTTGTTTCCAGAGTTAATAAATTTGGAAATACGTAATTATTACGTAATTAATATTTGTATCAAAAAGCAAGACAAAGGTAGCTAAAAAATACAACTGCAGAAAGTCTAACTTGAAAACTCAACACCTGAACCTGGGTATTTCTGCAGAGCTATTAGTGTAACATTCTGGCTAATATCCGTATCAGTTAGACAGAAAAGCAGATATACTTAACATGTAGTTAATAGAAAGTATTTAATTGCTGTCACAGAGAAGACCCCAGAGAGAAGAAAATTACACATTTTCTCCTTTTGATGGCTAAAAAGTTTCAATGGTTGGAGAATGAGTCCACTGTAACAGGTGGAGATTATTTGAAATCCTATTAAGTGGCTCTATTTGCCCTTTAAATAGAGATTTTAATGGGCAATGTAGACACATGCTGGCCAGAGCCATGCACAGGCATGTTCTTACAGTGCCAGAGGCATCATATGGAAGTTTCCTGAGCTACCAGACTTAAATTTTGATATAACTTGTCACTTTGGTGAGAGTCTTCGGCAATGAACAAACCCAAAAGATGAAGTTAGTTACTGCGTAGATATGAAGCCTGGGATTTTAAAAAAAAATTATCTATTTGGAAAAGGCACATCACATTTGGAGCAGCATGTGAATCCAGATGAAATTCCAGCAAACTTCCGTTAACTTCAATCATGAAAGAGTTTCACACATTCATACTGACAGAGGCTAACACACAAAACCTTTGTCAAAAGGGTAAGCCTGCAAAACCAGCTGCTTAAGAAGTGAAAGATGCCATAAATAAAATCATGAGAGCAAAATTTTCCCAGTTTGCCACCCAGAAATTACAAAAACATTCCATCTACAGCATTTTTTGAGATGCCTGCAGAGCAGAACTGAAGCATTAAAATCCGTTTCAAAGCTTTTGCATGAGTATAGAAAGGATTCTCTAGAAACAGCAAGATACCATCATGGACTAGCACAGGAAGTGGAACAAGCAACATTCATTGACAGCCTTCAAAGATAGCCTCCAAAGAACAGAAAAGTATTAGTTTTCAAATTTTCTATTGGTAGTCCTCTCCAGAGCAGCCAGAATCAATCTCCCCACTTCATCCTCATTTTTTTTCCCAGGCTTGGCTCAAGACCTCACAGCTCTCTCAGTGTTTACAAGACCTCCTCACAGTTCTCTCAATGTGCTTCAGCTTTTCTAAGCAAGACTTCCACCATTTCTCTATCTCACCTCATCTCTGTCTCTAGTTCTGTCATATTATTTCTGCTTGCCATCATCCAAATTTGTCTCACAAGGCTTTTCTTCGCCCTTGCCTGCCTCAGTTCCCTGAAGTTATGTCTACATGAGAAAGTAGATTTGTAGTGTGTATCAGACCTGAAAGTCCATTTTTTTTTGCACATTTCATATCTATTTTCACTGCTGAGGCAAGTATGTGATTCCAAATTAAGTCAGGTACCTCCTGAGGTGAAATCTGTAATCTTCCTTTCACTTGGGTTTTCTATAATGTAAAGCAATAATTTACCACAACCTGCTTTTGACTAGAGAGCACACCACTAGCAAGTTACACTGGAATTATGTCCTACAGTATTCTTTTTGAAATGCATTTTACTGTTTGTTCTGTGGGGGAGGGTTTATTCCTTAGAAGCACAGTAAGATGTTTGCTACTCCCAAAGTTGAAAACTGCCTGAGAAAAACACCAGTTGTGACTTTATGAGTTTTTTTTATGTGGGAAACAGGCCTAAGGTGACAAATTATTTAAATAAAAAACATTAAATGTTTTTAAAAGTGACATACAGAGAAAATTCCATTGTATTTTCTCACAGAATATTTACACACATAAAAAAGTAGGTCAATATTAGCTTATGAATCCAGCTCAGTTTCATTCTTAAATCTCTGTCACTGTCTCTGTCCTTTCGTGTCCCTGTCAGACCTTTCCCATTTCAGCCTTATAGAAATAAAACCCACAAAAACCAGCGAACAACAACAACAAACCAATGAAACACCTCTTTTCCCATTCTTCAGTTTAATCATTTTTTCCTCCCTGTCTACTGCAATCTCCTTGCTGGAGAGTGACTCCAGCAGCCTTCATATCTCCACAGCAACACTATTCTTTCCTTTCCTATGCAAGTTCCTCAACAAAAGATTATGAAGGAAAATAAGTACATTACAGATTAAGGAGGTTACCACAGTTATCTTTGACTGTTATGTTTAAGCAAATTTATAACAAAGAAAGCACAAATCTCACATCCCAACCTCCCTACATCAGGGGAGAGGTTAACACGTAAAGTTTTGGGAAAGTCTGGATTGTAATTTTCATATATCATATGATATGTGTATAATTTGAAGCCTGATATGCTGAAATATCTGTAAGGCTTTGCATTTTACATTCTAAATAATGCCACTGATTGTTCAAAATGTTTGGATTCTAAGCCTAATAAGAGTGAAATAAGATCAATGCTGTATTTCGTTTACTAAATACACATTTTTCTCCTGAAAATCAACACATCTGCAGAAGTACATGAATGGACTTATATACTTGAATGATCTGTCCATCATATCTTAAGACATGCAGTGGTTATACACTTGTGATACATTGCTCCAAAATCATTGTGTTTCCAAGAATAAAATCTGAAAATTATACTAATGTTTTCCAACACATGTGGCCTTTTCCTACATTTTTTTAATATACCTGTGTAATGAAGCAAATCATGCATTACACATGCACTATTAACTCCCAGAAAGCTAGAAGTCTGGAAGAGCTGTTTATGTCAACTTGCAACAACCATAAAGAAGAAGAGGCCCTTTCATCCTTTGTTGCAGAAATATAATTTTCATCTAATGATTCTGCTAATTTTCACAGAAAATTATGAACATGCTTTATTTGCATGTTAAAACGCTATTTTTTTTTCCAGAGAATGAAAAACCAAATCCATTTCCTATATTGATATTTGGGCAACTTATTAATTCAACACAGTTTTTGAGAACCAAGTGAAATGAGTTGATATGGGAACAAAAAAAATAAACACCACCACCTCAAAAAAAATGCAAACAAACAAACAAACAAAAAAAACCAAACAAAAAAAACCCCCAAAACTAGATGCAGCTATCTAAGCATTGTTCTGCCCATTCTTTCATTACAGACTGCTGAGGAAAGGCGAAAAGAATATTGGATGAGAGCTTAGAGCAAAAACCCACATTTTTCTCTAAATTTTGGTGATAAAACATATCGCTCAGACCTCCAGAAGATTTTGAAAGAGGGTGTTTCACTGCTGCTCAGTTACTCTGTACTTTCTACATATACATATCTGTATACCCACATGTACACGTACACACACTCACACCTTTATTCCCACCCTTCTCCCATACATTTAAAACAAACAACCACTGAGAAGTACTTAAGTACAGCTTAACACAACAACCACTGTTGCAAACCCACTGAGAAGTACTTAAGTACAGCTTCAAAGTTGTATGTTTATAAACTCAAGAGCCAGGAGGCAGAGCAAAGCAAATGCTAAACTTTTAGGTTTATAGTAGTGGCTAGCTCAGCATTGGTCTTTGTGGTCCCGTACAGATACAATAGAACTTACACCTTCCTGTACTTTAGAGTCAAAGGAATAATTAACTATTTCTAAATCTACTTAGTTTTTAAATCTTGTTACATTAAAATTAAGATAATTAATAGAATAATAAACTGAGATAATTAACAGTTTGCCAAGGAACTCCAGATCAGTGCTATCCAGGGTACCTAAATGAACTGCATGGGGAAAAAAGATAGAAAAAAAAAAAGATTCTTGTTCTTTCACAAATAATAATTCTGTATAAATTGACTGTGATGAATGCTGGTACCGAATTGAGTGAGATTTAACTGCTACTCTCAGCAATTAAACTAAAAACAGTTAAATAGCTGTTCTAAAGTTACTGAAGCATAACTCATGTAAGTAATTAGGCAAGGCATAAAAATGCTACTTCAGATTTATTATATACACAGCTCACATCTATAGGAATATGGTCTTTCGGGATCCTTTTTTTCCCAGTTCCGTTTCTTGGACAAGGATGAGCATAAGAAAAATTAATTATATTTTACATCTTTGTTCTGCAGTGATAAACCAGACTGTCAACTGCATATTGCACTGCTTGTTCAAAACGTGAAATCTGAAAGACTTGGGGTCCTAACCCTGCCTAAAGCTGTCCTTCCTTCCATTCCATCTAATGTGTAAGTGAATGTAGAAGGGTTTCTGTTACTATTTTAAAAGACTGTTTTAAGGAGGCAGGTGTCACTTTAATGGGGCAGGTGGAGTGTTTTTCTTATGGGTTAAGTTTTCTCCTGACTCAACTGCATCTCATCTTTCTCCTGTTTTTATGTTAGTTAAAGTATCTTTGACACAATCAGGTTAGAAATCCTGAATATTTATGCCTATAAATACAGAAAAAGAGGCATGGGCTATTAAAACCAAAATGCTCTACTGAGAGTTCAAGATTTTTCAGCTTTGGTATTGATTTAATCAGCAGCATGGTCTCCTTTGTTTTCCAAAGGAGTAAGAATACAGAAGATCACAGTAGGAAACACACAGTAAAGCTGAAGCCATGGCATAACATATTGCCATGTATTTATTGGTATGAACACTACTATAAGCACATCCAAGGCATTTATCTACGGACAAGTTTCACCCGACTCCTGCAGTAGCTGCCTACAGCTATACTAACATGGTGCCTCGATAGCTTGGGCACATCAAATGGGGAGAGTCAAAAGAGACTGGAAGATTTCCTTTGGAAAAGCTCCAAAGCCCAGGGCATAGCCTGGAAGTAATCTATTAAACATATTTATTTGGCCTGAAGGGGGTTTATTAAAATTTATTGTTTCCTCTGGGGCAACAAAAAACCAAATTAAAGTACTGACTGAGGTGCTATCTTCAAATTAATTTTTTTATAAAACCTCAGTGGTCTTCAGTTATTCCACAGCTATTTCCTAAAGGCAAAGGGCCTTTATTGGTAACAGAACTAAGTCAGAAGAAAACAGGTGAAAACAGGAGATGCCAAAACAACTTTAATGAAGGTATATAAATCAAGAACTTTCATAAGAAAAAGTCAATCACATTTCTTAAGCTGCAGAAGAAAAGGCAGAGCACATTTTATGTGGAGCAAAAAGGGATAAAAGATACTCAGAACTGTGAAACAGGACTAACATGCTAGACATTTAAACTACTTTGATACAACAGTGTCAGACAGTCTAAGAGCAATGGGCACGTTATTTTCTGTAGCTTTCAAAGCCGAAACCTTCCTTGAGATTCTAGGAAGAGAAGTGCTAAGATGAAAATGAACTACTATTAAATATAATTTGGAGTTGTTATGCTCTTTATGACTACTTTTGTTGACAATATTTTCCCCCTGCCACTTCTGTAATCAAAGATTTCTTTTATTTTGTTCAAAACCTGCTGAGTTGCACCAGTAATTTTGCCCAGTTTTAAAAGTGATTCCAGATAAAGCTAACTAATAAGAATAGAGAGGATTTTTTTTATAGCTTTGTAAATTTAATTAAACTGTGTGTGCATGAACCTGAGACAGATTTGAAAGACCAAGGTATTGGGGCAAGCCTCTTTTAAACTTCAAATGTCAGCACCAAGTGACAGATTTTGAGGAAAAGCCCTTCCTATGTGGCAAGCACAGACAAGCAACTCTCTGGCAAGACGCAGATGGCAGACATACAGCTGAATATTCTGAATATTTACCAAGATAACCACTCAAATCAAAAAGGGAAGCACAGAATAGACAAATGAAGGCATGGAAGTAAGTCTATTAATGCAAAGATTTGCCTCAAGGCATAAATAAAAAAAAAAATTGAAGTGGAGAAAACCACTACAGCTTCACAAATTGCTTCAAGATTTTCTTGCTTCTGTCACAGGTTTACCTACTTGGGGAAGTGTGGCAACTATTAAAGTTTCACTTCTTAGCTCTGTTCTTGGGACAGGTGGGATTAATCACTCAATCTTTAAAACCTGATCAAGGAGAAAGACTAAGTCGGATTTAGAGATATTGGAAAGAAAATAATTAATCCAAAGGAAATTTCTAGCTTTATTTTGAGTTTAAACGCAAGTGAAACTAATACCATTTCAGACTGAAAGAAGGAGATATGGGGATATCCTGGCCTGTATAATTTGGGTATTCAAGCAGATTATCTTTGCTCCTTAATATTTCAAAACTGCATATGTATACTGATCAGCCCTAAGAAGCTCTTGATTAGAACTCAGTTTTCAGTTCTCAAGGCTGTATTTAACCAGGCATAAGTAGGAAACACAATCTTAGTCCTACAACAATAATAATGCAATGGCAGTACCCCTCTACTTCCCCAGGGTTACAGAACTGGGAGTTGCACAGTAGTAGTTACAACAGCACTCGGACTGAGCACATTGCATTGTGAATGGCTGCAGTTATAGATTGCATATATTATTTTAGTTATGACAGGCTAATTTACAGGCAATTTTATCAGCTATGATAAAATGCTGTCATATTCAAGCACACAATATTCTCCCATATTGCTTTGGGGTCTTGATTTTATTCTGAGAGGCACTTGCACCTAAATCAGTATTGATTTCAAGAGTTACCTGTAATATGAATTTAAAAATCAGAGAATTTGTGATTCAACATTTGAAAATGCAGCTGTCATTTCATTCCCTTTGGTGTCAACAAAAACAGTTGCTTGCTAAATGCCCAAAACAACACACATATTTGACACAATAGCAATAAGGTGGTTCAACTTTCCTGATGTGTTTGTGAAAAAAACACACTGAATTATTATCCAATGGACAAAATAATCAGGACAGTTTTTTATTTTTCTTTTAATTTATTAATGATGGGCTTAGAAATTTTTCATATGAAAACTTCTTTCTAAAGTTAAGACTAATTTTTATTAAATTTCTCAGGCAAAAGGAATTATTTTTGAGCGGCAAACTTCAGTTCAAGTATAAAGTTTCTTTCTAGCAATGAAGAGTATTAGATTCCAAGGAGAAGACTCCTGGACAACAGAACAGCACAAACTCTCAGAAACAATACCAAATCCTTAGAGGTAAAAACACTTAGAGAAACAGTCAAACACTGAGACTGGTTGCCCAGGGAGGCTATACAATTTGTGTCCTTGGATATATTCAAAACTCAGCTGAACAGAGATGATTGGACCAGCTTTAAGCAGGGTGTGGGAATAAGAGCGCTTCAGAGGCCCCTTGCAACCTCTAACATTCTGCACTTGCATGATTCTATTTTCGCTAACTCTATGCAAGTAATTTTCTCCAAATCACTCTATTAACAGAAGACAGACAAAATAATTGAATAATTGAGAAGAGAAGCACAGGAGGAGTGAACTGGTTTCTCAGAGGTAATTGCTGAATTATTATCAGAACCAGAACCACAAGATAAGAAGTGCTGACAGTAAATTGGGCTGTTTATTCAGTAGTATTTCTAGTGAGAACTTACTACCACGCTCTTGTTAGAATTAAGTCTAAAGCCAGACTGAAAGGCAAATAATGAAATTCACAGAAGCAAAGCAGGAAGCACTGAAAGGGAATAAATACAAGGAGAGACATATGGAGTAATTAAGATTCAAAGTTCTCAGATTATAGGAAATCATGATGTGTTTTGTATTAAGAGAGACAAGCAGAGAGAACAAAGCTAGTGGAAAGAGGCTGAAGTCAAATAAGACAGGAAGCAGTATGGTTCTGGTGGAAGAAGAAAACCTACAGTGAGTTCCTGGGGTGCATGTGTGATGGAAGAATAAATTTATTGGAGATGGCAGTGAATAGTGACAGACTGTGAAAGAGATAAAACCAACAAAGACCTCCTTATGCACATCAGTTTTGCTGTTAAGTAGATCATATTCATTGAATCAATATGCCAAAGGGATACTAAAGAATAAATAAAATCCGTTAGAGTTGAGAGGATACAGTTTGCACAAGTTAAGAAAACATTTACTTAACTGAATAGGTGATAGTATGCTATTATAACTGTATAATAAAATTGTTTCTCTGCGTCTTGGAGTACCTTGATACTTGTTTTGCAAAGGAAGCATTTTCTGCATGCTTTAGAGATAATCACCCAGCTGGCTACAAAAATTCTTCTAGCTGTCCCATACCTTCCAGCACCCTCTAGTAGAATTAAATGACTATTAGTTGACAGGAGAATTGGAAAAAGTTTTAGAGAATGAGGAAGGTCATTATAACAAAAAATGATAATTTATATTTTTGAGCAATTGAAAATGATCTAGGCGATATGCTGTGTGTCTCTCTTGGATGCCAGAAGTCAGATGTGTGGTATCAGTGGTTATGGCAGCCTCTGTCTAGTCTCCTCACAATCATGAGGTATGATTCCTCAACATTCCTTATTCACTCCTACCGTTAAAAGCGTTTAATTAGTGAAATTATCTGTTCTTTCATCAGGCTCCTATAGCCTGAAGTAATTTTCTGAGTTCCTTGGTACTACATGTGACTTCAAATGAATGCCATTTGTTGGACATGGGACCTTCCATTAAGTATTTTTCTGTTGTCTTTACAATCTTTAAAAACGCTTATCCAGAGCCCTCAAAAAACGCAAATAACTCATGTTGCTGTCTTTAGCAACAACCATTACAAGTGCCTGTGCTGAAAAAAATTCAGACAACTTTCCAGAAGAAAAAATACTTCCAGCAAGCTGAAGAATATATAGTTATGGGACATATTAATTACTACCAGCTCTGTTCATCATATACTTTATAGACCAAGGACAGTTTCATGCTTATTCCAGATTCAGTCAGGAGTCCACCAATAACTAATTTCTCTGAAAACATGGAGAAAAAAAAAAATGATGCTTTGGTAAGAACCATACTTCCTATCCAAAAGTATGCTAACATTTTCTATTGTTCTTGTTTTCTTCCTAGTAATGACAGAAGAACTTGAAACATTTATACCAGTTACAACCATAGTCTTTGTATTTGACATGTAATGGAACCATTTGATACCTTTCTGCCTACATCAAGAAACAATGCATAACCAATATTGTAATAGTCCTGTGACCGTTTATAAAGCGTTACCGAACCTATAGACACTAAACATGAGCAACTACAGCACAGTTCTGCCCCCTTAAATGAAGCAGACATTTACATCAGTCTTCTATCTTCCAGGTCTCTCGTTTCCTGAGGATGTGTGCAGCTATTTTCTTTTCATTACCTATTTTTCAGTCAGCGGTAAGAATATGACAGTCTAAATCTAGGATCATCTCAGCCAAAGGTACTATACAGATACATAAATAAAAAATGCCATTTTTCTTTTTTCATTCATGTCACCCTGAACAGATAAGCAACATAGTCTTTGGAGGGACAAGAAATTAGGGGATTAGCTCTGTAATCCTTTGAAAAATATTGTTGCTCAGCAGCTTCTTTGTAAATCAGGAAGGTGACCCTGCAATCATCACAGCTCATCAAATTTCACTTAATAAGAACTCAAGAGGGCACTGGTGAGAAATACGGTATAGAGGGATAACTGGAATGAATCTGATGATATTGCTTTACAAATTGTATCTAGTATTATTCAATTAGTATGATGCGTTGAAATCTCAGAGGAAAAACTAAACAAGGCGAGATTTATAGGAAAAAGAGACTTCTCTCAACTAATATTGCTCAATACAAAAAAAAAATCAGGTCAAAAGAATTATTCAAATCACATCAACTGTTAGAGCAATCTTTTCCCAAAAGCCAATGCCTTACTCACATCATGATAGCCACAGCATTGCTATAGCAACTGGAGGGAGAGTTGTTAAAAATGTATACAATTCAATCATTCAGCAAGACTAATTTGCAAAAAGTAGCTAATAAAAAAAGACAAAGAGATGCCACTGTCACACACCCTTCCAAATCTTCTCAACAGAGAGAGCATACACACTCTCTCACTTACCTTGCACTCTACCACCAGCAAAAAAGAGAAGTTTTCACCGATGTAACTGTAAAAGACATTCATTTATTGGAAACTAAATGGTGCCAATAGATGTTGGAATTAATTGTTTTCTACCTCTCAAGATTTGTCACTACACCTACTCCACTAAAGTTTAACAAAGTATGTAAAGCAAACACATTTTTGGCATTGCATTTAAGCTTTAAAAACTGTTTTTGTCGAGCCCAGGAGACCATTAAACTCTAGCCTTCAGAATGCTGCATGTGCCACATGACACAACTTTATGTATCTCAGAAGTCAGTCCTGTTAGTTCCAGCAAAACAGTGGAGGAAAATATGGTTAGAAAGCTGCAGCGCCCCTTGGAAGAAGGGTTTACTGGAGGTCAGGTTTCTTGCACAGTAACACAGGGTCTCAGTCAGTTCAGCTGTAACTTTTCAAGGGGACTTTCCTAACAACAACAACAACAACAAATCTATTTTACTGGAAATTACTTTTAAAACAATTAAGTCCATGTACTAAATACTATGATTTTTTGCAACATAAGCACTTTAAAAATATTTTTCTGCTGCCAAATGGGCTTGTATGAGGAAAAAGCTCAGATCATGTTTTATTCCTCTAACTTCACGGACATTGATAATCTCCCCCAGAAGTTATCATATTTTATGTCTCATCTATTAGGCACAGAAGTTAAAGTATCTCAGTCTTCCTAACTTGACTCTTCAAAAGCTCTGTTAATATACTAGAACTTAGGTGTCATGGTTTCAACGCTATGTGATCAACAAACATCATGTCCACCTATCATACTCAAACACCTACTTTGGTTTCAAAGGCATAATTACCTGAAGTTAAAAAACTTTAACAGTCAAATAAAATTTTTGTAGCTTATTTTCCAAGTGAGCATCAAGTACACCATTCCATCAACTTTTTTTCTTTTTCTTTCCTCTACAACAAACACAGAAATAGAACTTTTCTTGCTCCCTCATGCCTAGTGTCACAGTCTAAATACTCATCAAGTCTAACAGGTTGGACAGAACTCTTAGCAGAAAATTCCTTTAGTCCTTGTGGTACAAGGGTGCCTTTCTGCAGCCACCAGCTGCAGCTCTGAAAGCACTTGAAAGGTGTTGTTCTTTTCTGATAGCAGCTTGTGTGATAAATATGCCCATTGATAGCAGAAACCTGCAAGCAAATCTTCCAACTGATGCCATGTGTAACCCATAATTGCTTATTAGTACTTTGGCTCATTTCAGGTAAGAGCCTCTCAAGCCTTTTCCCCCCAGCCACAAGAAGTTTGTAGAGCAGTGTTTTGGGTTGAGCAGACAGACTGGAGAGCAGTAAGCGCCCTCTTCTGGATATCCGATGCTCCTCCAGTTTATCTATGGGACAGCACTGAGGATTGATTCGTCACCACGTGTCTCAAACACTCTCCGCTGAAGTGTTTTGCATTCTATAAGCCTTGTCTGAAAAGGAAAAGATTTCTTGAATTGTAAGCTTTTTAGTGCAAGCTACACAGACTAAAGTCCATCAGCCAAATAGCTTAATAAGAATGTACCTAGCTGTGTAATTTTGCAAAGAATATTTTCCCATCATTTATGGGCAATGTCTCTGTGAATATGTTCCTTAACTGACTGCAGAAAACGGATCTTTAATCCTATAATTTTTCAAGCATTATTTATATTAAGAATGGTCTTCCTCCTTTTCCCTCCAAGTCTGACTTTTTTTTCGGTTTTTTTGTCTTATTATATCAATAAAGGTAATCTTTATATGAAGGAAAACATTAGAATGTCAAAACCCAAACATTAGTATATCTTATACCTAGCTATCATTCGTCAATGAGGTAGATAAAGTTTCTCAATTCCCATCTGAGCTGGGAGTGTTCACAGTTCTGAAATGCACCAAACCACATCTGTAAATCAGTATGTGCCTAAACAGAGATTTAATATATTTCCTATAGGTTTAGGTATCTGCATTTGACAATCCAGGCATATACATTCACATACACTAAAGAGTAAAATGAATTTTGTGCCTGACAACACAATTTACACATTAAATAATTACACAGCTACTGAAAGGAACACTGTAGACACAGGTTTATTCTATAACCAGCAGCATCTGGAAAGTTATGCACAAAATTGAAGCAAAATTGAGAAAGTTTTACTTAAAAGATTGATTGTATTTCACTTCAGCTCTCTAAGAAAGTTATCATGTTGGCATATAAGAACAACCAGGAAGGTCACGTAAGTTGTGTCCAAGTTATCTCTCATACCCCATCTGACTTGTGTCTAAAGGATAACGGGAAAAACAGCAATGACACCCAGTAATTCTGTTCAGCATATTTTGTTCAGCATAAGTACATATTGCTGAAATCCAGCACATAGAGTGCAGCAACCCTTCTGAGATCCATTCATGTGAGAAAAACCTATCATGTTTCCAATGTATAGAATAAAGGCAAACTTTAACCTTCTCAGTTTAAGAATGGAACATTCAGTCAAAATGGAAAATCAAACGTTGAATTTGTGAGCACCGCAGACAAGTGTGGTTATTGTCATCAATTGTTTTGCAATTTTTCTTCTCGGCTAATATCATCTTGTCATTCTTCAAGGTGAGTCTGGAAATCAATGTACAAACAGAAAATTTCTTTCCATCATGACTACTAAGTGATGTGGGGAAGCCACCAAGATCAACTTTGCTCGAGCTCATACTTCATTGCCTTGAGATTTCAAATGTAGAAATTTCATTGCACAGTAAGATAAGCACTTAAAGTTTTAAGTAAATCTATTTTTTAATACGTCCACCTAAATTGTATTTCCTCACTTTCTGCATAGCAGCTTCTGTAGCTCTCCATTTTTAATCCACGCCAATATGGCTTCATAGGTGGGAAACTAAGTCAGGAGAAAAGGAAAGATCCAGTCACCCAAAAGCTAACTTTCAGCTTGTACTGCAAATTGTTCTAGAAAATCCTGGTCCCCAGCACAAAACATGGCATTAAGCAGTCATGCCATGCAAAAAGCAAACAAAAGTTGCAACAGAAGTCACATGAAAGTCATACTGGTCATTTGTTACAGGCTGGACTTGGAACATTAATCAAAATTAATCAGATAACCAGCAAAGGAATTAAATATTAAAGCAAAAATTTCAAAGCAGCATTGAAACTCTACATCCCAGGTGTGCATTCCAATTTTATTTTTCCCTATGAAAAATTGCTGAAAAATATGAATTTCTGATTCAGTCCTTGGAGAAGTATTTCCTGCCTGAGCCTGAAACTCCACATAAATGGACAAAAATAATAGATCATTCTTTCATCTTATTTTCCTCTGCTCATATTGGTTATACCAGTTTATGTTGTTGTCTGTAGGTGACTGGAAAATATGAAGTGTAGATGATGCCAGAAAGCAAAGAAGAACTAGCCATTGTGGACATGGTAGCAACTGTGGAAATGCCAACCTACATCATGTGTGCAAACACTAAAGAGGGAAAAGCAAGACATTTGCCATCTTCCTCTTCCCTGGCACACAGATCTATTTGCAATGTATGGCACCTATCGATCAGGATCTGCACACAGTTATTTTCTTGTTATCCCAACAAAACATGTGCTTATAATACAAAAAAAAGTCCTCAATTATCTATGTCTTAAAGATTTTTCACAACATATTCAAGTTTGTGGCCTCTTGGATTAAATAGCTTCCTCATATTTTTTAACCTCTCTAGACCTCTGAACTAACTTTATTGGTCTCTGCTGCTTTTTAGTACATCTTTATCTGAAGAAACTCATTAACATGCTGGCCATATCATTTGCTAAACACTAATGAAAATGTTAAATTAGATCAGACATAAAATTGATCTCTGTGACATCTCACTACACACTTCTTGCCCTTCATATCCCAGCTCAATATACTGCTGCTTATCATTATCTTTTATTTACATTCAGTCTTTTGGAAAGTTTTCAGCCTCTGTGTTATTCAAGTCAATTTCCATTAATTTTTCAATGAGACCTTGCAAACGACTTTGTTATTAATTTTTACTATCAAAATATTCATTAGATTTTACATACATTGAGCTTCCTGTATTCCTACTTTCCATTTCTGTTATTAAATGATTTAAAAGTTACATCTGCCTGACATTCTTCATTATTCCCTTATTCTGTCACTCAGGAAGTTTTGAGAGCTTGCAAAAGCAGCATGTTTCCATATACTACCAAGACTTAAAGTTAGGACTCTTACACAGTGCTGTAATTCTTAGGATCATGCCTTCTATCTGCAATATATTTACCCCATCTCAGTGCCAGCTTCTCAGTTCTCCATGACTTTCATAAATCATTACAGGTGGTGTGGTCACCATCCTTTAGATTCTGGGATACATATACTCAGAACAGCCAATCTGTGCTTTTCCTCCTAACCTTCCTGTCCCATCCCCATAATGTTTTTATCAGTTCTGATTTGCTTTCTTTCTACAACCTTCCTTAGACAAAAAGGCAATAGCCTTCACTTATACTGGAATGTGCTAAGCCCTCTCATTTCTGTGGCTTTTTCCCAACTGTTTTTGTTCTGCAGTTAATAGGAGTTATAATACATTTCCTTCCTTTCTATTTCTACAGAAATAGCCAAAAAAAACCAGTTTTATATATGGGTGCTTAAATATCATTTTAAAATCCACTGATACCTGTCACAAATCATGTGGCACAATTCTCAAGAGAAGGCTTTTGTCTGGTCCATTTTTAAAGCAAAAGCTACCAACATTTCCATAAAATGTTCTGATTAAACAGAGCTATTTTATTAAATCCTTTAAGAAGCCTTAATTGAACATCTGAGGAAAGATATATTGCTTTTATTTAACTATATAATAATCATCAAATAGATAACCAATACTTCGGTACCAAGCTTACATTATTTGTTATTTCGGAATTGATCAGAATGGTTAAATTTTTGGTGTGCAGGAAAAGCAATTTTTATTCAGCAAAGATCATAGACATCCTTAAGTAAAAATTAATCATATCTAGGTCTAATTTTATTTATAAACTTTCATGAAATAGTATTAAGTTCCTGACACCATAGAACTGATTCATCAGCTAACATGCAAGCAAATTTGCAGTAAACATGCCTTTGAAAGGCAGATCTCAGGAAAGAGGTACGTCTTTTAGACGTCTAGGTATCCAGCACACATCGTGTCAAAAAGAACTTCTATCAGTGTATCTTTTTATGGATTATAATTATCATTTAGTAATTCATAAAATGCTACTAACGGTAGGATTAAAATCCATCCATACAAAAAAATTCACTGTTTATATGTATTGTAACTACACAAGACAAAAAACCATAAAGATATTTTGTTTCCTGTATATAGCAAAAATACACAAGAAAAAAAAAAAAGGAGAAAAAAGCCTGAAATTACAAGAATTATTTTCAAAATAGTTTTATTTGGTTAACTTTATGTTCAAGACAAATTAATTCTTAGCTGTCTTGGGGAGGGAATTATGACAGGTGCCCAAATGCAAGTTGCCTTTTCAGCTCTTTGTAAAAACCTGTCACATATGACAGGGGACACCAGAAATGTCTGCACTCTCCTGTATGGAGCCATACTAGGAGCTCCAGGATATTAGAATGGCAATAGAACTTTATGTGTCAAAAGCAGATAATGAAAGCCGAGATCAAACTAGATGCCTTTGCTTTAGGTGGCTATAGACAAGAGAAAGAAATTTAATTCCATGTATATTTCTTCATGTAAGCAAAACAGAAGAGGAATTTAACATAAGTTTGAAGAAAAATGCAGAAATAGCGGGAATGTAATTTTCAATGTGAAGGTCTGTGGAAGCTTGCATAAAGTGTAAGGTATTGTTGCGTGGAAGTCTGTTTTTAGGGTGCTTAAAAGAAGATTAGAAACTACCCTTTGACAACGTGCTTCCAAGTACTGAAATAGTGCAAACTCTCTTGGATAAAAGTCTGGTTTAATTCCAGAAGTTTCATCCAGTCCTTTGAGGCCAGTCTAGATTTAGAAATTTAGCTTGAATTCAGTGATCATTTTAAACTATTAAAGGAAAATTATCTCCTTGAATGCATATTTTTATTAAAGAACTTTTCCTCTTGAGAGAAGCTTACACATGAGTAGAGAAGTTACCATTAGATTGATGGAATATAAATTTTATCTATTTATATTTCAAAATTCCTTTTTCTTATCTTTTTATTAAATTCTTTCCATGTTTTGTTTTCCTTATGATCACAATTTGACACGCTGATGATTTCAATTTTAAACTATTTATAGTATACCCCCAACTTGCATCTGTTATTTGCACTTCTTGATCTATTTGGAGCAAGGAACAAGAATTCTCATCTTTACAAGCAGCACCAGGAGTATTGTGGGTGCTACCAAAGCAGAGCACTAATAATGACAAGAGTAATAACTTAGACTGTTTTATCTGCTCTATCAGAATCAGTTCTCTCATGAATCAGTTCATAACATTAGCACTTCACAATCATTCACCAATGATCTGCCAAAATATTTAACTTAAAAACTGACAAATACGTCTTGGCTGCACACACACTGAAGTATTAAAAAACTGGAAAGCAAGCTGTATGCTGCCTATGTGCATTTTATTTATACACAGACACGGAGACTCATCATATGCATCATCATCAGCCTAAAAGCATTTCTCACACTCAATGAGGTTTTGGCTAGGAAAATCAGTATCACATAAAAGCACTCACCTGTATTCGCAGACATAAGATTTCAAACAAAAGACTGCATCAAAAGACCTAAAACTTGTAGACAAAAACAAGCTAAGGAATTCTGTGAAACTGAGCATGCTTAAAGACAACAGATGAATTTTCAAGTTCCTAAATGCATAGAAACAGTAATCTAAAACCTCTATCAAAAATCCAGAACTGAAAGTGACAACATAAGGAACACTTCCTAGAGTCATCATTGATGTTTCTCTGATGTCACCAGCTCAACATACAGAAGGACTCAAAGTGAAACAACTTCAGCACTGGGAATCCATCAGGAAAGGTATTAAGAATAAGTCAGAGAATACATTTATAAACAATCCCACTTCCCCCATCTCCAAAGAAAAAAAAACCACTACCTTAACAACAGAGCAGCAGAGCAGCACATGCAACTCCACATCTCAGTTGAGTTACACTCCAAAGTAGAGGAGGCTCAATGAAGGACAGACAACGGCAGCTACAAAGATTAAAGGCTTGCAGCAGCTGTCCTGTGATGAAAGACTAAGGCTGAGACTCCTTAATTTGGAGTGAACAACACAAAAGGAACATGATTACGCTTCAAAATTTTCTGAATGCAGTGAATGACTGCAAAACTATTACTCACTAAATGAGTAACACTAGAATTAAGAACCACTCAATAAAGCTAGCAAGATACTACATTAAAGCAGGTAAAATAAAATACCATAAAGAGACAATAATACTCTTTATAACTTGTTGCTGTATCTCAAGATTTTGGAGGTAAATTGTACCAGTAAATTAAAAAATACACTACAAAAAAACCCGAAACAAACAAACCAACCCCAAAATAACCCGTATCAAATCAAAACAAAAAAAGCTTCAACCCTCACAGGGCACATAAAGAGAAGTTAAAAGATAAGAAAGATCTTACCTGCCAATGTCCCTGAAAAATCAGTTCTGGGACACAAAAAAATAAAAAAAGGGAAGGAAGAGTGCTATTCCCCAAATAGCACTTCCCCTTATTCTCAGCTGGAGAACACTAAGCTGGATGGTCAATTGCTGTGACTCAGCTGGGCCTTCTTATGCTGTAATTTGCTTTACCTTTTATGCTGAGAAATTCTGTTCTTTCGTCACAAGTATGAAAATGCAATTATTAATAAAGCAAACATATGCTAATTGAGCAGCATGTTAACAAAGATAATATACAGTACTTCAAATTAAAATGTCAGAATTTACTTACTACAAGGCATAAAAACCTAACAGAAAATACCCCATCTCCCAAAGCATTTTTCACTGAATAACCCGGAAGGATTGCAGGAATGACTGCACCCTGTTTACTGACATGACTATACACCTAAAAAAAGTCAGTCACAGCTATTCCTGACTTTTAGGGACATCATGTTAAGGACTATGAAGTAACTGAAGCAGGAAAGGCTTTTGTTCTAAAAGAAAGAAAATCAGTGTCTATGCTTGTGATACTGAACTGCAGTGCTTTCTCAGAAAGAAGTATTTTCAAAGGGATAACAACTGCCAACCTAGTGAAGAGCAACATAGAAAAAATTATATTCAGATAAAAATTCTGGTCTCTTATCTGGGGTAAAAAATCACAAATAATCAAGTTTTGGGCAAGTTATCAATATATCCCAGTTTTTCAGGTCACAAATATGTCCTTTACTGTTTTCTGCTGTGCACTGCAGTCTTCAACATGCATCTATGTCCACAGTGATAGTACAAAAGCACAAGCTACAGAACGTGTTACTAGAGAGGACAGTTAGTTAAAACCAAAGAGCAGCCCTGAAGTTCTAACCACAGAAAGGCAGATTGCTGCCCACTGCTATGGAAATTCTCCCAACACTCACATCTTACCAAGGGTATTCTCTTTTCGTTCTTCTGTTAAAACCAACTAAACAAAAAAAACCTCAACATCAACAATGCTCTATTAAAGAGTTAAATATTTGATGGTAAACTTTTGACTTCTTATCTAAGATGTTCAATCTCTTATAAAGTTTTTTTGCTTATAGACACTAGGTTGAATCCACTTCAGTACCAGTGGCTTTTGACTTCTGGAACTACAGAGTACAAAACCACTGTTCAAATTCTTTTCTACTATGTTTCCATCTGTTATCATTAGAAGTGGAAAACAGTAAACTCTGTGTCAGTACGCAATCCTGCAGACTGCTGGCTGATACAGTGTTCTTTATTGCAAACAGTTTTATTCACTTTTACTGGGGTCTATACATATTTAAACTCATTAAACTATTTTTAGGTCTAAGTACTAAATCTCGTAGAAGTTCAGGTCCAGATGTCTGATAGAAATATTCAAGTTCAAGTGCACCTTTAGAGCTGGTGAAACTAAACTCTTGCAGTCAGACCCTTGGAAAGTCAGAGTACACAAAGAAGGAGTGCTAAAGTCAAAAAAGCCACGTGATGTTATGTGTTCCAAGAAGAAGCCTAGGAAGCCTAAAAGGACAAAGCCCAAACGTTGTGGTTTGATATGAAATTAAAGCTAAGAAAGATCCATTAAATATTCATCCATTCATAAGTGAAAGTAGGACCTTAAATTCACTAATTCTAGTTGTGTGTACATAGGAGATTTTACTTCAATCACTCAGATATCCTGACAAATTCTGTAGGTCGTGAATTCTAACGTGTAGTAATTGCACTATGTCACAGACATAAAACCACATATTAAATACTAATTGAAATTCGGTTGAGTCAGAAAATTTCTAGAAAAACAGGTTCTGTCATTGAGCTTAACACTGAAAATTGCACTCTTTCACACCAGTACACCACACTGAGGAAATTGTTCTTCAGCTTTATTTTTGATTTAAATAAGACCCAGATAGCAGGCAATACAGAGAAAAATCGGGATTATACTATTTAAATCTGGAATTTCTAAACTTCAAATGAAAAATTAAAAGAACAAGCCATTTGAGAATACTTTCTTTAATGAGCAGTCCTATGCCACTGGTTAGCAACTGGCAGTTAGATCATCAGAAATCACTGAGCCAGCATATAATTAGGATGAAAACGCAACTATGCATAATGCCCGTAATTAGGCCTATGAAAGCTGAAACAAGCAAAACCATTAAATCAGCCAGTGTTTAAATCAGATGGGCACTGCACCTACTCACTAAGTTGTGTGCACATGGTTTCAGAGGTCCATAGGTGAATTGCAGTTCATACACACCGTTGCAGGCATTTCGTAGGAAACCACGGTTAGCTCCTACACTGACTTAAGAATATCACCTACCATGCTCCAAGTACTGTAGCAGTGCACTGCAAAGATAGCAAAGCACAGTGACCAGGCCAGTAGCCTTTCGAACAAAATAGAAAATAGTTAGCCCAAGTTCACAAAAATACAGCCAGTTAGTGCATACGGTCTGCTATGTATTAATGTTTTGCATGTCCTGAGTGAATGTCCTGAGTGTTTGTCGTAGTGAATTGTCTTTCCATATCCTTGGCAATTCATTTTAGTTCCATGTTCCAGTTTCTTTTGAGTGCTTCCTTGCTTCAGGAATAGTTTTCAAGTTCAATGACCAACAAAACTCATCTATGCAATTGCTCTTTCACAATGAACACACAACGCTATCTCCAGTGCAGCTGGGCAATCTCCTTAGAGAAGATCCGGGGGTTCTTGTCTGAACCTTTTCTACACATAACATACAAAAAGAAATTGTTTAAATGTACCGATTTGTGCCAAAAAACACTTCCAAATCCTGGCAAAGTTAAAAAAAAAAGTTATTAACAACACACTAAGGGCTTTACTTCTGCTGTTTCTGCCATGGGGAAACCTGATTACTCAGCAGACTTGTGACATTTAAACGCAAAGATTTGCAGAAGAGTGTCCTATATATTGAAGTCCCAGGACTCTGAATTCTGACATTAACTGTATTCTTACCTACCATTTCCTGAAAAACAATACCTGAAAAAAATAGTTTTAAGCATATGGACTGAGTAACACACACTGAGAAACAACAAAACACCCAAAGCCTATCTAACTGGATACAAAAAAAAACTTCTTCTCTATGAAGACAGTCTAGAAGTGGAGAGGGTTTCCCAGGGAGATTGAGCACAGCCTGACTCAGAGTAAAGACCAGACTAATCTTGTCTGACCTCCTTTCATAAATTTTGGCTGCAGAGCTCCTGAGGTCCCTTCCAACCTCTTTTGCCATATATGCAATGTAAAAAAACTCTAACCAAAAAAAAAAGACAAAAATACTGCTTTCCTTTTGAGGATCTTCTCCACCTGTTGCATTTCCACCAAAACTTTGATAAAAAGTTGGCATATTTATTGTATATTTATTTTTTCAGCCCTCTTAGGAGTGAAGGGCAACACTGCTTACAGCTCAGCCACAGGTATCATCAGCACAGATTACTAGAGTATGCAACATGTTCTACAGTTCCTATGCTGTCCCGACAAAATTAGACCAATTTTTTTTGAAGAAATCTGTTTATCAGCTTTATGCCAAAAATCAAGAGGCAGACTATAATACTGAAATTAAACTAGCAGGAACATGGATTTCTTCTGACATGGTAAAAAGCGCAGCAATTATTCCTGTGGCTATCAATCTGGTATTTAATCCTGACTAATCTAAGTTGATTGTTCTTTCACAGGTTCTGTAAATCTACCTCTATATGTCCCAAAACAGAATCTTAATACAGCACCCACTGGACACAGAAAGACAGTATTTCATTAATTTCAATGTGTTTAATGGGTTTTAATATGTTAGCCCTGCAGCAATGATATTCAGTTAGGAAAGATTCACCCACTTAATGCCTTACATATTTTCTTGGCTCATAAAGACCTACACAGTACTGCAGGGAGCATACTTAAAATTATTAAATGCTATTATTAAATATGTCATATTATTGCTGAAATCTGTACAAGTCAAGAGAACAGAGAACCCTCAATACCTGAACTTTAAATACTATACAGTATTTCAGTAGCTACATTTTCTCTTCATAAATCCAAAAGGTTTCCATAGCTAGAACCTACATATAATCACAACCCAAGCTGAATATATTACAGTAAATGTGACAGGGTAGATGGTAACTGTGGTGTTACAGTTTAAGGATTTACAGTCATTATGTGAATGCATTATGCACAGTGACAGTTTTCATTATTTATTCATAATTTTAGGAATACTATGAAAAATATAGAGGCAGTTTAAAAATCAGATCAATGACATGTGCATCACTGAGTAGTTGAAACTCATATTTACTGTGCATTTCCGTGTGCTTTTGTGCGTTATTTTGCTGAGGGCCAGATTCCAAGATAGTAGCAATCCAGTTGTCTTGCTGCTGAGGTTCACGCTTTTGTCATTTTACTGAAGCACTCATAAAAGTTTGGATCCTCTAAGATTTTTTTGTACCTACTGCCAGTAACAATCCACAAAGAGACAATTTACTAAAACTATGGATTAAGAAGCTCCCCGGGGAAGTGAACTGAAAAAAAAATCAGAGGTTTACATGAATTATTAGAGAAGTCAAGTCATTGATACTTTCAATCTGCCCCGTTGTCAAGACTCAGTACCCCACTAGAAGATGCCATGTGAGCCTCCTGGTCTACACGACCAAGGAAATAAATGCTGCCCAGGTATAAATGGTGTACATTGTACCACACAGCTGCGGTGTGTCACATCCAGAGCTGTCATCCTGGGACAGAGCCTCTATGGACTGTGTGAATTTAACTAATACAGAATTCATATACATACCTAGGAAAAAAAGATACCAATTAAATAAAGACTAAACAGAGAAAAGAATGGACTACTGCTCTGGCCAACAATGAAAATAAGCTCAGGAAGTCAAGTCATCCATAAAATGCCAACACAAACACCACTAAAAAATAAAATCTTTGACTAGACACACAAACACACCTATACACACACACACAAACATATCTATCTATCTATCCCTATATAAAATATATTTTCTTAGTAATATATATTCTGAAGTAGACCTTGCAGTGCATCTTTTCAGCTCATCAGAGAGATCTCAATAGTCTAGTGCTCCTTTCTCAAAATAGATTCTGAAGGCTTAGGAAGTGTGTTGAAAGAAAAAACACAAATAAAATTTTAATATCTAAAAACTTATTTTAGAGTTGAAGATTTAAAGAGCTCAAGCTGTTTCTTTTAACAAAAAGCATGAGGAATAACTTGATTACTCTATGAAAGTATCTTCACAGAGAGAAAAAGCTAGGTAGTAAAGAGCTCTTTAATCTAGCTGAGAAAATGAAACAAGAAGCAAACATTAGAAGCTAAAGTGACACATATTAAAATTAGAAATTAGGCACTCATTTCTATCACAACCAATTAACAAGTACATTTGTATGTTCTTTTCCTACTGAAACCTTTTGAAGAGCTCTTTTGTAATCTGTAAAGAAACAATTTTATGTGAAGTTTTGATCACACTTCCTGCTGCTTCTCTTCAGATTAAAATGTAACAACTGATTATATAAAATTAATTGCCAGCTAGGATAAAAGGGACAGGGAGGAGGAATGTCCTTTTTTCCTCTCTGTGACAGAAGAACTGGAACTCGGTAAAATGAAAACTTACCTAAGTTTCACCACACATACTATAGTTCAAAGGAGACGACCAATTTATCAGCATTGTTCCCATAGAAAGAAGTTCACTGAGAACAAGTTAAAGCCTTAAATGTTGAGCTCCTTAAGACTTGGGGGTACTGCAGTCATTGAATTTTTAGTTCTAAGTGAACATTCGGTAAGTTTTTTTTTATACTTTTGCACTCACTTTCAAAAACAGAAGTACGAGCTCTTAACACCTTTTATAAAAAAATTCTGCCATTTCATGTCAGTCATTTTCAGTTCTGAATCTAACAAAAGACTCCAAAATGAAATTTCTCACCAGTGACTGAACAAACTGAAAAAAACACAGCTGAGCTTTCAGTTACATTAAGCAGGCAACATTACCAGATTATACTCTACACCGAAAATTGTAACAAGAATAATAATCTAAGTCAATTGCCAAATCAACAGTAATGTAAAATATGCAAGTAGTCTAGCTAAATGGTTTCTAGACATTTTTCCAAGTACACTTACAGGCTTAAAATAAGCAGATGAACTAAAAGCACCTTCTTTAAAGAGCAGGAGAGCAGACAATTTTGATTAACTGGCCACTTAATATATGCTAAGCATGAAAAGATGGATACTAAGGAATTCACACTATTCTGCAGCTTGCTGATTTTATTTTATCATTGAAGAATCTAATGCAGAGCAAGCTGGTTGAATCATTTTACTTGTTGCAAATCTTTTTTTGCTAATTGAAATGCAAATATCATAGACAAATTTTTCCTTCCTGGATAAAATAATCTTATTCTACCCCCAATAGTGGGGAAAACAGCCTTTTTCATCTCTTTCCACAAGAAACATGCTATGTATACATTTCAACCTATTTAATTTTATCTCTTCTGTCTTTTCCCTATAAATTATACATTAGATTAATTAATATTTGACTACTCAACTAAAAAAAAAGCTAAAATCTTTTTTGTCCTGAGTTACGGAAAATAAATTTCTTCAAGTGCAATGTGTAGAGTAACCTCTAGAAGCTATTTTATTTCTGGAAGTTATTTTAACTCTAAAATTTGCTGTCTTTTCACATTTATCCCAATAAATGTGAATTGTACACTTTTACAAAGTTTTGATTCCGTGGTTATTCAGGCATATATTGCACTCGCTTTCTTGAGCTATACAGTCAATGAACTGTTTGACACTAAAGTCAAACTGCTCACTGTTGCTCCAGTGTGCTGCCCTGCAGCTGCCTGGTCGTGTGGAGCTTCTGCTGCTCCAGATAGACCAATAAGCCAAGAGTGAATGTCAGTCAAGATCTGCCTTAGCAAAAAGATATATATATTCTTCCACGGAGAAAAAAGAACTTCAAAAGTGGAGCTCTTTCGATGTGACTTTCTCAACAACCAGTCTAGGATCTAAATATGGGGGAAACAGGAAACAAAAAATAGCAAGAGAAGCAAGGTGCACCATTTGTGAAATAACCTTTGTTACTGTCATTTGTCTAGTGTTACTGAATTACATGAAAATACTCAAGAAGAAACATAAAAATATGGTAAACTGTGAGAATAATTTCAAAAACTTTGACATAGGTTCATCGTGAGAAATGGGTGTGTTGCATGCGAGGAATTTCACTTGGATTTTAAAAATCCTGGATGGAAGAATGCAGCACACTCTAGAGTTTGCTTTGGTGTGATTCATCTTGTTCCAAAATCTCACCAGAAACAGCAACATTATCAAACATTCTGATTTTTAAATTGTTTCAGTAAAGATTTTTCCAAAATTGTATCTAGAAAAATTTTATCTCCTAAGTTATTTTTGAATCCACAACTGAATAATATAGATTGAACAGAGTGAAACAAAGGCTCGTAATCTCTTTAAGAGAGTTGTTCTACTAATTGGTATTCCAGAGTCAATACTGATGCCTCAATCAAACTCAACAAGTTCACGGGTTTGGGGTGCGATGGGTCACCTGCATGCCAGGTGCCCATCAAAGCTGCTCTATCACTCCCCCCCTCAGCTGGGCAAGGGAGAGAAAATATAATGAAAGGCTCATGGGTTCAGATAAGTAGAGAGAGAGTTCATTCAGCAGCTACCATCATGGGCAAAACAGACTTGACTCAGGGAAATTAGTTTAATTTATCACCAACCAAAATAAGAGTAGGGTAATGAGAAATGAAAACTAAATTTTAAAACCTTTCTAAGGTTTTAAGGTAACCTACCTAAATTTTTTAAAACCTTCCCCCCCACCCCTTCCT
Source organism: Oreocharis arfaki (assembly GCA_013398015.1). Lineage (NCBI taxonomy): Eukaryota > Metazoa > Chordata > Aves > Passeriformes > Paramythiidae > Oreocharis > Oreocharis arfaki. The sequence continues at coordinate 419,332 of VZRR01002778.1, read as the reverse complement.
TCTTCCTGGGCTTAACTTCACTCCCGAATTTTCTACCTGTTTCTCCCCAGCAGGGTAGAGGGGTAGGGAATGGGAGCTACAGTCAGTTCATCACACACTCCTACTGCTCCTTCCTCCTCAAGGCGGAGGGCTTCTCACACCCTCGCTTTCTCCAACACATCTCCCACATGAGACAGTCCTCCACAAACTTCTCCACAGGCTTCAATCCTTCAGGCACTGACTAATGTGGGTTCTCTGTGAGGTCATAAGGCCTGACAGCAAACATGCTCCAGCACGGACTTTCCAAGGGCTCACAGCCTCCTTCAGGCAATCACATGCTCCAACACGGGCTCCTCCACGGGCTCTCTCCACATGGGTCTCTGCTCCACTGTGGCCCTCCATGAGCTGCAGGGGCACAGCTGCCTCACCGTGGTCTGCACCATGGGCTGCAGGGGAACCTCTGCTCCTGGAGCACCTCCTCCCTCTCCTTCTGAACTGACCTTGATGTCTGCAGACTGCTACTGTCACATATTCTCACTCCTCTCTCTGCCTGCTGTTGTTGTCGTACAGCTTTCCCCCGCCCTTCTTAAATATGTTATCCCAGAGGTGCTACAGCTGTGACTGCTGGTCTTGGCCTCGCCCAGCAATGTGTTGGAGCCAGCTGCAATTGGCTCCACCAGATACAGAGGAAGTTTCTACCAGCTTCCCACAGAAGCCACCCTTGTAGATCCCCTGCTACCAAAACCTTGCCACACAAAGCCAATACACGGGGCCAGAAGGCAGGTTGACACTTTGACTCAGACAAGCTTGGAGATAAAATCATTAAGAGATCAAATACTGAGAGCAGTAGGTCCTTTTCCAGTAGAGGAGAAAAATATTTTTATGGGCTGGGAATTGGGTATTTTTTGAACTTGAGTACATGCCCCAAAAACCTAGTTCAATATCTGTGACTGTGGAAAGAAATATGTCAGTCTGTTTAAAAATGTTTTTAAAAGCCCAACAACATAAAAACAAGTAAATTTCTAGCAGATAATCAAGTTTTAAAGCAGCTGGCAAATTACACTTAGGTAGTGACAGGGGAAAGATTGCTTGTGATAATGGACCTGCTGATTAGTTCCGTTTTACAGAAAGAACTTGGTGAGTAAGTAAAGGTTGATGCTCTATCAGAAACATTCTCCAATCTCTCATTCTTTCTGTACATCTGAAATGAAAGTCCAGTATTTATCACCAGTTAAAGAAGTCTCCAAAGTCAAAGAAAAGTATGTCCATGATGACATCACGTTCTCCTGTACTAGGAAAGAATATATTCGGAACACCACTGACCCAATGTGCTGCTGATTACTGATGTGGAATGAACAACCTCATGGACAGAGTAAGATATACAAAGTTGTCATAAATAAATGTGCTCCAGGCTCATGACTCACAGCAATGGTTCTTACAGCACCAGGACTTCTGTCTTCCTCACTTATAATTATCCACTTTTCATCCATCTGTGGAAAACAGAGGCCACGAATGAGAAATTCAGTCTTGTGGAGTATTTTTATTCATGACGTCCATAAAAACGGAACTGTGTTATAGAAATTGTCCTCTCCCTTTCTTTCCTTGATACCATACACCCACTGCTTTGGGGAGCAAAACATTTTTTGCTTCCAGCTGAAGACATTAAGCATGTGTGATATAACACAGAAGTCCTACTCTGCATCAGCAACCCTGTGACCCATTTTTTTCATTACTCCTCTCCACCTTTTCTTCCAGAAATGTGCTTCTAAAATTCATGTTCTGTATAGGCTTACTGGACAAGTATATTTCCTCTGCCTAGAGATTTATCATAGCTGAGTAGGAGTTGTCCCTGGGACAAAATACGTGAAGAGAAGAGCAAGTATGGAAGACGCTGAGATGCATGAGAGACAATTTCTGGACTTAATTCTAGGACCTCCTTTCCTGCCTGAGCACATGGGGACACAGATGATGTACAAAATAGGGAAAATGTGAGGTGGGTGTGGCTTTGAATGGCGGACACAGAACTGGTCTGCAATTCTGGTTTCAAAGATGCAGCGTAAGGAAAGAAGAACTACAATGACTTCGGGAGAAGAGAAAAAGGTAAAGAGCCAGAGAGGGTTATTTAGATGCCAGTACTGAATCAGAGAGGTTGATGAATGGAAATTCCCTTCATTTGTTTCATTTCTCTAGAATTTTCCCAACAGAAAATTATAGGCAATCTAAAACCTCAGTACTATTTGAGTCAATTGTAGTAAAGTATATGAAAATTTCATTTCCCAAGGTAATCTTGCAAAGGAAACAGGTTTCTTTCTTAAGTGGCAAAAAAACCTAAGGAGGTTAAAAACATGGCAAATGAAGAATAAAATGTAGAAATAATGCAGTCTGAAACAGACTGTAAGATTAGAAATGTTTTCCTATGTTCAGCCTTTCAATTTTATGCCACTTTTTTTGAAGGCCATTCAGCTCCATTTTATGCTTTCAATACATTTTGACTAGAGACATAAATCAGCTGATAGAAACAAACTCAAGTGAGCTGAGACTTGGATTTTATAGCAATATTGATAAAAGCTAGTGGGCATTCCTGCTGGAACATTGGCATTTGGCCTGAGAGTGTATTTTGAGAGATTTTTCAGATTCTTGATCCATCTAAAGACATATTGTTGAGCTGCAAGTAATAAATGCAGAAAGGGCGGGGGGGGCGAAGGGCTCTCTCCATGGAAACAACAAAATAACAATTTTTCTAACAAAATTCAAGGATGTAGCTTACTGAAGACTGGGTAAATTTTAAGCAGAGATGCAGGGAAAGATCAAGTAATGCCTTTATAGATTTCTTTAGTTAGTTCCTATCATGCAGAAGGGAATGTAGAGAAAAAACATGCAGTAACTTTTTATGTCAGTTTAACTGGCAAAGTATAGGCTGAATTAGAGTGTATGAAAGGTGAAGTGAAGCTATTCAAAGAGGGTCATAATTAAAAAAAAAAAAAAATTATGACTTCCTAAACTAAAAAACATGTAAATAATTAAAAGTAGCAGGTTGTCTTTGCTCCCTTTTTTTTTTTTTTTAAGATTATTCTTTCTGTTATGTAATTCCATGCTGGAATACCCACATTTACTAACCACACAAAATTGAACTGGAAGTATCTCATAAGATTTTTGTCTGTTTCTTCCTCCTAAGTCAGAATCAAGTGTGCCAAAATCACCCTCACAGGCTTTTGTGTAGGCCATTCAATAAAAACATCTGTTGTTGAATACTCCATGACAGCTCTCTTCAATCTGCCCCAGATCTTCAAAAATATGTCTTAATGTCTGTAAATCCCTTGTTCTATCATTAGCTCATTTCTTTATGTCACTGGATGAAGGAAGCAGATTATTTCCTTCCTCCTCAGGTCATGATTTCTGGACTTCTGATCATTCCCCATGCTTTTCTCCACAATCTCTCCAGATGGCCAATGTTTTATATTAAGTGCAATAACCAAACCTGGATACCAGGTGCTGGGTTTGGTTGGGCTTTTTTCCCCTTGCAGCAATATGAATTTGACAACTGGTGTTGCCTGCAATAAAACATCTCTTTTTCTGCAACTTTTGGCTAGCTAGGCAGTTTCTCTCTCTCATTGCTCAGCTGATTATTCTTACTGGAGTGCAATAATTTCCATTTGTCCTGCCTGAACTGCATCCTGCTTTTCAGACCAAATCACCGATTAACAAGATTGCTTTAGGTTTTAAACCTTGCCTCCAAAGTAGTTGTGGATATGCCTCCCTCCATTTTCACTTGATATAAAAGAACACATCACCTTAAACCACTTTGAACCCTGGCTTCCCTTGGTTTAATTAGAATTATGTAAGAATTTTTCACTTCACCAAGGTATTAGTTTCCACCACAGTTTTGAATTTTGGGGAGCTTAATGCAGGTGACATTGCAATTACTTGTGTATTTTGGCTGCTAAGGTAAGGAACAACATCAAGCCTTCGATCAATAACTATTAGCTATTCCATTAGAAAAATCCAAAATAGACAGAAATTCAGATTTGAAATTAATAACACTTGCTTAAAATTTACAGCCAAAACAAAACTTCTTTTTCCTAGTATCAATCAGAACATACATCTGGATTTTAAAGCAGTGAAGCCACAGTGCAGAAAGAAAAAATGTAAAAGACAAAATTTATTGAATAATATATGAGGTATGTATTGAAAGAGAAAGAGAACAAGAGCACAACAAAGCCTTGTTCTAATTGGCTAATATAAACATTTACATTTTTCATAAGGATTAATGGATTAAGCTGCTTTATTGTGAAGGGAAAAAATTGCTGTTTATGACCTAGTGTTAGACAACAATAAATGATTTAATCTGTTTTTCTCTGAAGGTAAAGCTGTATGTAGTAATGCATTTAAGAGATATGTACATAAGTTTCTTATTTAATTTTATTAGCACACAAACTGTAAAATGTTTTGGTACACATGTATTTGTGTAACCTTTTACAACTAGCATTCTTATTCCAGTATTGCATGGGCTTACTTTCTTTTTTCAAAGAAAGGAAAAGTACCTTGTGCCAACCAAAAGTATGGAGAGATAATCTTCCTAAAATTGTGCTTGAATGGAGTAACTGGATTCCTAATGGCAAAGTGATGATATGTGAACACCAATCAATACGTGAATTAGCAAACTCATGCTGAGAAAAACCAAAGCACTTACAGGCCATAACCATACACTGGGCTCCAGGCTATCATCTCTCTGTATCACATTACTTCTTTCTGAGACAGCACTCAGCAAATAAGAAGGCAAAGTAATCTCTGTGTTGTGTTCCATAGAAAAGTCAGAAATGCTGTGTAATACTGTAGATATATTCTGTGGTGTAAGAGAGAATTATTAAAGTATAACAGCGTAGAATTTTAAGATAAATAAAGAAGTTTTGTCAGCAGAGTGGAACACCAAGTTTACCTTTGTCTACATAATCCTTACATTTTATGCTGCATTTGCTGAATAAAATGCCATGCCGTGAGTTAAACAGTCTATAAGATTTAGTTCGGGACATGAATTGGTTTTAAATAGACAAAATCAATATAAGAACTCAGGTATATACACATCATTACTAATTTGGCTATAATATAAAAATAATGATATTTATTTCTGTAGTGTAGACCAATGAAGTAGTAGCATACAGTAAAAAACATTACCCATGGTACAAGAAAAACGTACAGTAAAATGAACTGACCAGAAATTTTTGCAATACAAATAATGTGATTTTCCAAAAGAAAGAGGTCTGAGAACATATACATGCTTGATGTTTTATTTTAATTCCAGTAAATGAGCTTTAGCATCTGGAAATCTATAAAAGGAAAGGTGACCACGCAGTTGTCAATGCAGCACTGCTCAGTTCTAGGGTTCAGGCGTTAGTTTTCCAAATTACGTGTCCTGAATCTCCAGTACTACGCTATACAAATTTACTAAGAAACTAAAAATGGACTGTATGTCTGTATTACATAAAGAGATTCTTGACTTCTTGATTTCAAGGTTTTAAAGCGCAGAGGTAGGAAAAATTTAAAAGACATGTAGTCAAAAAGCCACAAAAATTCCAAATGGATTAAAGGATGAAAAATGTAAAGCAGTTCTAATAAAATTTAGAAGAAATAAACCTTTGTTCTTTATAGATTAGTGTTATTGAAATATAGATAGCATCTGAAAGTTCAGAAGTGCAAAAGCAGTAGCATTGGTAGGTATAGATGCTCAAGGAAACAACCGACCAACATCATGCATCAAACCCCACAATACAATTGGAAAGAAGGACAAATTGTTATAAAGTATATAGTGGATTTTAAACACTATATATTCTATACTGTATAGTATTCAGCAGTGTATTCTGTCATTTAGAAGATTGTGTCAATTTGTGACTTTGGGACTGAATTGGGGACCTGCACACTCCACCTGGGTCTACTGCTTCACAGCCAAATCTCTGCAGCCTGAATCTGTAACAGCTTGACTCCACTTGTCACTGACATGGACAGAAACTTACAACATAAGTGAGATAAAAGCCTATACTTGTAAGCTTGGTGCAACAAGAAAATAACTAGAGAGCAACTGCTTCTGATTTTTAAGTCTTCCAATTTCTTTGAAATGACTGAAAACTAGCTTTAGTCTCACAGTTAAGGGTTGTAAGATTTTATACATTATTTTCCAATCTCCTATTTTTTTTACTTCTCAATCTCCTATTTATTTACATTTATGAAGCATTACCCATATACCACAAAACATAAAGGTCACAAAAGTAACCCTGAATGTTCCTTCAGACAAGAAATAAAACCTTTTACCTAAAGTCTAACAATAATTGTGTAGCAAGTTATGGGAAATCCTTATTTTTCAAACAAAAAATACTGTCCCTTTTGCTGGAAAAATAGAAAGGGAACCTCTTCACTTGTGCCCCTGAGAATGCTGCTTTTCTTCAGATTAGTTCAATGGTCCAGATAATAAATGAATAATAAAATCACTACTGTGCATGATATTTTTAATTAGGGAATATATTACAACTCCTACATTATAATCTCAGGCAGCAAATATAATGCTCTGGATTTCTGCCTAGAATGCTATTACCATTTGAAAATACTTTCTGTTAGCTTCTAGAAGGACTGGAGGGTTGATTTTCCAAACAAAAGATGCTAAGTGTTTTTGACTAAGCAATAGCCTACAAATCAATTTTTTAAATCTTTGTACAACTAAATTCTTGTGAAAAAGTGAGGAAGAAGTTGATTCTCACAACAAATGCAATCAAATTCAAGCCATGACTGGCATTTGGATACTACACGTATGCACCTCTCAGAGGCGCAATAGCACGTACATGCAATTCATTTTGGCATGGCTACACTACATTCAGAAATGGCATATATCTTTTCCACAAAACCTGGGTCAAAATAAAAAGTGAGAAAATTAATCTATGCATGTACATATTAAAAACACTGCAGCCCATCTGAAAATGTGCTTATGGCACTCGCAAACATTGCTTCATTTTGTTAATGATTTAGTCAGAGACTTTGAGATTACTCCATTTTTCCACATATTTAATGTCTTAAGGAACAATTGGATTATTCTCAATGTCACAGGTTTATTTCACCCATTTACCTTATTTACTCACATTAAGCTGGTAACATAAATTAGACTAAAGCATAATTTATGACTGCCTTAGGCATATCATCTTGAAAGGCATTCAGTCTCAATCTGTAAACATCAAGGGACTGCCAATTCATCTCTTTCCTGGTAAGTTTACTCCAGCAGCTAATCATGCTCCCTTTCATAAATCTGTTTGCCTGATGGGGATATGCACATGCCCTGTGCATCTATTATTATGCCCTTCTCCACTACAATGAAGTCCTTTAATATGCTGAAGTTGCCCTGCATTCTATCAAGTCACTTTTGTTTATTTGTTTGTTTGTTTGTTTGTCAAATTAAACAGGCCAAGCTTTTTCAGATTTTCACTGGGGGGTATTTTTGATGATGTTCTTGCTTCAAGATACTCATGCAGGCACTAGAAGCAATGTCGTTTCTTTATTTATGACCACAAAAACAGCTGCACCAGATCAGACAAATAACAGGTCCTTGTAGGAGGATACTTGGAGACACCATATAAAGACAGGATAAATATTTAGAGATATTTCCATCAATTTCCAGTTCTGGAGAAGAATAAATTTCCTCTCTTTTATTCAGTTACTATTTATGAGAGGATTTTTGTGCTTAAAGGTTTTAAGAACCTTTGCTAAAGGACCTCATTAAAAATATTTCAAATGGGCATAAGAGATCTTTGAGAGCTGCCTCCGGTTGCCTTACCCAGCACTGTGCCTCTCCAGACAAACAGACCTTGAAGAGCAATCCTCCCCTTGTTGCGGCTCTCCTCTGAACCACTCTGTCTTCCTGCCCACCCTGCAGAGGTGGGCCTTGAACAGCACACGGTGTCACTTCTCTCCTACACCAACACAGGATTATCTAACCTGTGCATGGAGCTGCTCAGGCTAGGGAAGGGTTTCAAATAGAGATAACGTCTCTTGAAATATACGGAAGGTGAAAACACTGGGATCAATTACAGTGGAATAAAAGATGAATTTGCACATGGTTGGAAATACTTATGCAGGTTACTAATGATACTGCTGTCACCTAAAACACTACGGCTATTACAGAGCTGTTCAAAAACTTTCACAGAATATTCCAGCACAATTATTTGAACAAGGGTGCATTACAATGCATAAATAATCTTTTTACACGTGAATGAAGACTTAGAGCTAGCTAGATTATTTGGTTCCAACGTGGCTAAAATATAATTATTTCACTCACAGAAAGATTCCTATTGTGTTTCTCCTAACTATGTGATACATTCTCAATGCCCTATTATGGCATCTGCATGCAGAGCACTTCTAAACAGTAATTATTGGTATAATTCTCACACACAGCCTGTATGTTATCACAAGCATGGGTGGATTCACTTGCTGAAGCAGAGCACTTGTTTTCCTTGCTGGAAACTGAGCGGGGGGAAAGGAAACATAAAATCTCTTTTCGGTGTATTACAGACTGCAAGTGGCTCAGTGCAAAAAAGGAAAGAATATTTTTGATTACATGACCGCAAAAGCTGTAACACTGCCCCTTATTTTGATGACTAGCCTACGTTTTCTTCCATGTGCTATAACTACTTATGAGCTGTAAAATATATGCCTGGGCTTGATTTTCTGAGTTGAAGCTGAGCTGAAGCTTAGTCTTCTGAGAAGGAAAATGCTTCGTGAGGCTCAAGCCAAACGAAACGCAGCAACAGGGACTGCCTTTCTTTACAGATATCATAAGGGAAACTAGTATGGCCTGAGACCTCCCTGTCTTTTCATCAGAGCTACTTTTACAAGGGAAGTGTCTCCCAGCAGAGGCAGCTGAAGAAACACGGGCACTGCAGCACCAGGAGAGATGGCTGCAGCAGAGCCAGGATTGCCCTCCAACACCTCCCCTGGAGCGTGGGTCCGTCTGTCCCTGGCACTGCTGCACAGCAGGAGGTGGGCAGGTAGCCAAGCCCCTGCCTCTTCAGGAAGATACTGGCTCAGAAAAGATTAAATCAAAATATGCTGACTGTGATTATGGCTGTTACTAACAACTGAGGTGTCCTTGCCCATTATTTTTGAGATCTTTGAATTTTGATGCCTACTATCTTTGCTGTTTTCCTCTTGGTTACAAAATGCCCATTGTCACATACACAGTGCTGCAGGAATTAGACCCATATATTGCCCTGGTTCTGTGTGTTGATTGAACTTCTGCTGCCATCAATGAGGGAGTACATAAGAAAGCCTCTAGACAGCAACAAGGTCCATGAGCATAAATCTGGTACTGATCTCACTGATCATGACATAGGAAAATTTTTCCCACCTGTTTCTGTGACTATTTCTTCTATTAAAAACATATCACAATACACGGCACATCTTTTTAAGTCTTGAAAATCTCAGCAAATATTTCCTCTTTTTACTGAAATTAATGACACTGTTCTGGTGAGCGCTTAAGAAATCAGATGCCAACCAAGACAGTCTATAACCACAGCAGAACACCTCTTATAGCACTGTTGTCAAAAAGAAGTTTAAAAACTTGAAATGAGAAAAAAAGAAAAATACAGTCCTATAAAAGCGGTACACACATTTGGCCCTATACATACATATAGACACTTTTTAATACTCATGCTACTTAGAAGAGGACTGAATGATTATACTTAGAGGAAAGCAGAATTCAAAGAGAAAAATGGCTTTGGTTCAGCTGATATAGTACCTTAAATCAGCAGGTTGCCCAGCAAAAATCTTTTATTTAGAGAAGTTTCTCAGAAAACTACTGAAGGGCTGCAAAGCTAAATCAAAAGAGGTAAGGTACAAAAAAGCAATAGAAAAAAAAAGCAACAGAATCAAAACCCTGTAGTATATTAATTATGTTTTGTCCTCTTTATCCATATCAACTCCAAACTATTGAAGATAAGTATTTGCCTGGTTATATATCTGGAAACCAGAATGTGCTATTCCCTTTAATTGTGCAGATAAAGCAAGTATCTCAAGCAGATCTTGCCTTTCTAGAGAAGAGAGGATACAAAAGTCTTTCCCAGAAGCAAATTTTAAATTTCTTAAAAACTTGATGCAATATATGAGGAAAATGTCTTTTACAAAGAGGACAGTGAAACACTGGAACAGGTTGCACAGAGAGGTGGTAGTTGCCCCATCCCTGGAAACAGTCAAGGTCAGGTTCAGTGGGGCCCGGAACAGCCTAGCCCAGCTGAAGATGCCCTTGCTCTTTGCAGAGGAGTTGGACTAGGTGACTTTTAAAGGTCCCTTCCAATCCGAACTATTCTATGATGCTGTGATATGATATTTTGTCACCAATTTTTTTTTCACTGATACTTTGCTGTAGTATTAATTATTTGGCCTACCTAGTGACAGCATTTCAAAACAACTGTTCTGAAAAGTTTTGAGACCAATGCCCTTGATAAAACTGTAATTTCCCTGTATTCCTTAGGTTCTAAATCACATCTAAAATCAGGTTTGCTGTATTTCTTTCCAGAAGTCAATGGGCAACTATACTATCATCCATAAATCATATCCTTCCATGTGACTTAAAAGGACAAGAGTTATTTTCTTTCTGAGGCTGACAGTCAAAATAGATGTCTAGGAAATAATACTTCTCATAATTTACCCTGTGATCATGAACAGATACACCTTCTCTAGCAGCCTATGTAGATATTTACACAATAAATCTAATCAGAGCATATTCAAAGCACAAGGTGTAACAAAGAGTGTCAAGTGAAAACGGGTTCGTCTCTGCACCATGAAACACAAAAATACACTTGGAGCTCATAAAAGACATTTTAATTTAAAAAAAAAAAAAAAAAGTTAAATTCTATAGGGTTTTTTTATCCTTGATACAACCTTGCCAAAATTGTTGGCATTTGGTCAGAATCAGAAACATCCATTTATTCATGATCCAGGATAGTGTTCCCAAAACCACTGAGATAGCTTTACTGACATCTCAGTATTTTGCTGTGCCCTTAGCCACTTAAAATGCTACAGGCTATCAGTTTTGATACTGAAAAACGTAAAAATGGGAAATGGGCCCACCTTCTAACCTCTCAGGCCACAGTCAATGGACATTGGCTGAGCTGACACACATCCAGATCATTGACATCCCCCTACTTCCAGACAAAGTCTTGTGAGAAAGATGTTTAAGACTAGGACAGAAAGCACAGAATTTTGAGTAGAAAGCTATTTCTCTGTGTCTTGTACTTCACCTAGAAACTCTCTTTCTCTACCCAGTAACCAGCAACAAGCAGGCCCATACCCTACAAAGTAATGCACCTGTGCCTGCATTCCTGAATAAGCAAACAAAAGAATTCAAGATCTCACAGGTTAGAAAGAAAAAACTAGCCTCTAATGAACGCAAACTGCACCCCTCAATGCATATTTTTATGTGTATACTGATTGACTTGTCTCAGTGTTTAAAATTAAGTTGCCTTTAGGCAGCCAGGTCTTTTTCAAGAGCTACTGACGATGATATTATTACCCTTTGGTATTGAAATTTTGTTATTTGTTAGTAGCACCTGATTTATCCCAGTAACTAGCACTACCATCTCATCCTTAGCCCTGGACTGTGGAAGTTTACAGCTTTGAGGTTTTCATTTGTTTCGTTTTTTCAGAAGGTGCCAATAGAAGCAAACTACCCATCGAACTGATACTGATACTGACGGTTACATGAGGGATGCATTACAATTTTATCTCTCTTTTCAAAGGTATGTCTTTTAAAGGCAGATTTTAAAAAAATTAGTTATTTTAATTGGCTCTAGATTAAAACAGAATAAATTGAGCAGACAAATAATTATTCCTCCTCCTGTCTTCTCTTCCCTTGAAAGGTTCACAGGTTTTTTTCTTTCAATAAAAAGCTGGGATTGTATCCATCATTAATACTTAATTGTGATACAACTTGTATTGATATAAGGATTAGTTTTATTCAGATGTAATAATTACAAAGACATCCATATTAATCTTAGTTCAGCATTGAATATAGTCATGTCTTGGCTGCCCCTTAGATAAACAACTGAATCTTGTGTATTCTGGTTGAGGCAGTTCAGAAGGTCAATAAGCAGGATTTCTCTGCCATTTAGGAATACAGCATTTCCTTCTCTTTGTTCAATTCACATTCTCATAACAACCTCTGAGCAGGTGTTTAGAACACAAACCTTATAGACACTAAAATAAGGAGATGTTTGGTTTTTGAAACGTGTGGTCTGGTTTACTCACAGTTGACAAGGCATTTTATAGGAATACATCTGACTTTTTACAAGTTTCCAACAGCAGTAAACTTTATTCCTGCTGACAGCAGAAGCAATTGCTGTGTTCAGAATTAAACCGATTGATTTGAAAGTTTAACTCTGTTTTCCCGCTTCTTCTTTTATGCTTTAAGGTTACATTTAAATCTGTTTCATATAATCCATTTAGTAAAAAACAATTATTTGTATGTTACTAGGGTAAAAATACAGATGGAGTGAACACTACATCATTGCAAGGTAAGGGAAAGTAGGATTTATTTGAACTGGAAATAAGTATTTAACTTCCTCATGTAGAAAACAGTATTTTCATACTGAAAATTTCACCTTTTTTTCCGTTTACGAGATTAGAAGAAAAAAATTACTGTAAATAATTTAAAAAACCCAAGAAATATAACTGCCATCATAACTGTCTGCAGCAGCAAGCAGGCAATTTGTGTACTGTGATCCAAACATCTGACCTTACACTGTGATTCTTGGGCCAAATTCTGGAATAATATCAGTAGTGGCAACTCATCATACACATATCTGGAAAATATCATACACAGAATGGGCACTTAACACTGTTACAACCATCCTGTTTTGTGAGGGATGATCCAACCTAAGATGCTCCAGACACCAGCTGCCACTGCCAGCCCCCTCAACAGAGCTTACTACCTCTGAATCACTGCTGAGTCAGCTGTACTGTACTTTGGATCTTGTTTGAAAGTGTTTGGGTCCCCTAAAAATAAAATTTATCGCTGCTAGAAAAATTGGGCAGTCAATCTGTGCAACTGGCTGGTAGGTCAAACGAGGGTGAGAGAAGAGCACAGTACTGAGTTGAAACAACTTGGGTAAGACAGTGAAAGGCACCTTCACCTGGCTCACATCGTGCTATTGGCTTCTTCCAGTAGATTTGCATCTTGTTATCTCTCCTGTTCCCTCCTCCATTCTGCTGGCTTTATCTGGGAGGAGTCACAAGAGGCATGAAGTACACGTCAATGCTACAGGATATTTTGGCATTGTTATCAATCATTAAAGAAATCCATAATTTAAAATGTAAAAGAGCCCACGTACAAAGATGCCTTGTCAACTGCAAGTACACCCTAAAACACACTGCATACCAATTCAGTGGTAACATTCTGTTGGGACAGTAATTTAATCTGCTTTCATAGGTTCTGAGATTTTCTGGCCCAATCACCTCCTGTGCAGGCCCATGTCCCCAGATATGGGCTTCCTACAAATTTTCTGAGTAAGTAATTTGAGTTTTCTAGCACCCCAACAAATACATTTCACTCTTTTTTTTTCCCACATGCTTTAAATGTTACACATGCCACAGACACATTACTTACTAAATAGTAATATTAGCACAAAACACAGGGTTATGCTGTGTCTTAAAAATTGCAAAACATAGTAATAACTGGTGAATAATCAAGATATGTCCATGTGGCACCAGCAATAGTGCAGAGAGCCATACAGCCTTCTGATTCAGTTTGTCACCACCTCAGCACACCATCACTGTGCTGTCATTTGTTATTGCACCCCTCAGCCTTCCCTTTCAGCTTCAAATCTTTACATTCCACTTGGCTATTCTAAACCGCATTGGCAATTACAAAATAAAGCATTGTAGTCTGATGCAGCAGCATATGCCCAAAACCAAAATAAATTTTACTCAATATAATCTATAATTCTTGACATATCAGGTGCTAGGCTTCAGCAGAGCTCTCCTAGTGCTCCCTCTTTGCCCTGCTCATCATGCTGCAATTTTCTGCCTACTAGGTACATTCATTCATTGATCAAGGCTTGCAAAAGTCTGAGTTCAATAGCATAGACAGCACCTCAGCAAAGGGTGCCTTCTGTTTTATGCCTGTCAGCAGTATGATGGGAATTTTATCATGAGACACAGAGACACTACTCACAATCTCATAATTTCATTAAGCAATAGCACAAGTGGTCTTGCTAGACTGAGTTGATGACATATTTGCATGAACAGCCAATTTTATCTACCTCATCTAAAATAATACTGAACAAAACAGGGAGCTTAACTAGGGAGGGGTCTCTTCTGAACAAACAGATCATTTTCCAATCACATACTCACTTGCACCTAGTGAGCTGGGGGAGAAACGAAGAAAGGTACGAGATCAATTCTAAAAATAGTAACTCACTCCCCTGAAAACAAGATATACTTACAGAAATGACAATGTCAATGCCAGTGCTGGGGAAACAGCACACACTAAGTAACTTGTTAGTCCTCTGAAAAATTATATTCTTCTGCCAGCTTTTCAGGAAAATCTAATAAAACATTGATGAAAGGGAAGAATAATTTTCTCTGCATGAAGATTAAGTGGGAACATGAGTCTATACGATGGACAGTTTTTGCATTCATCTCATGCCTGCTCAACTGCAGGAATCATCGGGAAATGGCACATAGAGTATTTCTAAACTGATGTGTATCTGAAATAGTAAACATCAATTCGAGTCCTACAGGAAGTGACAGTCAATACCAGCTTGTTGCTTGCTATTTCTGCAACAACCTATAAAGCTTGACACAGCTAGGCAGTCTTGTGCTAGGAGTAAATCCTATTGTTTCAGAAGAAATAAAAGGGAAGACAATTATTACCAATATTTGCATATCAGGTACTGTACCTAAATGCATAATTACACACAACCCTGCATGCTGATACCTGACAGATCCTTCAGAGGAAACTGAGGTTCTGACAAAGAGTATTAGAAGTTAGGACTAAGGGTAGATACCTTAGGAACCCCATAAACTGGAGTAACTCAGCTGAGTGATTTCTACAGAGTATTTACCATCTGTTGGTGATGACTCAAGCTAAAAAAAAGAAACACGAATGGATCTTGATCTCAATTTTTGTCTTCTTTTTGCCTGAACTGCTCTAAACTTCTGAGAGGATTAAGATTTTGTGTCATTTTGGAGGAATGGATTTTTATAGTGAGTAGCTCCTAGTTTGTACTTATTCAGAGCTAATTTTCAAACTATTTCAAGTAATGAATGATGCCATGAGTTTCAGCTTTAATGCTAAGTAATCTTCTTGGAAAAACTTCCATTCTTTTTGTAATGCATGCTGAAATTCTCTCTGCCATTTATTGAGACACAGACCATTCAACTTCCTTCCTCACACATATATTACATGGTGAATGGGATTTACAACAGCCAGCCTGCNGGTAATAAAAAACCACCCCCCCCGCCCAGAGAGAAAAAAAAAAAAAAAAAAAAAAAAAAAAAAAAAAAAAAAAAAAAAAAAAAAAAAAAAAAGGCACAGACTGAATCCTTACACATCACCTGAAGCCTTACAAACTTGGCAGAATTAATCAATTTTCTGTATGGACTGCAATCCACATCTTTAGAGGTTCTACAGGACTCTGATGACCAAGCAGTCACTTTGAATACAGAAAACTGGCTCAATCTTTTCTTCACAACAGAAACAACCCCTCCAAACTGAGTCACAGTCTCCTTTTACTGTTTAAAATGTATGTAGTTTAAGCTAGCATTAAAAAAAAAAATCATGTTAAAAGGAAGACCCAGGCATTTTTTACCTCATTCGGCCACTTATCCAGTGGAAGCCACTGGGGTCACTATTGTGTGCTAAACTCATGTTTGCAAAGAAATCACCTTTTAGCACCCTCACTGGGGTCACCAGGAGAATTCAGTATATCTAGGGGATGGATATCAATGTCCCTAAAGCAGCATAAGCCATAAAATACTCCTCTTCATCCAGAAGGGAAATATGGAAGCGAATGTAATTAGTTTCATGTGCCTAAGCAGCAGGACAAGGGAAAACTGAAGCGCTTTGTGCCTTGTGGGTGAAGTGGGGTCTTTGTGGGTTCCTCTCGCTTGCCTTGTAGGCACCTTCCCTGTAGCAGCTCCTAAGGGAAATAATGAATGATCCTGGAAAACAGGACTTGGAACTCTCACAGTGAACCTGGTAATGGCTTGACTACTTCTAAAGCTACTTACAACCAAACCATTTTTTGCCCGACCCTCAAGTTCAATCAGGAAAGACAGAGTGGAGAGGGGGCTGCCCAGCCCTGACCCCCCTCACCACAGAGCAGGCAGGCTGGATGTGTGGCAGCTGAGCACCTTTCTGAGTTCAGATTTAACACCCTTTCCAATACAAGGGTTTAAATTGAAGGCAATGTAAAACCCAGATTCTGAGGCTTAATTCAACTAGCTCTCTTCCCCTTTATTATAGGTAGCCCATGAAGTTTTAGACTGCCTTTCAACCTTTGTCATCTCTGTTGATCTATGTTCAGAAACTCACTAGCTCATAAAGCAGTAAAGGCTCTACTGATGTTTTTACTTTTGGTTTTGTTTCACACATGTTGGAAATTGGTTAAATGAAAGTCTAAGTTAAGCAAACATGAAACCTTCCTCTAACACAGTTCATACACTTTTCTTCAATCAGTTAAAGGGCAAAGCTCTTTACAGAGTGCTTAGTGCGTGTGGAGTAGCTTTAACTAGAAATAACAAAATTTAGTATTACTAATTAACTTCATCTGGAAAGAATGCTTTCAGTAATTTCAGTGGCTTACAGCATTATTTTCTCAACTACAGGTCCCAGCATACCTGGGCAATTGCACTGTTTGTGTTCAATATGAAGTTAGGAAGTTCTTCCCCTTTCTTGAATCCCACTCAAAATAACTTATGAACAATTTTGTGTAGAAGACCTACATAACCAAGAAGCAGACGTATCATCAACCCTGACCTTGAAGAGCAAAAACAACAAAAAAGCCTTTGTGGGCCTGATCCAACAATCTATACTCTCCACCCTGATCATGGTACAAAGAACAATGCATTTAGAAAGCACAAATTTAAATTAATTCTGTTTTCACTTTATGTGCTACCACTAAATGTATACAGTTACCTTAATACAAAGTGGAAAGGATGTGATTTTTCAGTAGTGGCAGCCTCTGTTTACTAACACAATTTGTTCAAGAGTTGTAGGAGCAGGAAGGTAGAACCTATAAATTCCAGACCATGCTGCCCACATGAACTGAAGAAAACTGCTACAACAGAGAAATATGGCTGAAGGCCAGATTTTTATGCCTGAGGCTTTCTACTGCTTATGGCACCAATTTTTAGGCATATCACTGATGAGCTTTTGCTGATGTAACTGCAGTGACTCAACAAAGTACTGCTAATTTTAAATTGCAGAAAGATACTGTCTTCATTTATTACTTTTCAGTAATAAATGAAAATAAAATAAATATTACTTTTTGCAGTACAAATACACAAGGTTTATATCACACAATCCTCCTTAATGTGTTAGCTAGAGGTATAGGAAGGTACGTACAGAAAGAATACTTTTTTTATTAAAGTTGCTGAACACCAGAAGCTTGCTTTGACTTACTCAGTACCTCTGTAAATCTGGTCTTGTGTGATTAGCTGCAGTAATACTGCCGAGAATAAAGCCTCACATTTTGTGTCTCTCACTGTTGTGGCTTAGCCAACAGTCATTCCTTCCTGTGACAAGGAACAAAACCCCGTGTTGGTGGATAGCAACCTCACAACATCTTTCTTCACAAAGAAGGGTTTTGTTGTGGATCAAAGAGTTAACATGCCATATCTAAGAATTAGCAGAGGATCAGATGGCTTAGTAGATAAATGTGTCTTCCTTCTTGGACTGTTAAGTAATTCTGGCTTTACAATGCATTATACATGGCTGTAGTCAAAAGTACTACAGAGCATTAAGAACATTTCTGTAAGCTCTTTAAATGTACAAAGTGTTTCAAAATAAAGGAAATAGTACAACTTCTAAGCCATGTTCTCCAGGTTTCTTTTGAAGGAGAAAAGAAAATGACAGTACTTTCCCTATGGGGAACTCCCATGTCAAAGTAAGAAAAGTGTCTACTCGTTAACTCAGAGTGCCTTTTGTTACTATCATTATTTGAATCCTTATCTTTGTCCTTTGGAATGCCGTATCTTTAGAGGACACAGAAACAACTATGTTAGATATGGATTTACAAAATTTATATGAAATACCAGAAGGTGAAATGATTTCACAGGAAATGTCTCTTGTGACATTTTTGCCGTAACACTTCACTTTAAGTAAATATTGATTTACAAGCAATCTTACTCCTGGCCTATCAGGAAGATGGGAAAACAACATCAGCCTGCAAAAGGTTAAGGAATGTGTAGGAAAGCATGACTGGGACTCACAAATATGTCTTCACATTAGAGATTTATCTTTGAAAGGCTCTAGCATGAGTTATACATTGGCTCCAAATCTTACACCCAGACCTATAGAAACGACCCAAATTACAGTAGCATCACACACTTTCTTTCAGCAAGAAAGAAATGTTTTGCTAATCTCTTTCATCTTTTTTTTAAGTGCAGAATAAGTGGCAGAGGAAAACACAGTATTTTTCCCAAAATCAAGAAGAACAGGAAGATAAAGTGTTTTTTTCCCTTTAAACAACCTTTCAGATTTTGATGTATTTTCCATTTAAAGAGTGTTGAGCTTAGCAAAGCTTTAATGTACAATGTCAAAAAGCTTGGCCACAGGTTATATGGACTCTCTGCAGTGATAGTACAGGAATGATTCCCAAAGCGTATAGTGAGAGCACTGCCATTGTCTTGACCTCTTTTCTATGTCTGCTGAACAACTATATCTTATGCAGAGAATTCTCTCCAGCCTCCTGGACTCTGTCTAGTCTTTATACATATTGAGAGATGGAGAGGAAATCCCGCAATAGAAACACAGAGAAAAGGAATTTGCATGTATATTACTTTAAAACCATTTTAGCTTGACCTTCCATAAAGAGTGGTTTAAAGGATGAAGGCTTTGGCTGTGGATGCAAAGGTTAATTGTCTTTATTGAGTATTGCTGAAAGGACCCTAGTAAACCATGAAGGTTTCTTGGAGGGACTAAAGAAGGATAGGAGAGAGACAGTTTTGCATTAAAAAGACAAATCCTTTAATATCCACACTAAGATGTCCATGTCCCAAGCAGAAGACGTCAATAAATGAAACAGAATTTCATAAGAGTATGTTGAGTGTTACAGAGTACTACACTTTCCATTATGGAGTAACTGACTTTAAACACAAATAAAACCACCTACCAAATCATCAAAAGCCCACCCACACCACAACAAGCACATGAATTTCACTGGCTCCTTCTTTTAAAACATAAATAAATTAAAAATTACAGAATTCCTCAGGGTGTTAGTTCTCCTGTTTTTAAATACTGAAGTGATTTACATCTTTAAGACCACAAAACTAACCCTTGTTTAAACTTTTGTGGTTTCCTTGTTTGAATTTATCAGATATTTTACAAATTACATAAATTGCACTGGAAGACTATTGTCCCAAAAACCTCTTCTGTGACCAGTTTCATGCTATGTTAAGTCAGTAGTTTCGTATCACCAGGAAATGTAAAACTGTAAACAGACTATATATATTCCCTCATGAACTAAATAAAAAAAATCAGCTAACATTTACAAGATTATTCAGAAATAAAGTTTAATTCTTTTGCATATTAAAAGTGGTAATTTCAAGACACTTAAGCACACTATTAATCAAACATCTTGGGATTGTAATGAAGAATTCTCACTGAACCAGTGCTTTCAAATAATAAATGGCTTCCAGGATGTTTTATAATCCACCCTATTAATAATCTCACTGTTATCATACATTCTATTACAAACCAACTTTCCTTCAGAGAAGTATCAGTGGTTTACACACTACAAGAAATACTATCTCCCTCTAAGACTGTACACAAATTGTGGTTGCTAAACAAAAGAGAAACGGTTGTGATACACATTAGAGGAATTATGAGTCGAATAAGAAAATGTGAAGGACAAAATCTGTAATATTCTATCCAATGTCAATGCAAATCACAAGTCAACAGCATCCAACAAACACAAATGCCTTCCAACTCTTCTTTGAAAATGACACTCAGACAATTTCAAGCCATTACATGCCTCAACATAGTTTTTAAATACAGTAAATGCAAAATAAGTTAATTCGTCATCCTTTGTACATATATATAAACTACACAGTTTGTATAAAATGCATAATACTCATACAGACCAACCAGTTTCATGTAGGTTCAAAATGTAGGTATAGACTTGCATATACTTTAGGTAACAGAAAGCCCTTCACAACACTAAACCCAAGACTACAGCGCAACTATGACAGAATTATTTAGTTTGTGTTTTCAGTACTACTCCTTTAAAACAAAAGGAGTAGTAGGCTTATGAGTTAAAAAGTCAGAGGAAAGTTTTTGTACGTATCTGAGAGAGATGAGACAGATCAAAGGGAAACCAGAACAGCTCAAAACCTCTGGACAAGCAGTCTCTGTTTTTCATACTGATTACTTTCTTCAAGGTTTCATGCACGGACTAGTATGGGGAAGCACACCTACCTTCATTAGCAGGTGTTGCACATATGATACTTGTTGAGCTTTTCACAAAATCACCTTTCAAAATGTCTATTATCAAGATAAATGATTCAGAATTCATTACAAACGATGCAATAAATAACAGAAATTTTGATTTTTATTTAATGCCTGATTTGAGGTGTAAAGCAGCTTTATACATAACATAGTATATGTTTTCAGTGTCATTATTACTATTATCTTTAGAGACAACACATTTGATTTTTATTAGTAGGGAAGTTGTCACTATTTTTATGTTTACAGGCATACATCTGTCATAATGGAGGAAACCCAGTATCAAGAAAGTGTTCAGCCGGTTTCCAAAATTCTTGGCAAGCTCTGCTGCAACAAGCTACTACCATATTTGACATTCTTGACACAAGCCCTCCATGCACTCTGGTGTGGTAGAGTCCACTCAACACCTCAGGACCTCTGGCTGCCAGCTATCTGTGTGCCCTGTCTCTTTGGTCTGGCGAGGAGCTGTGTCGGCCCAGGGGAAAAGGAGTGGAGCACTTCACCTCTCCTGAAACTACCCAGAAACTGATGAAAGCTTTCACGACTTGGAGCAATATGGGAGATGCTCTTTACTGTGCCCAAATACGGCAAGGTCATCAGCTGGGAACTTCCGAGACCCCCAGAAGCTTTGCCCCCCACCTTGTATTCCTGCTGGTGGGAGGGTGTCTGTACGGTTCGCACTGCGAGGAAAGCCCACCTTGTGGGATGGAGCGAAGTGCAGAGCCGCTTCGCCCCGCGGCCCGGCACACCCAGCGCCGCTGGCGGGGAAGCCGCTCCCGGCTGGCGCGGGGCTGGCGGCCGGGCCCGCACCACCCCCTGCCGGCCGGAGGGGCCGGCTCCCGCTCCGGCGGCGTCCTGACGACGCCTGGGATCTCTCCCAGCAGCCACACATCACTAAAATACCCGAGAAAGGCACGCAGTGCATCGTGCCAAAGCGGCTGGTCCCAGAGAGCTGCCCAGACCCTAACAGCATCTGCAGAAATGCCTCTTCTCATCCTTACGAGAGGAAGGGGTAGAGAGGAGACGATGAAAGTGCCGATGCTAACTTCTGAGCTGCTTCTCTGCTCAAGGTCGCTCAACCTCTACACGCTGCAACACGAGTCCTAATTGCAGCGTAAATAACTACGGGATTACTGGAAAGCCCCTGCTCTTCAGCCTAGGCTGGATGCCCTGCTCACAGCGGGACGTGCCTCAGGCTTTACGGACAATTCACGCGAAATGCTGCCCTCTTTGTAGCATAAATATATTTTCTTTAAAGACCCTTTAAAATAATCCGGCACAATAAAACTTTTCCCCCCCTTAATCGGAAGACGCGTCTTCTGCCTTCCCCGCACCAGCTGGCTCTTGTGAATCCTGCGAAGGCTGAGGCAGGCGGGAGAGGACTCCCCAGCAGCTCAGGCAAGCAGCGTTTGCGGCGGGGAAGCCCTGGAAGCGCTGTGAGGATCAGTGGTTCTCAAGCAAATCGTTTCATCGTCTTTCTTCTCCTGCGCCTCTGTCACCTCAAATACGCCAACAGCGTTACAGTCCTGGGGTGCATTTCCCTAGGGAGATTACTAGGAGTTCCGAGCAAGACTGGGGGGTGAATATGTTTATTCAGTACTTTCACACCTGGTTTATAGGAAAAGGAAGGGAGCCCCCAGCATCCCTTCAGCGCTCGCCAGTTTACCTTCCCATAAGCGAGCCCTTCTCCGCGGCCGCGGGGAAGGCGGCGCCCTGAGAGGGTGTCCCGTGGATGGCTATGCATGAAAGAAGGGTATCTTCCCCCGCTTCTCTCACCGCTTCTTTAGCGCTACCGTCGCCGCCACCGCGGCGAGTTATATGTGTCCCGCCCCTCCGGCTTGGCCGTCGTTTCACGCCGGCCCGGCGGCCCCGCTGAGCTCGCCCCATGCGCCCCTTCCCCCTCCGCTGCTTCCCTGAGCCAGCCACCCTCTTCACCGCGTATAGATTGATAGAGAGATTTTATATTATTATGATGAAAATGATGATGATGATTATGATGATTTGAGCCAAATTCCGCTCAGGGCCGGGGGTGGGGGGTTGGCAGCAGGTGTAGGAAAGCTCTGTCTCCGCAAAGGAGCATGCTCAGCGCTCTCAGGCATGCTCCTTCAGCGGGGAGGGACCCAGAGCAGGGCC